>CM062292.1:415806267-416303510 GCA_031216915.1 Pictodentalium vernedei
ACATTCCCATGCATTAACCCATGCATTAAATACACTTAAATCAGGGGGGGGGGGGGGGGGGGGGACTAAAAATTTGCACGACGTGACGTCCTATTTTTTATTCGGCTCCTTTTTACACCCACCCACCCACTACGTGCAAATTTTCTACTACCGTTCCCCCCCCCCCCTCCCACTCTCCCATTAAAATCCAAAATAAACTTACCCCAATAGCCCACGTGGGGCACGATGATGCTGTGTGCTGAGACGTACTGCACGCCGAGGTGCGCATGTCTTCAGCCAATCTAACCTGTATGTGCTGTGTAGTACGCAGTAACGCTGTGCAGTGTGTAGTACAGTCGTGGGTTATGATGTTGAAGAGCTGACAGCTGCTCGTCGTTGCTCGGTGGTTCTCTCCGGGTACTCTGGCTCCCTCCACCCGTAAACCTGTCATCGACACGATATGACCCTGGTTGTTAAAGTGTCGTTAAACATCAATAAATAAATAAATAAATAAATAAATAAATAAATAAATAAATAAATCAATTAATAAATAAATAACTTAGGTTGAATTTAGTGCATCAGAGAGAATTTTCCCAAAATATTGTCTGCACATTTTCTACATTTCTAACAAGACATTCACCCCTACTAACGTGTGACATTTTCCCAGATTAAGCCCAATATTCTCACATATAAAGCCTCCTGATTTTGTATTTATGTAAGAGTGTGATGTACAGCATCATCTTTAAGGTTTGAAACACAAATGATGGTATATATTAGCTGATATATTGATATATTTTTAAAAATTTAAAAAATTGCACAAGTTGGAAATGCACATTTTTGGCGCACTCAAGAGACCCACCCACCCCCACGTCACGTCTTGCACATTTTTGGTCGTCCCCCCCCCCCCCCCCCCCCCCCCCCCCCACCCCTGCTTAAATAAACAATCTATGTCTGAAGATTTTCCGAAATAAAGTTGAACAATTTAGATATAATGAAATCCGAAGACACACGGCCACGGAATGGGTTAATGTTGTGGTTGGAACTGATCGTTTTTTAAATATTATCTCATTTTTTGATATTTTATTTTTCTGTGAACCGACTTTATTTTGCTTTGAATGTTTTCATTTTCACACAACGCGGCAGACGATCGATAATTGTAAAACGAAATTTGGAAACTTTTCGAAGCGAAACTAATGACTTCACGGGAAAGGAACGAGTAGAAACGGTGCGGGAAAAAGTTCCGGCCTGCATACCACCAGTTAAATACAGAAACATTTATGCCACATAGGCGATTCCGTTAAATACAAGGGTTTAAATTTTAATGGATGTGTAATAAAACATATCACATGTTTGTAGCAAAATATCATTACAATGAGTGACATGGAATGATTAGGTTCGTATAGCTACCACAAAGAGTGTGACAGAAGTTCAAAATGTTTAGAGCCTTAACCATGACCCAACGAATGGGGCCAAAAATGTAAAGATTACCCAAAACAATAATTATTACCATACAATAAACTGGAGATTTCTCAATTGGGCCATACCTATATGAATATCACCGGAGCCTGCTTGTGCTCGTAGAGCAGGCTCCGGCGACATCCATATTTGCATGATCTTCCACTGAAAAATTATGAAAATCATTTGTTCCAAATAATGTTTCAAACGGCTGTGTTGGGTGAAAGGTTAATGAAAACAGGATCTACGGATACCAGCGATAATAACCAGTTGCATATAAGCCAGTGTAGGAGAGTTTAGGACTTGTGCTTCAATAGCCTAGTCATTACCAACAAGGAGTTTTGATTCTTTCTTCTCCAACGACCACTAAAGTCATCACGCTTTGAAAACATTCACACATTGTTACAAATCAACCAACTGAGTTCGCTCGATAGTAGTAGGAGACGGATGAACTGGGCCTGTTTGGGGGACCTAGGAAGTAAAGTCATGTCACGTGATATTGTGGCGCCAAGTTTGGTTGACATGGTAGCCCGCGTGAGCAGCCATCTTGTGACGTCATCCCCATAGTGATATGTGTTGTGCGTGTGCATGCGCAGTGCGTGTTGTTAGGGTGATACATGTTTCAGTCGTCCATTTTGTATACTGGAGGCCGCCATCTTGGCTTCTATGGTAGCACGTGGTTGCTATGTGACCCAATGGCCTACAACCAGGCAGGGGTATGTTCGGAGGGTATGTTCGATTAAACAGGAGTAATTTCCCGATTCCTAGAATTACCACAAACAACCCGACAAATTGTACTATTTCGTATTCTTTCAGAATTCTCTGCTTCTATCTATATATGCAATAGTTTTCGTCTACCTGACCATGTTCCTTTGTCTTGGAGTATACTCCAGTATAGTAGAAGAGTCTATCAACTGGAACAGCTTTGCTGATTATTACTATATTTAGCTTTTCTGGTCTGTTCTTGTTAGTTCTGACCCTATTCCGAATACTCTTGTTGTTTCATTTATCTAGATCACCCAATCAGTTTACTTTACTAGCGCTAACAGTCCAATCAGATTGCTTGATTTCCCATAATCTGTAAGCAGAGTTATCTCCCTTCTGTATAACAAAAACCTATATCATTCCTAAAGCCAATAAGCTATCAAGCAATCACTGAAAAGTCATTGCCCAAAGTCCATCGAGCAAATGAGCTAACGAGTAATTGCTCGTCCGAGTGATTCGCACACACGACTCTTAGCCTCATTTCGCAAAAAAAGGATTCTGCTAACCTCCGATGTTTCCCAAAAGGGATTATGTGAGTAGGATACCTAGAAACAGGGCTGATGATTTTCCCCAATAACTTAAAGCGCCAAGAGAGTAATGCTCCATGAGCAATTGTTTGAACGACTCGAAACCCATCGAGCAAATGAGCCTTAGAGCAATTGCTTGATCGAGTGACTCCACATATTGCTCGAATGACTCGAAGTCCATCGAGCAAATGAGCTAACGAGTAATTGCTCGCTCGAGTGACTCGCTCATACGACTCTTCGACTCATTTCAGAAAAAGGGGTGCCTAAGACCAGTCATTGTCAAAAAAAGAAGGGATTTCGTAAGTAAGATTTTCCCAAATAAGCTAAACAGCCAAGAGAGTAATTTATTTCTCCACGAGCAATTGATCGAACGACTCAAAGACAATCCAGCAAATGAGCTATAGAGCAATTGCTCGACCGAGTGACTCCACCTACTGCTTTACGACTCATCTGGGTATTTTAGGATATCTATGGTATTGGACTATTGGAGGATACCTTTTATAGGATACTTACATAAGAATACTATTACTTGATTGGCCCGGCCTTCTTGGCCACCCCAGGATATAACTATTCCAAATAGTATTCTTATGTAAGTATCCTATAAAAGGTATCCTCCAATAGTCCAATACCATAGGTATCCTAAAATACCCAGATGAGTCGTAAATCAGTAGGTGGAGTCACTCGGTCGAGCAATTGCTCTATAGCTCATTTGCTCGATGGGCTTTGAGTCGTTCGATCAATTGCTCATGGAGAAATAAATTACTCCCTTGGCTGTTTAGCTTATTTGGGAAAATCCTACTTACGAAATCCCTTCTTTTTTTGACAATGACTGGTCTTAGGCACCCCTTTTTTTCTGAAATGAGTCGAAGAGTCGTATGAGCGAGTCACTCGAGCGAGCAATTACTCGTTAGCTCATTTGCTCGATGGACTTCGAGTCGTTCGAGCAGTATGTGGAGTCACTCGATCTAGCAATTGCTCTAAGTCTCATTTGCTCGATGGGTTTCGAGTCGTTCGAACAATTGCTCATAGTGCAATTACTCTCTTGGCTCTTTAGCTTATTGGGGAAAATCATCAACCCTGTTTCTAGGTATCCTACTTACATAATCCCTTTTTGGGAAACGTCGGAGGTTAGCGCAATCCCTTTTTCCTGAAATGAGGCTAAGAGTTATGTGTGCGAGTCACTCAAACGAGCAATTACTCGTTAGTTCATTTACTCGATTGACTTCGAGTCGTTCGAGCAATGACTTTTCATTTAACTGCTTGATAGCTTATTGGCTTTGGGAATGATATAGGTTTTTGTTATACAGAAGGGAGATACCTCTGCTTACAGATTATGGAAAATCAAGCAATCTGATTGGTTAGTTAGCGCTAGTAAAGTGTAATAATAAGCAAAGCTGTTTCAGTTGATAGACTCTTCTACTCTACTGGAGTATACCCCAGGAAAATGGAACATGGTCAGGTAGACAAAAATTATTGCATGTATAGACAGAAGCGGAGAATTCTGAAAGAATCCGAAAAATGTACAAAATGTCGGGTTGTTTGTGTAATTAAGGGAATTGGGAAATTACTCCTGTTCAATCGAACATACCCTCCGAACATACCCCTGTCTGGTTGTAGTCTATTGGGTCACATAGCAACCAAGTCTTACCATAGAAACCAAGATGGCGGCCTCCAGTATACAAAATGGACGACGGAAACATGTATCACCCTAACAACACGCGCTGCGCATGCGCACTCACAAGATGGCCGCTCACGCGGGCTACCATATGAACCAAACATGGCGCCACCATGTAAAGTGACATGACGTCACTTCCTAGGTCCCCCCCCCCCCCCCCACTAGGTCCGCCCAAACAGGCCCAGTTCATCCCTCTCCTACTACTCTCGACGAACAGACATTTATTGTGAAAATGGAAGGTCCACAAAAGTTGTATGTTCTTTTGCAGATGCAGTGCAGGTTTCCAGGGCGTGTGTAGAATATGAACTCTTCCGAGAGCCAGATGGTTGTACTACGCAGAGAACTGTTGGTGGATACATCACAAGGTGCTTCTGTTCTGCGGACTTCTGCAATAATGTGCATCATCTGGCGTCAGATACAACTGTACTAGTAATGACACTAATGACTTTGTTTTTAACTTTATGCTTCAAATGAAAAACAGAAAACGGCAAACCCATCGCCGTCTGTGGACAACCCAGGAAACAAGAATCTCTCATGGCGTTATATTTCCTAAACGCCATGCTGGAGAAAATTTATGACAAATGGTAATTTGTTTAAAAACCCCGAACGAAAGGCATAGGCGCACGGTGTCGCTGGATGCGCTTGCCTTTTCTTCAGTTTTGATGAACGAATATTGTAATCAACTGTATCAAACGTTTGGGCTAATACCGAGGCCAATATAGAGCAGAGCCAGAAGTTTTGTTTATGATTTGGCAGTTAACGTTGAAGATAATATTGCCAATATAGTTTTACGAGTATTTATATACATCATATTGCACCAGAGAACAAAATGAAATTTTTTTCCGAGCGAGGAAACAGGTTGAGAAGTTTTGGTCCTTCGGCATTCACAATATAGGTTTCTGTCCCGTCGAAACTTGGACAGGAAGGCCGTAAATTATTTTTTAATTTAAGGCTCAACTCTCCAAACCCCGAAAATGTTCTGCCTTTCAAAAGATGTTTCGGTTAGATAGGCCTAGCTCTTGAACACCTCCCCTACACTTTAGAGCCCCTACGCCTGACAGCAAAATCAACCAAGGAAATCAAAATTTCACTTTCTAAAGCTCAGAATGTACTTGCGCAAAGTCGATCTACATAGGCCGCAACTTTCCGGTCCATTCCCGGATTTTCCCCATGTAAATGATGAGGTGATGCTATATTACACACAACAGGATAGGTTATTATTACATTCCTAACAGCCTCTCACATTCCTTTTTACCTAACGCGCCCAGATACGAGGCTCACGAAATTGTTTCCAAAATAACTAATTGTCTCCTTTCAAAGCATAGCACCGACCCCCACACTGGAAGTGAGGTTGGGTCATAAACTATGTTTCGGAAGCAAAATTGAAAGTAGCAACAATATTTGAACATCGACATTTCGCTAGACCAGTGATAAATCAATTGAGCTTTAAAAATATAGTCAGTATTGGCTTGCCTTTTCCAAATTTACTCAGTCTACTACACGAAATCTCTCGATAGTAAAAACGAAACGAAAGAATAAAAAATCCAAATGTATCCTAAATAAAACATTGTCTTTGTTCATATCGCATGATATATTGTCACCACAGACATCTCCCCAATACCCCTGTAGTTTTCTCATCAATTCTGGTTTGCTGGAAAACGAGAGTCTCAACCTTTCTAACTACATATCATGCCTGCCTCAAGCGAGGCTGATTTGACGTGTGCAGTTGACAATCTGGAAAAGTGAAGTGAAATTATGAGGGTATTTAGGCTTTAAAAAGTTAAAAATCGTTTCGCTTTTTATAACCAATGCAAACTTTAAAAAAATAAAAATTAAATGGTTTATGTCTGATATTTTACGCAAGTTAACCCTTTACCTAACATGAAAAGCAGACGACACTTGCAAAAATAATTCTTGAATAACTATTTTTTTTCATTTTTTGTCTCAAAAACATAGGTTATGACCCCTCGTTGGAACGAGCTCGACGAGCTCGTTCCAACGAGGGGTCATAACCTATGTTTTTGAGACAAAAAATGAAAAAAATAATGAAAATTAATTGGAGATTTTTGAGAGTAGCGCTGGCCGGTTTTAGCCGTTACGTTGTCCCTTGAGTGATGCTTTAGCATTGCAAAGCCTTCTTGTACTCAAAGAACGAAATACACCACCAGTGCTCCTGCTATTCTGTAGATTTTGAGACCTAAAACATAAAACAAACAAAGAATATGAACATTTGATGGGAGAAAAATAATTACAAAAATAAAAAATAAAATAAAAAAACCCCGCCCACCCACATGCAATTTTACAAAAAGATACAGATTCAGACGATCTATTTTGTGAGGCCTAATGCTGAACTCTCCACACAAACATTCAATAATTTCTTTTTAGATAACATTTCAGATGCCGTGTTTAACTTTTAAATGTCCACTGTCATGTAATAAACATATTATTGTAACAGTCAATTGGTCTACGCAGTCGCGTGACGAGACTTACGGCGTCTTGTTTCATCTGGCTGATCTGGTCTCGTCAACTCGACGGAATATGAAAACTCTGGCCAGCCGACTGTTGTGCTAATCTGAAATATTTCCATAAAATGAGCCGACTCTGACAGTAGGATGAATATGAGAGGTACGTCGGGGTACTTGCAACACTCATAACAATCGTACACTTCCCTTGACGTCCGCCGAACTGCCCAAATTCACCCTTTTGGTAGGTTGTATCGAATCGCAACGTTTTCACAACAAGTCACCAATAATAAATAAGGTGTTTGAATGGTGCAAGATAGTCGTGTTGTCGCAACGTTTTCACGACTTTTCTAGGCGTCCAGTACAAAAGTGTTAACCTTAGGGGTCTAATATAGACTCAATTTGGTCGTTTTACCTCAATAAAACAGGTGTCCCAACATGCTGGAGAAACTTGCAAGTTACATTCTGTCTTGACAGTTCTTTCTAGATACGTCTTCGCTAGAAACAACTACAAAGTTGCCACAAGGGGGCTACAAAGACAAGTAAGAGGTTGTAAAATGTTGTAAGATGTTTGTTTTGCCCGCCACATTTCATCAGCGCGTTACTAAGTTACTAAACGTCTGTATTGCCACAACGTTTTTCACGAAGTGACTACAACGTCAAGTAAGAATTTGTTGACCTGATTTTTATTGCCAACGTAATAAAAAACGTTGTCACAACCTCACTGGGTGTCCACAACTGTACTGTGTGTCAACGCTATAGCCACAAAAAACGGAACGTTTCCACAACGTTGTGATAACCGCAATGTGCTAGCTGGAAAACTTGTTAGTGAAATCTGGGAGACTGAATCATCACCCCATCAAGAAACTGGTTAAGCAGTAATAAACATAAAAAAATAGTTCTGTGGTTTCAGATATTTAATTCATTTTCTTTTTATCAGTGAGAAAAGTACTATAAATTTTCAATAATCTCACTCCATTGTGCGTTAAAATTGAAATCTACCAGTATATCAATGCAACTATTATCACCATGTTGGTGTTTTTTACCACTGTTGTGGTGCATGCCAGCCTCACCAACACGTGGGTGATGTATAAATCACTCTTGAAATAGAAAACAATGCAGAAGCATATGTTATTTAACCCGTCATATATTTACTTACAAAATTTGACCATTTACCTAATCCGACTAAAAGACAATAGTGCTTTCCCGAGGGAACGTGGGGCTTTACCGAGGGGGCGGGGTGGGGGCGGGCGTCGTCCCAATGCTTTTTTTCTGGAGGAGAATGACATTACACCACCATATTAAGACCTTGAATGAATTGTTGGGTTTTGACCAATATCAAACGTACTGTACAGCTAGCAAGATGAAGGAGTGTTCGCTTTGTGTTCAACACAGCGATCATATCCTCTTCTTCTCTCTTGCTTGTTTTAGTTACTTGTAAGTTACTCGCTGTCCAAACTATAATATGATATATATGTATACTATTAAAAAAGTAGGGGATATCCAATCTTATGTTGATATTTTCGGAAAATGGTATTGGATACGCGTGATTGGACACATAAATATGTTACCAAGTTTAGTGTGGATCATGAATGTCATCGGCCTACGAAAACTTCGTGTAGGTTTTTCGCACGAGCGCCGCATTAATGTCTGTGGGGTACGTTTTGAAATTTTCATTTGCACTGGACGGGTTTTTTCGGAGGTCTCATCGTTCTTTTCTTGCTATAAACTCCTTCATCTATAGTTTCTGGTCGAAACGTAACGTTTGAGGTATGCGAAGACTGACAAGTGACGAACGTTTACGTGCCGTTGGCATGTTGGATGTTGGCAAAAGACAGACTGCAGTGGCTCAAATTCTCAATGTAACTCAATCGGCGATTAGCAGGTTGTGGTCAGGCAATGTTGATGTCGGTCAGGTCGTCCAAGGGCGACAACTGCTAACCAGGATCGTTTCATCCGAACCACAGCATTACGTAACCGCCATCAACGGGCCTCAGACATTGGACAGCAGCTGCACCGAGCGACAGATGTGCGAGTGAGTGGTCAGACTATCCGAAATCGCCTACACAGCTGGAATTTGTACGCTCGACGACCTCGAATAATTCCACGTTTGCTTTCAGATGAATCGAGGTTCACTCTCACCTTCCACGACAGGCGAAACAGAGTGTTGCGGCGGCGGAACAAACAATAGAAATGACGTAACAGTTTGGCAGCACGATCGTTTTGGTGGTGGATCGGTAATGATGTGGGGGATGCATAACCATGACTAGGAGAACAGCATTACATGTCATCGAAGGGCGTGTCATACAAGACAGTACTACCGTAACAACATGTTAGCAGCTCTGGTGGTGCCATTTGCGGAACGTCACGGCCGTCGATTCATTTTCCAAGATGACAATGCAAGAGCACACAACGCCAATAGCCCCTACCAATGTCCAGGAATTCGCCGCTGCACTGCAGGAAGAATGGAATAACATCAGTCAAGCTTATATTGGACGTTTGGTGAGGAATATGCTACGTCGGATCTGCGCTTGTTTCGAGAACCGAGGAGGATTTACAAGGTATTGAGTTCTTGGACTGAATGTGGTAAATTCTCTGACTGATCGCCCATGTCTTCTACAGCTCAGTGCATGGAATGTGTGCTTGTCAGACACCCAACTATCGATGAAATCATTCACCAGATGTCACAGTGCAATGCCTCAACTGTCTTTTTGATGAAAATATAAATATATTTCTTCGTATATCTCACTTTTATCAAATATCCCCTACTTTTTTTTAATAGTATATACATAGTCGAAAAGGCCTATAAATACACAGCGTGACGTCACGAAAGTGACATCCTTGGTGAGTGGCATGTGCGTTTTTTTTTTTGTCTTTTTTATGTGTGTATGTGGTGTGTGTGTGTGTGTGCGTTTGTCTTACCAACTTGACGAGGTAACTAGACAAAAGAGTTTGCGTGTTTCGCCTTACCGAGGTACAAAAGACAAAAGAAACCCTTTACCTCGGTTGTTTTCCCAGAACTGTACCGGCAAAACGAGGTTGAAACCGTTAGTCCACACAAAGGACAGACAATGGGGTACCTCGGTATGTAGGGAAAACAAGACTCTGTGTGTGTGTGTGTGTGTGTGTGTGTGTGTGTGTGTGTGTGTGTGTGTGTGTGTGTGTGTGTGTGTGTGTGTGTGTGTGTGTCTGTGTGTGTGTGTGTGTGTGTGTGTGTGTGTGTGTTGGGGGGGGGGGGGGTAACTCAATCATGTCCCAACAGAGCGACATTTCCACGTTCTTCTGAATTAAACAGATGGTGACTTGGTGAGTAAATCGTCCCGATTATCAAGATATTAGAATAATGAAATTCGCAATGAAAAATCAACGAATATTTTAGTTGCCAGCATAACAATTCAATACTGACCCGCGGGCGACCCCGAACCCCACAGGCCCACACCCCTACACCCATATAGGGCTACCCCACTCTCGCACTCTCCCTCAGCAAAGCGATCACAGCTGACTTGATGAGCCATCGTTCTCCCGATTCTATATTTCGGAAGGCATCACTGCTGGGAGACAACACTAGCAAAAAACCCCCAGAATATCTAAAAAAAACAACCTATTGCTTCAAAAACATAGCTTATGACCCTTCATTGGAACGAGTTCAAGGAGATCGTTCCAATGAGGAAGTATAAGCTATGCTTAAGATTAACCCTTTACCTAACGTGAAAAGCAGACGACACTTGCCAAAAAAATTCTTGAATAACTAAATTTTTTCATTTTTTGTCTCAAAAACATAGGTTATGACCCCTCGTTGGAACGAGCTCGACGAGCTCGTTCCAACGAGGGGTCATAACCTATGTTTTTGAGACAAAAAATGAAAATATTTTGAAAATTAATTGGCGATTTTTGAGAATAGCGCTGGCCGGTTTTGACCGTTACGTTGGGTAAAGGGTTAAGAGACGAAACTATTTTCCCGTTACGCTGGGTAATGTAAAAATATTTGTACCCTTTTTCACATCAGGTGTCTTTCATTAGGATATTGATGTATTCATTAGGGGCGCTCTCTCTGATAATAGTGTCAATTTATATTGATGTTCACGACAGATCCCATAAAATGTCAGCATGTTTTACTTAACGTAATATTCCATTTGATAATCAAACATCATATATCTATTATAAACTGTTATGAACCTTTAACATGCAGCGTTTATTCGATAAATAAATGAATGATATGAGACCATTATCATAAAAACGTTATTGACTTGGTGTCTTATAGTGTTCCTGTTTAACCTCTCCCACTGTTCAACTATTTTTTCTGTGCGTCAATTTTAATACCATGATGTCCTCCACAAATAGATTGTACTTCCATTTCTATGCACCTGTATCCCATTCCCCTTTATGGTGAGATCCAACTAGGGAGAACAATAGACAACCCATTTTATGGCCTTGTGGGAGGCTGTGTAATTAGCAATGCTACGACTCAATAGGACGATAAATTCTGTGTTATTTAATCAATACTGGTTTAACCCTTTACCCAACGCAGACGATATCAAAATATATTATTTTAAATATCATTTTAAAATTTTTTTTTAAAAATTCAACAAAACCATATCATGTGACCCCTCTTTGGAACGAGCTCGTCGTAATTTTTTTTCAACTGCTGAATTTGCATATTACGCGGGCAGATGTGGGCGATTCGTTGGGTTAAAGGGTTAAGCTCTCTTGGACATTTGTATTTGTAAGTTGAGATCCAATTCATGATTCTCGGACAAACAAAAGTGTTATCGCCAAGGGCAATTAGTTACTTAGGTAGCCAAAGTCAATAATACTTTAGTGAATATCGTGGGGGAAGTTCCGGTGAAACATTGACTTTATCAAACATAAAATGATGAAAACATGCTTCAAAGGATTTAACCACTAGACATCCCATAAACCGTAATGAAAGGAATGAATTGAACTGACATCGACTCCAAGAAGAAAAAAAGCGAATAAAGTACACATGGATTTTGGTAAATCTGATCGGAGGCAGAGAATACATGAATAAGACAGACAGCATCCATTAGGTAACCAACATGCATAATGTGCACACTTTTTGAAGATGATCATGTTCATCACCAACGTTAAAATTGCTCAACTTAATTCTAAAGGGCATAAAATCACAATAGGGCTGTCACGATTTTTTAATTTAAGAATCGATTAATCGTCGTAAATAATCGATAATACTCGATTAATCGTACCTAGATGACCCCGCTCCCTCTCTTTGAAGTCGTAAAAAATGAAGTTCAAGTCAGTTGCCCTACCTCAAGTAAACAACGAAGATGATCCTCTTTTAGGTGCATTCAAAGCTTTGATGTTCTGAACTTTTGAATCGTCAGTGTAATAATCAAGACCGGTCGTCAGTTGCGAAGTTCGCAACTGACGACCGGTCTTGATTATTACACTGACGGTTCAAAAGCTCAGAACATCAAAGCTTTGAATGAACCTAAAAGAAAATTGCTTCTAACGGCTTCTTGGGGTTAAACATCGACGTTCTCGACCTTTTACCTTCAGAAACAAAAGTTTTTTCATCAATTTTTTTTTAATTATTAAACGTCAAAAGCGGGGTAAAATTTACCGATTCTTCGACCACGAAAAATACTAATCAATTTCGGCATGACCGATCGACAATCGATTGATCGATTAATCGTGACAGCCCTAAATCACAATACTGGTTTCAACTAGAATATACTAGCTTTTTTAAAAAAGAATTGAAATACTTAAAAATGACTTCTCCCTGAAACCAATTAATTCGCACTCGTAGAATTAAAATCGCGTGTGACAATAATCTTAAACTTAATACGAATAGCAGACGACACTAACAAACAATTTTAAATTACCAAAAATTTTAAATGTTTGCCTCAAAGACATAGCTTACTACCCCTCATTGGAACGATCCCAATGAGCTCGTTCCAAAGAGGGGTCGTAAGCTATGTTTTCTGAGGAAAAGATTGAAAAACTACTAAAATTTGAATGGCATTTTTTTGAGTGAAAAGAGCTGGCTGGATTTGGTCATTACGCCAGGAAAAGGATTAAAGCTGGACTTGTGTGTCCTCTGTCTACCAAGCGTTGGTGCATGCTGAACTCACACATTATCAAATCATGGACTGAATTCATACCCAAAAGAAAGTTTGTTAGCTGAGATTGACAACATGTAGTATTTTCGAATTGTTTCTTGACATTGTGGGCGATAAAATTTAGTAGTCACTAAAGTCAGCCATTACAATATCGCTCAGAAAATATATCGAATATGGAGTGTCACATTAGCTTAGATGTGACCAAGGAGGATAACTCTTTAAAAAACAGATTTGAGCAAAGGCACTGTCTGTGCAAAATTATCATTCTGAGCATAGATTATCTATAAGGTAGTTTTGCAGCTACTGAAAAGAGCAATACGTCCCTTGAGTTGCAATGTGTTCTAGGTGCCTACTGGCAAACAGCACACCTTGGAACTCAGAGGATGGTATTATACTTGAGTGAAATTATGGTTGATAGAGAAGGAACAGTCTTGAAGCTTTCAAAGAAAAGAACAGAATTACAAGAAGTTATTCAAGTGGATGGTATTGGGACACGGGTGGATACGACATGGGCGCCTGTCAATGGGGACCATAGAATCTGGGAAATGGGTACACAGAATAAAACGGGAGAAGACAAAGGGAAGTGTTTTGAATACATTATAACATATGCAAAAATGGGATAAAAAATGATACTCGATTCAAATTGAAAACACCGTTACCTCATACCCATCATTCAATGTACATTTTCGAAAAGTTGTTACATGTAGCATCTCTGAAATTCAAGTTATGTATCTTTAGAAACAAGATATTCTATGACATGTGTGACAAAACCTTTTTTTTCAGAAACACCTCGCAATTAATACAATGCTTGAGCCGTTGCAACGACGCTTTCTTGGGCAGGCGATTTGGTGTTATATTTAAGACCTAAGGTTTTGTTGATTAAATTTCTGCCAACAAAGTAATGTGGTTATGCATTCTCTATGTCCCTCATTAAAAAATTAAAAAATCTAACAGATATCCGTCCAGCCACTAGTTTATCCAACCCATATATATAGCTTATGGCTCCACAATGGAAAAGGTTGGTAGGTTTATTTGATAGGGTAGGATCTGGAAGATCATATTCTGTGCAGTTGTTCCGGGAAATATATCAGTGCTGTTGTGTGCCAATTATCTTTGGCAGTGCCAGTGGCGTAGCTACGGGGGGGGGGGGGGGGGGGGGGGCTAAGATTTTCGCTCCCCCCAAAGAAAACTGACCCAATGCAAGTTTCACATAACATAGAGCCCCAAAATGGTCTCCAATATAGGTGCTACATACGTTACAAATGCCTCAGATTCGCTCTTGCAGCACTAAATTTGGCAAAATTTTCTCAGGAGTGAAGGGAAGTGGTAGGAGGGGCAACGACTGGAGGATCCTAGTTAGGACTAGGGGAGACCCCCGAAGCCCCACACAACGGCCTCTCAAACATAATCGTTGCCTCCCCCAAACTGGCTAGGGCACATCTATTATAGAATCCTGGCTGGGCGCCTGCTAGCAGCTCATGTTTGCTATGTTAAACATTGCTGGAACCACATTCAGAAAGCTTGTGAATTGATCAGTGTTTTTAACAAGACAAAAGAATAAAATTGTTCAGACCATGCCCGCATATACGATTTTATGTGTTTGTGTGTATGTGGGTGGGGGCGGGGGAGGGGTGCTCGTTTCTTGACAACAACGGCATTCCCTGAAGTAAAGCACGACGTGCCGAGGAGGAGATATGCGAGGGAATGGAGTGGGGTGGAAGAGTGGGCCATTCTTTGACGACAAAAAATTAAAAACAGATGTAAAATGGAGCCTTGTGGCAGCATTTCGCGTGTTATTTCCTGTCATATTTCTCATTAACCATATTAGATTATGCTTTTTCCCCCTTTTTGGCACAAGCTTGATGACTTCTGCCTTGGACATAGGTGACTAGCAGGGATCGTTTATGTTTATTGAGGTTTAACGACACTTTCAACAGCCTGGATCACATAGAGTCGGACAGGTTTACGGATAGAGTACCCGGGGAGAACCACCGAACATCTGTCCGACTCCACAACGTACTAACTCTGCACAAGCAGAGATGACAGCTGTTGAAGCCAAGTGCACCATCGCCGTTCCGTACTCCTTAGTGCACAGCGCCACCGTGCCCCCACGTGGGCAATCAGGAGGAATTACCGTGCCCAATGACACAACTCAGTCACCGCTGGCCGGGATCGAATCGCAGACCTTTCGGTTTGAAGTCCGACTCTCTAACCACTGAGCCGCCGTGCTCCCTCAGCAGGGGCGAAAAGACATTCCAAAGTTATTTTTATCGTCGGATAGTAGAAGGGCAGAATGCTATTGTCCGATAGATAGCGTATAAAAAGACCTCCACATAAGTATAAAACTGCCACGGGTGATTGTTAGCTTAGTAATAATAAATAAAAACAATAGTAACCTATAATTATACAGCGATGGTCGAAAGGGGCTTGCCCCCACACCGACCTTGCGCGACTTCGGCGCGCAAAAACCATTTCGTTTCGTTAGCTTAGTCAATTTTGAGTCGGATCGGCTCTAGAAATGGGCTCCGGCAACGATGCCGTGAGAAAACCCTGGAAGTCAGATGTGTACGTAAAAACGGTCGGAGCACTAGGGACGACGGAAGCGCTTCAGGGCAGAGGCTCCGACCCCAGTAAAAGGGCATTTACTCGCATTAGCAGCCCCGTCATGACATGCCGAAGCGTACATGTATCGAAGGCCCGAAATGGGAGAGTGTGGGAGGTGGTTCCCCCTCCCATCGGGAGGGTGCACTTCCTCCCAAAGTCCACGTTGAATTTTGAAAGCTACCAGAACGGATTTGGGGTGTATATTAGCTTTACTTCTAGAATAAATCGTTGAAAAAAGTGAGTGAAGAACATTGGAAGGGCATTGTTTGTCCCCTCTCACCCCTGTGGTCCGAAGGCAGGGAGGCATCGGTGTCTTCCCACTAGACCAATTCTCTTTAGACCAATTCCCCAAAGACCATTTCCCCTTAGACCAACTACATACTGTTATTGATTAAGGGTTGATTAAGGATAATTAAGAAAACATTTATTTATTGATAAGCACTTTATTTGATAAAAGAAAATGATAAAAAGAATCACAGCCTTTGAAAGTGTGTGATTACTATAACAATTGTTATGAAAAATCTGCCCAGCATCCAGCTGCAACATCTATAAAATATCAACAAGCAAGAAAATAATCAGACTATCATCTGAAAAATGAGGTCCCCAGAGGGTGAATTTGGTGATGCTACCCTGCACAGCAGGGTAGCATCACTAAATTTACTCTCTGCGAATCTCAACCTGAATCAAGGTCTCAAACATAAACAGAAAGAGGTACCCAGAGGATAAACTGGCCCACTGTATGGGATAGCATCAGGAAATTCACCCTCTGGGGACCTCATCCTGCAAATGACAGACTGCTTATTTTTCAGGCTTGACTATCAATAACATTAAATACATTTATAAATATTTATAAATATATCAAATTATTGATATAGAATTATTTTAAAAGTAGAACACATCAGTTGGTCTAAGGGGAATTGGTCGTTTGGGAATTGGTCTAGTGGGAATGAACCAGGGCATCTGGCCCCTCCGGTCCCGTGCTTCCGGCCTCCCTGTGGGCAACTTCACTTCATGGTCAGGCATTCATTCACGTTCACCCCCCCCCCCCCCCCCAACACCAATATTTGAAGATATGATATCATACGTTACATTCCCTTGCTCAGAATTCAGGATGGGTGCTATACTATTTTCGATATTTTGGCCTATCAATTCTGAAAATAACCACGGACTATTCCCGTGCACTGTACACTTTTCAAAAATAGCCGTGGAATATTCTAGGCCATTCGACTGACGTAACACAACGCGCCCTCCAAGAAATTTTGCTGGGATTCTGCCTCCGTATTTCTAAGTCGAAGACTGAAAATGTTTGTCTTTGGCAAGATCGTTGACAACAGGAAATGTATATACTATACTTAGGATTGGGATCATGATGGAAAGCAAGATTCTTCTTCCGTTTGTCCGATACAATATATTAATCACTGCCTGGCATGTCCTTGATTTTGTCAAAATATAGTGCTTGTCGGTGAAGAGTTTTCCACGAACCCCAATCAGGGCCGGGGAGAGGAAATTGGGCCTCGGATGGTTAATTCTCTGACGAGCCCCCTTTCGAAAGTGTCGGGATACTGATGCAGATGCCGAAGTTCTTGAAGAGAAAAATTCTTGAACTGACAGCACCGGGTCTGGTGAATATGTAGATTGATAAGTCTTTTAAAACTTTACCAAACATAACGGTCACAAACCGACCAGCGCCATTCACAAAAATTGCCATTCGATTTTCATTATTTTTTTTCATTTTTTTTTTTTTTTCGCCTCAAAACATAGCATATGACCTCAATGGAACGAGCTCGTTAGGCTCGTTCCAATGAGGGGTCATAAGCTATGCTTTTTAATGCCAAAAAAAAAAAAAATAGATATTCAAATTTTGTTTGCAAGTGTAGTCTGCTTTTCATGTTAAGTAATGGGTTAACAGATCGAACATCTCTACGGAGAACTCCCATAGAGAGTTGGCAACTGGTATTCCATATGACAGGTAACTTATTTTGCTGATTCTCGATCTGGGATCGGGGGGGGGGGGGGAGGGGCAGGCTTGGCACAAGTGTAATAGCTTTGGGGCCGCAGGCTTGACCCAAGAATTATAGACTCCTGGGTCAACCCCCCCCCCCCCCCCCAAGCTCCGCGGTTACTACCCCGACCCCCTTATCTTCTCCCGGGCCTTGCCTACGGTGCGTGAACTATTCTTCTTCGAGGGGCCTATTTTGGCATAGTCTACTCCAAGCCGTGCAATATTAATAATATAATTACGTGCCCTGTGATCAGTACATATTGCCTCTTTCACATTCCCAGTCACCCTGATCGTCTCTGACAAAGCGAAGACATTCTGAACTTGGTAATGCGTTTGCGAACAAAACCTTTTTCGTACATCCAATGGGGCAGACATTTTGAAAGAGCACTCGGTTCACAGTAGGCGTTCAGTCAAAAGTCAATGGAGCATGCGTGCACTTCCGGGTAAATTGTAAACTTTTTGAATGGATTTGAACAGAAATGTTCATTGCTTGCATTCGGTTTTAAGAAAGCCAAAACCTCGGAACGAATGACGAATTATTCGATTTGTTCCAGTTGAGAATAAACATCAATTATCTGCATTATAAACAAGGAGATGCCGTATACAAGTAAACCATCCAACTATATAATTCAGAACGTCAGATAATACTTACTGTCTAATTAATGTTGCGTGGTTCCATCCTTTTTAAATGAAGAGTAAATAATAAGATAAATCACTCTTAACCCTGCGTCTGTCACCGTGGTCGATTCGAACTGCTTGTTTCTGTCTCTGTGACGTCTCTCTCCCTCTTCTCTCTCTCTCTCTCTCCCTGAGAGGGGGGCAGGGACAGAGGCGTAGAGTTAATGAGACAGACAGAGTCGTAAAAACAGACAAGAAAAGGCTCGAATAGGCCGTGGTGAGACAGAGAGAGACACACTGGGGGAGGGAGGGAGGGAGGGAGGGAGGGAGGGAGGGAGGGAGGGAGGAGACAGACAGGCAGGCAGGCAGGCAGGCAGGCAGGCAGGCAGGCAGGCAGGCAGGCAGGCAGGCAGGCAGGCAGGCAGGCAGGCAGAGGGAGGGAGGGAGGGAGGGAGTTAGGAGACAGACAGGCAGGCAGGCAGGCAGGCAGGCAGGCAGGCAGGCAGGCAGGCAGGCAGGCAGGCAGGCAGGCAGACAGACAGACAGACAGACAGACAGACAGACAGGAGACAGACAGACAGACAGACGTAGAATTAATGAGAAGGACAGATACGTAGAATTAAGGAGATAGACATAGACTTAGGCCGTGGTGAGAGAGAGAGAGAGAGAGAGAGAGAGAGAGAGAGAGAGAGAGAGAGAGAGACGCATGGGGGGGGGGGGGCAGAGACGTAGAGTTAATGAGATAAACAGTGACGTAGAAACAGACAGAAAGGGCTCGAATCGGTCGTGGTGGCACACACAGCAGACAGAGACAGCGAGGCAGAGAGAGACAGAGAGAGAGAGAGAGAGACAGAGAGACAGAGGTGTAGACTTCATAAGACAGACAGAGACAGACAGAAAGGGCTCGAATCAGCCGTGGTGACAGAGATAGGCTTAACCCTTGAAGAATGAATTTACATTTGTCGTCATGTTTTTGTCAACAGAAGTAGATGTACAACATGTGTATTCCGAGTAATGTTGTTTGGATGTTTATTGGTGTTTAACGACATTCAACAGCCAGGGTCCTATCGTGTCGAGCGGTGTCACGGGTGGATGAAACCGGAGTACTCGGAGATAACCACCGAGTGGCGACAAGCAACTGTCAACTTACTAACCCAGCACAATCAGAGTCAGCTGCGTTCGAAGGCAAGTGCACCATCAACATGCAGCAGGCTTTAGTACACAGCACTACTCCCCCCCACCCCCACCCCTCCCACACGGCGAGAGAAATCGGGATTAAGTGTCTTGCCCAATATTACAGCGCAGATCGTGCCCTGAGTTCCAATGTGTTCTATGTGCCACTAGGCACATAGGACACATTGGAACTCACGAGACGAGATGCTGCGGGTCAGGATCGAATTAAAACCAAATGTTCTAACCAACACTGAGCTACCGCGTGCTCCGTTCATATCGTACATGGAAATGAAAGGGTTAATTCTTTACCTAATCTAAGATCAGAACAGTGCTATTCACAAAAGCGTCCTCTCAAATTCAACAGTATTTTATTCCTTTTTTGCCCCAAAGACACTGTTTATGATCCTTTTTCGGAACGAGCTCGGTGGGTATGTTTCAACGAGCCATCGAAAACTAGATGTAAGGAAGCAAAAAATGAAAATCTTTGATTCAAGATTTTTTTTAGCAAGTTTCGCCTGCTTGCGTAAAGTAAAAAGTTCTAAGCTTCTGTAAATCTCTGTGTGAAGTTCAGCATTTACCGAAGAGACTCTCCCAGAGAACTTGTACTCACGTGATGGTTTGTTGCCACTGTTTTATTTGATGTAATTGTACAGAATATGTGTTAGCAACGGAAATCATTCAACAGTTCTGCATCCTGAATATGAAAGGAAAATATACTCCCTATTGACCGGCGTCATTATTATAAAATAAATATTGATTTTATATCAGCCCGCCATTATAATTCTGACAATACAGTCACTGGAACAAATCTAAAACCCCAGCTAAAGTGTAAACTGTTATAAACGCCTGCTACTTTGTCTTGACATCTTATTTGCAATGGAGATGGAGAACACGGAAGAATGACAGATTGTAAGTACTAGATTTTATGCCGATGCGTACTGGTGGGTCGGTAGATAAGGAGATATCCAGAAGGCCATTAACCTTACAGGCCAGTATGTCATTAGCGAATTATAAGATTTTTTTTTTTTGTAACAAACATTGATAATTTGAGAATATTCCTAAACCTTCATTTTTTTAAAAGAATACCTTGTTTTCTCAATCACAATTTACTTCCATGTTAATTATATTTGCAGATTTCAATATTAATTTTTATTATTAATCGCTGCGCAGGGTGTGATTAAAATTGTAAGTGTTTCCGGGCATATTGCAGTCGGATTTATGGGCCAGTAGATATTTTCTGAGTGACACGTGGTCGTGTGGTCGGTGAGCCATCAATAGTAGTACAGAATAATTCGACATCAAGTTGAAGAGCAAACATTTAACCCTTTACCTAACATGAAAAGCAGACGACACGTGCAAAAATAATTCTTGAATAACTAATTTTTCTCATTTTTTGTCTCAAAACCATAGGTTATGAACCCTCGTTGGAACGAGCTCGGCGAGATTGCAGACTGTTTCAAAATGTTTTCGAATTCTTGAACCACCTCTCCTAAATGTGTTGCCGAGTGACTCTTTTCCTCTGAAACTATGATGAATATCACCCACAGAGCTTCGTTTAATGTGCCACTTTACTAAATCTAGGCAACCTGTCGGATTGTTTGTGGTAATTCTTCGACTCGGGAAATTACTCATGATCAGTCGTACACACCTTCCGAACATACCCCTATCCTATAAGAAGGTATTAGGTCACACAACAACCACATGCTACCATAAAAACAAAGATAGCGGCCACCAGTATACAAAAATGGACGGCGGAAACATGCATCACCCTAACAACATGCGCATGCGCACTAACACCACATATCACTATAGTGATGACGTCACAAGATGGCCGCCCACACGGGTTATCATGACATCACAACATGGCGAAACTGGGTCGCGTGACTATGACGTCACATAAGATCACCCATGAGGTCATCCAACTGGGGGTGAAACGTGCGAGACATATTACTGAGAACCCAGTGGTTTATTGATTAAATGCTTTATGTATGGGTAAATTTCATGGACGAGGCTTTTGGGTCTTGGGTCGAGGAGGTACTCCTCCAGAGAATTTTCAATTGTCCCACTGGCAGTCGAACATCCGATTTTTGAATAAAACATTGTACCACTCCAATATGCAGCACCCATACCCAGCTTTCCACTTCAGGTGACTGGTTCAGATGTACGGTTATCTCCCCTTACCGACTATCTGAAGCCATCAATCAATTGCTTCAAAGATAATCGGCCGAGGAATGAGAAAAGTAATCAGATTGTACAGAATTTTGGACATCAAAGGAATACAATTCACGACTTGGATCTGATAGATATTTCAAGCAGACAGTAGACAAAAGATGCTAATTTTTCGAATTGGCACGCCTGCCAGTCATCTATGAAACCAAAAAGCGTAGATAGATGGCCAACAGTCAATAGAAACACTGTTTATTTATTTATTATTTATTGGTGTTTAAGGTCACATACTTATGCACAATGTCTAATCATGACCAATCATGACCGTGACAGTTTTATGGGTGGAGGAAGCCGGAGTATAAACACTGTCTTTAAACATTTTTAACATGATAGCCATGGAGGAAATAGTATATTTTATGACTGACATGGGAACAAAACTCATATGGTAAACTGGCAACATTTAAAAATCGAAAATACACTGAACTTTCAGACGAAATTCGCTTCCATAATGTAACGTTTGAACATTTTATTTAACCTCAGGAAAAGTAAAATTTTCTAAACTCCGTAACGCAAATTTCTAATCCCCAAAACGAAAATTTCAGAGGAAATAACAAGTCCGTTTTCCACTAATTTGAAGATAAAAGTTGGCTTTGCCCCCACAACACCCCCATACACAAACTTGAGAGAGAATTTTCAACAGTTACCTGTAAATTTCAATCTGCTGAAGAAATGTTCCCTTGCGTTCGAAATATGTGATCTTAAGTTTCTCAAGTTCGAAATCCTCTCTTGAGTGCAAGAAGGTGCCATCTGCAATGCTTTGCTCGCCAATTATAGCGTCTTGTTACACTAGAGGTCGCCAAATATTGACTCTAAATGGAAAATTTCACGAAATGTGGTTCAGAATCACTCTATATGTCTTTTGGAAACGGTCACAGTCACGGATAAAATGCCACGAAATCTACTATCATTGAGTATGAAATTTCCAACTGGTGGTTTGAAGCTTAAAATTTAATTTCTATTAAAAATTGTGGCCAAGATTTGGGGGAGTGAACTCCCCCCCCCCCCCCCCAATATCCCTCCTCTTGTCACGTCACTGTCGAATTTTCATAACTTATTAGCTTAACCCTTTACCCAACATAACGTCTCTGTCCATAACCGACCAGCTCTGTTCTCAAAAATCGCAAATTAATTTTCATTATTTTTTTCATTTTTGTCTCAAAAACATAGGTTATGACACCTCGTTGGAACGAGCTCGTTCCAACGAGGGGTCATAACCTATGTTTTCGAGACAAAAAGTGAAAAAAGTTAGATATACAAGAATTTTTTTTGCAGGTGTGGTCTGCTTTTCTGTTAAATAAGGGTTAAAATATCTTTTCAGGATGGCAAAATGAAGTTTCCAACATAGATTCATGATCCGTAAAAAGCCTTCCAGCTTTGCAAGTTGATGATACTCAAAATTGATTTCGATGCTTTTTAGTGAAACGGAAGGATAAATCGTCCAGAAATCATCGAATGCAGATAACAGGAAATACGACATTACTGAAACAGTTATAGGATGAAAATAAAAGGAGGAATGGTTATTTTCACTTTACTAGTTCCGTATTTGTTTATTGTATTTGGTACTTCAAATGTCACTGCTGTGAGTTATAAAACCGCGGATACACTTCTACAAGACTTGTTCACAAACTATAGCGTGAATCTGCGGCCTTTACAGAACCAAACGCTGGCCGTCGATGTCAATGTATCTCTACGCCTCATTTCTATTAGTGATGTTAACACTGCAGACGACACAGTCTCGTCAGTTGTGTTTTTTACGGTTACTTGGATCGATGAATTTTTACAATGGGATATGGCACAATCCGAAGGAATTGATCGGATTAATTTGAGAGGAATGAATATTTGGAAACCTGATATCATGTTGAAATCTTTTCAAACATATGTAGATATTATATCAAGTACCCAAGAAGTCGCATTGGTGGTAGATTCGCAAGGTGTTGTTACATGGTCATTCGGTGGACCACTTGTGTCTCATTGCCGGACAAATACCAAGTTTTTCCCTTTCGATCAACAATCCTGCGATATTATTTTCGGATCATACAGTTTCCTTCCCAACGAACTGCGCTTTACCTTAACCGATGTTGTCTCACCTGATGAAGCAACGGAATGGTGGATCAAGGAATTCACAGAAACCGAGTCATATAGTCTAGTGAAGGATTACTGGTACAATTCATCATCAGTTGCAGTCAGACTAAATGTCAAACGTAAATACCAAGTTGTATTCGTTAATTCTATTCTACCACTGATCTTGTTATGCACTACAAATATCATGGTATTTCGACTACCAGCTGAGTCGGGAGAGAAGATATCTTTGTGTATCACGATGTTTCTCTCTATGGTCATGTTCCTCACTACAAGTCACGATATACTACCAAACAAATCACAAATCACAATACATAATGTTGTACTGGTAGTATTCACGGTGGAGAGTTCATTAATGTTAGTGATTTCTATTATCGTGATGAGAATATTTGAGATGAACAACAACAAAAAGATTCCATCTTACTTGACAACATTTACGTTGAGAATCCTGAACTCAAAATGGAATCAGAATGTAAGACCAATGTCATCCGAGAGCAATACTCAGTCGAAAGACGACGACGCGGCGACAGTCACTTGGAAGCACGTCAGCAGGGCTTTAGACATACTTTTCTTTTGGGTATCCATTACTGTTACAGCTGCTTTTATCTTCCCTACGTTCATGGTGTGTATATTGCACTCTGTTTAGTACAAATAATATTTCAAAATGTTACTTTAACACTTACGCTGCCGAAAGCGACTATTGTCACCTATTTTATGTTGATTATCTGTACGTTCTGGTATGCGCAGATCAAACCTACCATCTGATTAATTGTTGGAAGAGAGCCCTTTCCAACAATTAACCCTTTACCTAACGAATCTCCCGCATCCGCCCGCGTAATATGCAAATTCAGCAGTTGAAAAAATAACATTTTTAAAAAAATGTCGACAAAACCATATCATGTGACTCCTCGTTGGAACGAGCTCGTCGAGCTCGTTCCAACGAGGGGTCACATGATATGGTTTTGTTGAAATTTTTTGAAAAAATTAAAAAAATGATATTTAAAATAATAAATTTTGATATCGTCTACGTTGGGTAAAGTGTTAATCAGGTGATAGAATTTCAAGTATGTAATGAATTTTATTAAACGTCCTCGCATACAGGCGTACATAAAGGTCCTCCATATATGGATAAAGTGGGCGTGGCAGTAAAAGTGTTAAGTTCACAGAATACTACGATGCAAAAAACTTTAAAATTGTTTTTATTTTGTTCAGTAAAGGGTGTCCAGTGTTGTTAATTATCCCAGAAAGCAACGTTTGATCCCGATCTATTCCGGCTTAACGCACCATTACTTATCACAATATCTCGAAGAGCGTGACTTGACAAAACTCCACAATAGGAGTGTTTTTCAAAGTACCGAAATAGAGAGGTTCGTGGCTGACAATTTTCGTCATTGGAACAGACTTACAGAAAAATTATAAGCCCCCATACCCCCCCCCCCCCCCCCTCCCCCACCTTCCTCCTTAATTTTTGTAAGTTGGCAGTAAATTTGAGATTAAGGGTATGGGAATTTCATGTAAAAATTGAATGAAATTTGGAAATATTAGCGAAGTTGTATCATCGATGGTCGCATCATTTCACAAACTTTAGGTATTTTCCTGTAGAGTACAAAAAATATAGAAGCTGACGCTTTCCAGTTTTTCCCCCAATCAGTTTGAACGTTTGACTATTAATTCTCTGTTCAAACTCATTTAAAAAAAAAATAAAACGGCGCTTTCACTATCTTTTGATGTCCTGTACCTTTTTCTCTGCTCATTATTTCAACAGTGTGCGTATCGTGACTTACAATACAGACACTGTCCATTCTATTAACTGATAGAGTGCAAGAAGCCCATATTTGGGCTTTATTCGGAAGGGCATGTACTACATCTTTTGATGTTCTGTACCTTTTTCTCTGTTCATTATGTCAACAGTGTGTGTATCATGACATACAATACAGACACTGTCCATTCCATTAACTGGTAGAATGCAGGAAGCCCATATTTGGGCTTTATTCGGAAGGGCTTTATTCGGAAGAGCGTGTACTGCAACTAAAAGTGGATGTGCTTCATATATTATCTTTGAAGTGATATTATTTAGTCTATAACGATTTGCCTTGTTACAATTTATGGGAGGGGGCCAACAGACACTCTCATATAAATTGTAACAAAGCAAAGATATGTTAACAAATTTCCGGGACCAAAAATAATTTAGCACTTCCCAAGTTAATATAAAAGCCGAGGAGGTAAGATGGGCTAATTTTTTTCCCCCGCGAAGAAAAAAACCTTGCAAATTACTGTATTAAAGAAAGAGCCAAAGTGGACGGTTATTTTGTAGCTTCTGGTTGGCTTGCAATAAAAAAGCCAAGTGTCTTTTTGTAACTTTTAACCCCTTACCCAACGCAGACGATATCAAAATTTGTTATTTTAAGTATCATTTTTTCAAATTTTTAAAACATTTCAACAAAACTATATGATGTGACCCCTCGTTGGAACGAGCTCGTCGAGCTCGTTCCAACGAGGGGTCACATGATGTGGTTTTGTTGAATTTTTTTGAAAAATAATATAATATTTTTTCAACTGCTGAATTTGCATATTACGATTCGTTGGGTAAAGGGTTAATAAACGAAAACAACAGACAGCTCCGAGAAACTTCGCTTTATTTTCTACTGATGTCACAGGTGTTTCTCATCAATTACATGCTTCGTAATTGGACCTTCCTCGTCCGTCTAATAATTTCAGGGGAGATAACTTTATCGAAAGTGGATTTTCATGACGAAATAAGCCAGTGATACAAAATTCTGCGTCACCATACACATTACTCTCGTAACAATAAGGGACCGAAAAGCCCCTTGCATAAACAATTTCTTGAACAGTTGAAAATAGTTTTATTTTTCTCCCCCAAAACTTAGCCTATTCCCCTTCAATAGAACGAGCTCGTCGACCGTCGAGCTCATTCCAATTTTGTGTCATAACCGATGTTGTCGAAGCAAAAATCCGAAAAGAATAAAATGGTATAATAATAACTTTTATAAATATCGTTGGCCGTCTATTTCCGATACCAGGCCCGAAGGCATTGGGACAGCCTGGACTGTCGGAAATTATTGTCCGTCGGAAACATTGTTGGTCTCTTGAACGCCAACATTTTCTCTGAAACCCACCAGTTCGAAAAAAATGTTCACCATCTGACGAAACCACAATTTCATTATGCAAAATACTTCAATGTTTCAAATATCCTAAGGTTAAAAGCGCTTATTTTTTTATTTTTTTTCATTTTTTTTATTTTTTATTTTTTTTTGGGGGGGGGGGGGGAGGGGGGAGGTGCTTAACAACACTTTCGACAGCCAGGATCACCCCGTGTCGGACAGTTTTACAGGTGGAAGAACTGGAGTATTCGGAGAGAACAACCGAACAGCGCCGAGCAACCGTCAGACTCCCCAGCGTACCAACTCTGCACGTGCAGGGTTAGAATCGGCTGAAGACAAGTGCACCATTCGGAGACCAATGCCGTAACAACTGAGCCACCGCGCTCCCAGCGCTTGTTATGTGCATACTACTCAAAGTTTGCTAAGCACCAAGTATATCCAACTACCTGTTTTACGTTTTAGTTGAAAAATTGTAATGAAAAGTGCATATATTTGTTATTAAATTATATCATTAATGATTTAAGTACAGAAATTAAGATTTTATTTGTGTTTGACATTATTTTTTGGCTTTTGAATACGATAACCATGGAAAATGGATATTATTGGTGAAAGAAGAAATTTTTCAAATTTGCCAAAAAGTTGACGGAGCGAACTGGTATGGGTTCAATATCGAGTATGAGACCCATTATTGTTAATTACAGCCTGACAACGCCTTCTTATGCTCTCAGTCAGGTTCCTGGTGGTCCTTTGTGGGATGTTGCTCCATTCTTAGACCAGCATGGCACCAAGCTCCTGGACACTTCTTGGCTGGACTGGACGGGCTCAAATTGCAAGCTGCAAATCATTCCAGACATGTTCGACTTGACTGAGGTCAGGGGATCTTGCTGGCAAGTCCATACGCTCAATCCCCTCCCTCTGTCGGTACTCCCCGACAGCATAAGCAACACGAGGACGGGCATTATCGTCCAACAGAATGAACCTATCACCCACTGCACCTGCATACAATCTGACGTGGACATCCAGGATCTCATCAATATACCGTTGTGCAGTCAATGTACCACGTTCAAGGACACAGAGCTCTGTACGTCCATCCCAGTTGATGCCGCCCCAGACCATGATTGACCCTCCACCATAGCGGTCATGCTCAGCAATGTTGGCTGCATGGAATCGCTCTCCTGGTCTCCTCCATACCCTAGAACGCCTGTATGTGTGGTCTAGGCAGTACCTTGACTCATCTGTAAAAAGGACAGGTCGCCAATCTTCTCTGGTCCATCCAACGTGGTCCATGGCCCATTTATATCGTGCCTGGCGGTGGTTCTGGGACAGCGGAATGCGAATGCGTGGTCTTCTCGATCGGAGACCAGCTTCGTGCAACCTTGCCCGGGTAGTCTGCGTCGAAACATTTACCCCGGATGCATTCTGAAGGACACTTCGAAGCTGGGATGCTGTGGCAAAGCGGTTCCTACGGGCCTGAATGATCAAATACCGGTCTTCAGCTGCAGATGTTGCCCTGTCTCTGCCACTACCATGGCGTCTCACTGATGTGCCATACTGCTGAAATCTTGCCCAGGCTCTGGTGATCACCGTATGGTTCACACCAAGGGCTTCACCAACCTGACGATGGGTATCCCCTTGCTCCACCATCCTACAGCCCGCCACATTTCTGCTTCAGACAAATGTCTTCTTACATTTGCATTTGCCACATTCAATCATTAAATCACAAGGGTTTGTGTTGAAATGAAAATTGAATACACTACACATGCCATGTACATGTAGACAGTACACGAAAACATCATGAAAATCAAGGGGTACATGCTTTCCATGACTGTCACGAAACGTCATCATGTCACGAGAGCTAATGAAAACACTGGGGACCATCTCAATACATTTCTCAATCATATTCATCAAAAATATCGCAAATATGTCACAAGCAAATTTCACAATGATGTTTCAAATATTTGGTGCTTAGCAAACTTTGAGTAGTATATATGACAAACCAGATGACACGTACACGAATGAATTTCATTTCTTATTATTTTAAGAATTACTTTCGTCTATTAATGTTTCAACGAAGTATATTGAATTTGGTTTAAAATTAGCACCGGCGGACAACGACCCAGAAACACTATCGGAAAGTTTTAACTCCTACCTTGTCGGAAAGTTTTGAGATCCTGCTTCGGGCTTTCCGATACGTTAGATAACGGGTTGAACAACTACTGAACAACAACTAATCAAAGCGATGATGTAACAAAAAATGAATGGGTCACTAATTACAGCAATGACTCAGAACGACCCTCCTACCAAAAACGCATTGAATGTAAGGTGATGGTAACCTGACAAAAAATGGCTGAAAAGTTTGTTTGCGTTAACCCTTTGAACTCTGGTGGTATCTTCCATATCAGTCCAATAGTAGCAATTGGAAGATTTCATATTCATTATTTGGGGGTAGACCAATGAATATTTTCAACGTGCAGCCTTGGGGCGGCACGTTGAAAATATTGATTGGCCATCCATACACATCCATTTAGCAGCCATCCTACTTAAGGAAATTACCACGTATCATGTCCCTGTGCCGAAAATGGGGCGGAGGTGGGCGGTGACCCAGTAGATAGAGGTGCAGGCTGCAAGCCGAGAGGTCCTCGGTGTACTAAGGCTTACTGCACGTCGATGGTGCACTTGTCTTCAACCAATGCTAACCCTGCTTGTGTGGACTTAGTATGTTGAGGAGCTGGCAGTTGCTCATCGTTGCTCGGTGGTTCTCTCCGGGTACTCCGGCTTCCTCCACCCGTAAAACTGTCATGGTCATGATTAGCCATTGTGCATATGTGACCTTAAACCCCAATAAAGAAATAAATATGTGCCGAAAATCGACCTATCTGATTCAAAGGGTTAAAACAATGTGGGCACTTTCTTGGAGACTAAATAAATTTTATTTTCAAGTCATGTGGCATCGATAATTGGGTCAGAATGACATCTGATCAGGGATTTTTTCGCCAGACGATTATATGTTTGGAGATGTGTACTGCAAATTCTAGTTCACATCTCCACGATCTTTTACGTATCAAATTAATAAAAAATATTATAGTACTTTGATCATGGAAAATTAGTGGATGGAATTGTAATGTTTTGAGTAATACTTTTGTTCATGTTACTTGTAGATTATCGCATACTGTCCTGTATAGGATGTTTTATGCTAATAAATGTTATATTATGATATGTGGCATCGATCACTCGGTCAGGATAGCAATTGGAAGAGTCCATATTCATTATTTGGGGGTAGACCAATGAATATTTTCAACGTGCAGCCTTGGGTCTGCACGTTGAAAATATTGATTGGCCATCCTCCCTACACATTCATTTAGCAGCCATCCTACATAATGCATTTACAACGTATCATGTTCCTGTGCCGAAAAGCGGCCTATTTAAGGGTTAGAAAATATGTGGGCACTTTCTAGGAGGCTAAATATATTTTTATTTTCAAGTAATGAGTCATGTGGCATCGATAATTGGGTCATACTGATATCAAGTATATAAGCAATAATGATATAAGAAAAATGAAAACTCGCCAAAAAATATGTTTTTGATTTCCATCAAACTTTCCGAGCGCAGGGTTAATAAATACCTAAATGTTCCCAAAAAGTATGGCAAAAGTTGCGCAAGAAAACACATTAGAGTAAAGGAGTCACAAAAAAACCTGAAAACATTCTTCAATTGGAAAGATGAAAAAATGAGATCTTCCTCTTAACCACGTGGATGACCTAGGTAGACAGCATGTTTTACCAGTCTAACATGGGTCACAGGTTCTGGTCAGTCAGCCTGTATCACGGTGCACACTAGTACGTCTGAAATATACAAACACCCCGCCCACCCTTTAAATGGACTAGTTCAGACGCTCCACCGGATCCACCGTGAGCACCACTAACCACAGCAAGAATGTTTTTTTCCATAGAAGCTATTGGGCATGTCAAAATGTCTGAATGTAGGTAACACTAGAGACTGGACCATCCATGTTACTGGTGATACCTTCCAGGTGATCTTGAATCTTCCGATGCCACATGGAATGGCTCCTAAAAGAACCCCTACCAGAAACCAAAGAAGCCAACAGTCAGACCATCTGCCTCTCTGTGGAGTGGTAGTACCTTTACCCTGACAGGGCCAAGTACAGGAAGAGGAAGAAAAGCCCATCCTCTAAACGCCAATATGCCAAGCGCTCGGAGGCCTGGGAGAAAAAAATTGAAGAAGAATCCCACAAAGAGAAGGAAGAGGAAATGAAAATCTACACCTCCACCCCGACGGAGAAACCACCAACAGACACCACCCAGTCATCAAATGTCTCTCTGTCTCCGGTTCCATCTCCAGCCTGGATAAGTGGATAAATTAAATGCTGAAGAGGAAGATGACGAAGAATTAAGCAAGCCCGCCCACGAACTGGAACAACAGATCGTGGGAACAGAGGAGACAACCTACTGCTCTCCGGTTGAAATTGAAGAGCAAAAACGAATGACGCAGCAGATCATGGAAGAAGCCAAGAGATATGCCGCTTTTCTAAAGGAGTCCATGAAGGACAGGACGTTACAAACCAGCTGGCACAGCTCAGAAATGCAACAACCGCATTACAATCATTCCATTTGAAGAATGTTTTCAGATTTTTGTGACTCCATTATTGCAGTGTGTTTTGTACAACTTTTACCATGCGTTTTGGGGAACATTTAGACAATTAATTAACCCTGTGCTGGGAAAGTTTGTTTTGTCACATGACTCCTTACTTAAATATATGTAGTCACGGATTGGATAACCTGATGACTGAATCCGAACCCAGGTAATCTCACTTGCATGTTTATGTGTAAGTTGTATGTATCTTTTTGTCATACACTTTATATTTCTTTCTTGTGTACGTTAGAATGATTTTCCATTTATTGAATAACATACTGTAAATACTAAATTGGTTTGTGAAAATATGACAAAACAGAACCAGTGCTCCATTCACACTTCAATTTAATAAGAGGCGCTGTTACGTGATCAAAAACTGTTACCGCAAATACACAAGGGAAGTAATTTGGGGAAAGTGCAGGTTTGAAGATAAACCGCGAAGGACCGTTTAGGTTACGAATGGGTTACGACAGTTGCAAAATACGCGAACGAACTGCAGGTTACGACAAATCAATACAGCGTAATTTTATTAAAACCCTTTACCCAACAAATCGCCCGCATCCGCCCGCATAATATGCAAATTCAGCAGCTGAAAAATATTATATTTTGAAAAGATTCAACAAAACCATATCATGTGACCCCTCTTTGAAACGGGCTCGTCGAGCTCGTTCCAAAGAGGGGTCACATGATATGGTCTTGTTGAATTGTTTTGGAAAAAATTAAAAAAATGATATTTAGGATAATAAATTTTGAAATCGTCTGCGTTGCGTAAAGGGTCAAATTACTAATATCAAATATTTTACCATAAAGACTTGACAATATTTCGGGACTATCTCGACTCAAAGATTGAGTGCTGTATCCACATATGAACAGAATAGTATGCTGTTTCCATTTTAAATAACTTACTCTCCGCCAAAGTAAATGGCAATAACTAACGTGCGTTCTCGCTTTGGCGAGATAGCGCGTTAGTTGTTGATATTTATTTTGGCGGAAATCGCGTTTAGACGTCAAATAACATGATTGGCGTAGTAAAATCAAAGAAGGCAGAGAAGCATAACACCCCTTTCCTATGGGTTACGGCCATACTATATAGCACCTCGCGTCGGACTAATTTACGGGTGGATGAAGCCGGAGTACACTCTAAAAAAATAATACATCTTAGTATTCCAGGATACCACCAGTGCATGAGCTACCTAAAATACCATATATGAATAGTCTCCCCTATATTTCGCGCATATAAAACCAATAGGTGGTCGTGGAATACCTAACTATCGATAAACAGGAGTTATGTCCCCTGTATACTCAGCAGAACGCGAACAACTTGCCCGCCAAGCGCGCTCATCGTCTGGATCAACAATGGCGGTTTCGGTCGAAGCCTGGGAGCTTGAAAACGTGACATAATGGCTCATAGGGAGCGGATTAGATGACTTGGTGCAAACTGTATTTTATTTATGTGAGCTGCAGTGTATGTCTTCAATATCTGTTGAAGGTTATTAAAGGAACTGCATAATTCCATTTTTCTTCTTTCATGTTTTTCATAGCGACATGATTTGTGGTGTTATCTACACAATAACTGTAGGCCTATCATGTTCCATGAGGGAGGCTGGTGCTTCTGCAGCTTTTATACTTCAGTCCGTTTCTTTGGATCCATTAATGGAGCAATATAAGAGCCTATCCCTCCCATGCATATTTTTTGTACATGGAAGGGATGGGGTGTGTGTGTGTGTGGGGGGCTAACTAAGTACCAAACACCACAATAAAGTACCAAACTTTTGGATTTCTGGAGAACCAAAACGAAGTACCAAACAGTTCGGGTTTCTCAAACATTACTGTTTGGTTTCTTGGAGTACCAACAATGTTTTGGTTTCTTGGGGTACCATAATTTTGGTACTCCACACGGGACAAGTTGAGTATCACATTTGGTATCACAGGGTACATTAGAGTTTTTAGAGTGTAACCAGAGAGAACTACCTGCCAAAGTGTTACGATATAAACAATTTATTTCCAGGTCTGAAATGTGTACGTTATTTCCTTCATATAATTACATTGTTAATGTGGTTACACGTTTTGGGTCCAAATACTCAATTCCCATTGGTCAGCTGGATGAAAACGTCATGACCAAAGGTAATTCATTTTCCAATGAATACATTTGGTCGAACTTTGACCCGCATTTACGGTAGAGCGCAGTTGACAGAATGCAGAATTCGGGCGGTGTTTGGGCGGGTTTTTAACTTTTAGCGCCTCTCGCAGTGATCAACTCTGCTGCTGTTTCTTTGGTGACATTTCCCAACTGTGGCATAAAACCCGTTACTGGAATACTCGTTTCCATTTCTAAATTGTGAAAATTAAAAATCAGAGTTGTGCACGTTATCTTATGTGAAGGTGGTTTTTCGCCTCGTTCGTTCGTACATGTTTTATTTGTTGGCTTTGTTGTTTGGTAAAACGTAGTTTAAACAGTTACGGAATGTAATTATAAGAATTGAATGCATTTTTTATAATCTTTATTGGAGTATGAACGTGTGGGAATGGGTACAAATTGTATGAATCCCTTAGGGATTCACACATAATTTGTACCCATTCCCACACGTTCATACTCCAATAAAGATTATAAAAATTCGGGATTCATACATAATTTGTACCCATTCTCACACGTTCATACTGCAATGAAGATTATAAAAATTGCATTCAATTCTTAAATGAATGTATTTTATACCTGTAACATTCAATTAATTAGTTTTATAGCAAGTATTTTTGGTCAGGGACTGTTATCACACGACAAAGAGTGGTGAAAATAAATTGTGTAATAACCGCTCGGAAAATTACGCTGCATACACAAGTCCGCATCCATTCTGAGTTCAACAACACAGAGGTAAATTTGGGTTCCTCAAGAAGCCAAACCTGGTTCCTCAGTTTGTTCTGGTAGGGGAATCAAATTTGGTTACATAGAACCAAATATACAAATGTTTTGGTTCTTCATTCCTTCTCATTAACTGTTCCGTACTGGCATGGTCTCCAGGCACCATAAAATTGTAAAATATAAAATCTCGTCAAATTAAGTTTTAAAATGGCGACGAAGCAATGTCAGAAATAAGTTTTTAATCGTTCCACCACACAGAGGCGGCAGATCCAGGGGGCACAGGGGGCACGTGTCCCTCCACTTTTTCCCACAGATAAGTTTTGAATATACAGGCATTTCAGTAACATTAGTTGCAATTCCAAACAATATTTAGGCAAAGAATCCCACATTCGGTCGCTCCGGTCCGTTTCTTCGATCTCAACAATCTTCCAACCAGAAGGCTGGTCTTCGGGTTGGAAGATGGTTGGAGTAGAAGAAACGGACTGGACAGTGACCACACAGCGGCATATTGATCTGAACGAGAGATTATAGCGAGGCATGGTACATTTACCGACATCCGATTATAATCTTTCTCATATTGGGTCCAACAATGGTAGCATTGTAAATTTGTGCCCCTCCATGCTCTTTTATAGAGCTTCCGCCACACCTGCAACCACCCGTGTTAAGTTGCCCTACAACGGTGATTTTCTGTTTTTATAAACAAGACGCACAACTCTCCATGAAATTTTCGGGTTCAACATTGTTTAGGTTCTCGGACGGTTTTTGGTTCAATCTGAAACAAAATTTGGCGCGGATTTATCTCTGTGTATAATAATTATAATACATCTTCGGCCTTCCGCTGTTTTATCGCGGTCCTCTAACGAGAAGGCCGTTATTAACCCAGTGTCCCGCCGAGGTATTCCTCCCCCACTCTCTCTCCTAATATCCCAGCATTCAGTCAAAACCTGTTTCATAATTCGCACAACCCCACTGACGCCTTCTCGATCTCCGCAACCATAACATTGACGTTTTTTTTACTGATGTCCTTCTTCATCCACTTATCCTTCATATATTTTCATTCCATTTTCCCATTAGTTTCTCCGATTCTTGTTCTGCTAGTCAAATATTTGGGGCATTCTAAAATGAAATGTTCCAGTGTCTCCGTTGCACCTAAGTTACACATTTTGTCATCGCCCCCCCCCCCCCCCCCACCTCCCCCCCCCCCCCAACTCCAGTGACTTGGATCTCACTTTGAACAGCAATGACCTTACAAACGATCCATCCAGGAACTGATACATCCAGGTTTTTATAGGCAAACATAATTTAGACGTCACACGTCAAGCCTACCCGGGCTTTAAGCCCATGCAGGCCTGATGAGTGGCGAAAAATTATTAGATTTTTCCTACTGCTTAGATTTTAGGAGCGCGGGAAAGTGTACCTCGGCTGCAAATAGATGAAACACTATACCACATAACACAATGTTTAGGCTAAAATAAAAAAAGTGTTTTGATTCTCAGGTAATCCCTCATTGAATTTGAACCCCCTCATTGGACATTTTTATTGCCTTTCAGTGTCTTCCAATATTAGTACAAACTCTCCATGTTTGCTCACTTTTTGCAAAGGAAATATAAAAATTAAACTCTCCTTCCCTCACTGTTTTGAAGAAAAAAAATGAGAAACAGTTAAATTATTTTGTGTGGCCTTAAGGAAAGTATTGGACAAGGCCGGACACTGAATTGAAGGACATTACCACACAAGAGTCTAGTTTAAAAAAGATTAAGACTGAAAAAAACTATAGCCCTGGTTGCGCAAGGTCGCTGTTGCTAGAGCAAGGCGGTTGTTTGGTTTTTCTGTTCGATTTCAGATTTTGTGGCAAACCGAACCGCCAGACCCAGCGAAAACCAACCGAGCGACAAACCGAACCGCCAGACACAGCGAAAACCGACTGAGCGGCAAACCGAACCGCCAGACACAGCGAAAACCAACCTAGCGTCAAACCGAACCGCCAGACATATCGAAAACCAACCAAATGGCAAACCGAACCGCCAGATTCAGCGAAAACCAACCAAGCGGCAAACCGAACCGCCAGATCCAGCGAAAACCAGCCGATCGCTCTTTCCGTGTTTGTGCATGAAATGATCAAACAATCTTTCTGAGAGAGAACTGGACTAGTGGCACCTATAGCCTCTCGTAAGGTGGTCTTTCCTGCAAATGAGGAATACGTCATTACCGGACCAGTCAACGGGGGAGAAACTGTGACAATGACAATACAACATAGATTGGATGAACTTTTTTCATTTGTTATCCCTGACTCAACATGCTTAGTAACTGATCCCCAAGGACACTTAACTGATAGAGTGCTAAATTATTTTCAATCATCAAAATTTGTTCACAAGTCTTTGCCTTGTTACAATTTATGTGAGAGTGCCTACAGGCACTCTCACATCAATTGTAACAAGGAAAATCCATACAGATCAAATAATTTAGATTTGAAGATAATATGAAGGACACCCACAGAGTTTGAAGCCTCTGAGTTAGAGTATCGGCACTGTAGAGTAAAGCCCAAATATGGGCTTCCAGCACTCTACCAGTTAAGAATGGCCAAAGGAAAGTTAGGCTGAAACCAATGGATATAATTACAGCCGAGATTTTTGTGGTGAGTGAAGTCGTCCAAACTATTGGGATTGTTTTTCCAAGTTAAGGGGCCTAAAGTATATGTATGTTCTTAACACGTACAAAAAATGAATCGAAACCGAGTTTTTTTCCTGAAACGGAACCAAAATTGAATCTGAAAAATCCTAGTATAGCTCACACACTCAATCCCCCATCTGGTGGATCTCATATGTGGATCTCATGTGACGTTATAGTCATGTGACCCAGTGACTCCATCTTGGGTTGTCATGGTAACCCGCGTGAGTGGCCATGTTGTCACGCAATTACAATAGTGATACATGGTCTCAGGGCGCGTTGTTGGGTTTATACGTGTTTCCATCGTCCATTTTTTGTACTGGAGCCCGCCATCTTCGTTTCTCTGGTGACACGTGGTTGCTATGTGACCGCAAACCCTGTAATAGGGCCGGGGTATATTCAGATGTTTTGTTCAATTGAATGGGGGTATATCTGATTACCACAAACACTTTTCTATTTTCCGATTCTGTGAGTCCGATACAGAGATATACTTTTAAAAAACCGATTCCCTGGGAAAGAGTAGTTCAAATCCTTACCCACACAAGACTCTAGATATCTTGAAAGCAACACTCGAACTAGAGGGAAATATTTTACTCACTGTCGTATTCTTGGTTTTCTTCTTTCTGGTTATTACCAACCCCGGCGTCAGCCCTCAATCCTGTTAACTTACAGCATATCCAGAGCACTTTGAAAATCTTCCACCTTAACACCCAGAGCCTATAACCTAAACGACATATTGTTAAGCGTGAATCTTCACGGAGATCTGGCTGAAAAGCGCAGAACCCACATCAGATAACTTGACCCATGGTATCCAGCAACCATTGAAATGCATCCGTCGGACCAAGGCCTGGGGTGATTGCCATTTGCATCAAAGACGGGATGTAATTCCCGCACAAACCCGACCATGACACGCTGAACACGGGGTGCGTATGGGCAGAAGTATTTACAAAAGGGGAAGGACTCTTTTATTGGGGTGTTCTGCCGTCCACCCAACAGTCCTCAAAATACTTGCGATGCCATATCAGTCACTATTGGAAAAGCCCAAGATACGTTAATTTCAGACTTTATTGTTACAGGTGACTTCAAAGACAACAAAACGACACCCCAAGAAGTGTCTTTTCTAAAATCATCAGTTGTTTTAACCTAGGACAGCTTGTACAGGATCCGACTTGTTTTACCGAGTCGTCTGTCTCGCGAAAAGATCTTTTTGCTGCCAATAACAAAGTGAACGTTAAAGAGTGTGGGGTACTGGGACAATTGATTCTAGATATGATCTGCCACTATTGTCCAATTTCCATTGAAGTCGAAATCATGAAACCGTCGCCTCTTACGTTATATGCTTGTATTCGCAGGGCAACTTCGAAGCATTGAATGAAGCTTGCGCCAATGAAAACCGGGACTCACTTTTTTGATAACCCATGCACTGATACCGTAGTGTCCAATTTCGTGAATAAATTACTCGACACTGCATCCAGATATCTACCGAACACACTCATTACTTCCAGGCCCTACCAACTGAAATGGATGCAGAATGTGATAAGCTTTTCGATAAGACAAACAAAACGCTGATATCGGACTGCCAAATGCACAAACAACCCGCCTTCGTAGGCAAAATATAAACTTAAGCGCAACGAAGTTGAACACTCTAAAGTCAATATGATTAAAAATCAACCCTAATCAACTGAGGTGTGGGAATATGAACCCATCTGGGTTCATATTCACTCAACCCAGTTGATTTGGGTTAATCGATTGTAATGTAACAGCTATAAGAAAGGCCAAAGCTTCATACACATCTAAAGGTCAATCCACCCTGTTGAGTAACGAAATATCCTCATCACAGCGGTGGAAGGCCCTAAAGACGTTCATGGGTGGCAGCTGTGCAGAAGAAGTCTACACATACTCCTAAAACGCAAAGAAAGCGCTGGTGTTCAACGAATAGTTCTAGTCTATCTCTTCGGTTGACGACTCAAATGCTTCTCTCTCTTACACTCCAGATCAGGCGCCGTAGACAATTAACTGTGATAGTATAACTCTACACTGCTGGAAAATATATAACGCAATGAAGACGATAAAGGTGTCTAAGGCGTCTGGTCCGGATCTTGCTACTTCGCGTCTTCTTTAGAAAAGTAAATCTCGATAATGTGAGCCCATCTCGGTATTATTTGAAATACTGCAAAATCACTCCTACTCTCCTTCATTGTGTAAAAAAGTCAATGTCTCCTCTATTCTGACGATAGAACCCTCAAATTTAATTATCGCCCAATCTTACTACTCAGCTGTGTTGGTAAAGTATTTGAAAACTGTGCTTTGAACGTCTATTGTAGTATTTGAACGAGATCAATGCTATTACACTCTAAAATCCGTTGGGTCAGAAATCAACCCAAATCGACTGGGGTGAGTCAATATGCACCCTATTGGATTCATATTCACTCAAGCCATTTGGTTTGGGTTAATGTCTAAGCCAACTGATTTTAGAATGTAGCCACTTTCAATCTGGCTTTAGAACAGGTGACTCAAGTCGTCGCCTGAGTGCTAGAATGTTCTATATCCCATAGGGGACATAGAACATTCTATCACACAGGCGACGAAGTGTTCTTCAACTGACCGATATAAACATGTATGATGAATTCTGCAGAGCATTTAATAAAGGTAAATAAGTAAGGGTGGGTGGACTTCTGTGATGTCAGTAAGGCTTTTGACAATGTATGACATACTAGTCACCTCGATAAACTAGAGTTAATAGGCGTATTGGGAGAATTATTATTGTTTCTGAAGTCTTACCTTTCGGATATGTCACAGAAGGTAGGCCTACCATCGGAGCCTTGATTCGGGAGACCTATTTACGTTGGAGTTCCACAAGGGTCGATACTCGGACCTTTATTTTGTTCTTGATTTACCTTGATGATATAACCGACAATTCATAGCAGCATTCGACTTTTGGAAGATGTCACAACATTATACCTTATTGTAGAGAATACCGAACAAGCTTCGAACTTAATCAATCATGATTTGGCCACAATAGAACATTGCGCCAAGACATGGCTAGTTGATTTTAATCCCAATAAAACAGAGAGTATGCTTATGTCACGTAAAAGCAATCCGCCACCCAACCCCTATTCCTTAGTAATACACCGATAACGAAAATCACCAACCATTTTGGAGTGATAGTAAGCAGTCCATATACATGGATTGATCACACTGACCATATATGCTCAAAAACCTTAAACCTGCCGAGGAGACACAAATTTAATCTTGACCGCAAAGTATTAGAAAAAATGTACTTTACCTTTATCAGGCTTCTCCTCGAATACGCCGATGTAATCGGGGATAACTGTTCGGTATCCAAAATAACCGACTTGAAAAAAAATACAGATATCAGCGGCCAGAATAATTACAGGGGCAACCACAAGCGCCAGTAAATCCATCCTGCACACCGAAACACGCCGGGAGCCACAAGAAAAAAAAAACGCTAATACAGTTTTTTCAAAATATTCCATCGCTTGTCTCCCGCCTAAATTTCCAACAAAGTTCCTCCGCTTATCTCTTTAGCGAATCCTTCCCTCTATCTTCGGTCAGATTAAAGTCGAGTTCCATACTGTCCCACACAACTGTAACATTCTTTTTTCATCCCTAATGTTACTGACCAGTGGAACAATTTCCTTTGGCCGTCCGCGACAATTCTTCAATGAATAACTTTAAGGCCTTCTTAAATGATGGCAACCAACGACCACCGTCGTTTTATAGTGGTGGCGGAAATTTATCACTGCAGAATGCACTTGAATTGTAGTGTCCTGAACGCACATTTATACAAAAAACATCTGGCACTAACCCAGTTATATCCTCGGAACAAACAAGAGACACCTGAACATTTCATGATGCATTGCCCAATTTATGCAGATGGTCGGTGAGTCGCGATCGATGCACTTCGAGTCAGAAAAGACGTATCTATACTTCTTTTTGGTTCTGAATTCTTTAAGAATGACGAGAATCATCTTATATTCGAGGTCGTACAGAACTTTATTTTATTAAGTTTGAGATTTGTGTGTTGGATGCGGTGTTTTGGTTCAGTGAGCGACAACTGGTTATCGATCTCGACTGGTGGGCCGCACACTAAATTTCATTTTCCGCCAGGGTGGCAAGACATTGAGCTTTGTTACTGGTCCAAACCATCCTGTGTAAACATATTCACTAGCTATGGAGACGACCCAAGTGAACTGCAAGCTTTCTGCCGAATTCCTCCCCAAGAGTGTATTTTCTTTATTGTTATGCTGTATATTATTGTATCAAGTTATTTATAAATATATATGGGGGCGCGGAGGCTCAGTAGGTAGAGGTGCAGGCTGCAAGCCGAGAGGTCCTCGGTTCGAATCCCACCTGCAGCAACCGCGTTGTGTCCTTGGGCAAGACACTTCACCCCCATTGCCCATGTGGGGGCACGATGACGCCGTGTACTAAGGCGTACTGCACGTCGATGGTACGTATGTCTTCAACCAATCTAACCCTGCCTGTGCTGCATGCGGAGTTACGATGTTGGGGAGCTGACAGCTGCTCGTCGTTGCTCGGTGGTTCTTTCCGGGTACTCCGGCTTCCTCCACCCGTAAAACTGTCACGGTCATGATTACCCATTGTGCATAAATATGTGACCTTAAACATCAATAAATAAATATGTATAAATATTCCATTTTGTATAAACAAAACGTAATTTGTTCTAATAAATAGAGCTGAGACTAAATGGAGATAAAATTTCTGTTAAGTGCTTATAAAATGAATAGTTCGAGCATGAAAATTGGGATTTTCTCCTCAGCTTCAGGTTGAATTTTTTGCATCGACATTTTTCAGGTTAACCCCAGGATTCCACTGATGCGGGGCTATGATCGGCCCGGTAGGAGAAATTTTTCTTTTAAACCTTTACCCAACGTAATGATCAAACCCGACCAACGCTGCTCACAAACACCACCATTCAATTTTCATTTGTTTTTCATTTTCTTTGAGCTCGACCCAGTGAGAGGTCATAAGCTATGTTTTTGACACACAAAAAAAAACAAACAAGAGCACCGCATAGCGGGACAATATACGCCCGTTTTGTATTTTTGAAGGGTTGGGGTAAGGATGGGGGTGAGGGTGAAAATTGTTTGGACCAACCCCATATTCGAACTTGACCTGTATTTTGTTGTGATTAAACAACATACAAAGTTTGGAACCAATCGGAAAACAAATAATAAAAGTTATCATCCGGAAGCCAAATATTTGATGCATTCTATGTCCAACAAGGTCCATAATTCAGGGAAACTTCAAAGTTCGAACTGACCCCATATTCGAACTTGACCTGTCTTTTGTTTTGATTAAACCACAATCCAAGTTTAGGAGTCAATCGAAAAAAAAATACTAAAGTTATCATCTGGAAACCAAATGTTGACGAACGGACAGACCGACGGATGGACAAATGGATGGACAAATGGACAGACAGACTGATTCCATAATTCGACGGTTTTTAACAGGTGTATAAAAAATCAGTTAGGCCATACTAAAGTTATAATCCGGAAAACACAAAATGCACAAATTCAAGAGGAATAACTCTGGAAAGGTACATGCGATTTTGGCCGAAAGTGAACTTGAGCTGTGCTTTGTGGTCATAAACAAAATCTGAGAATTTGAAACAAATTAGTCAAGGCAAACTAAAGTTATCATCCGGAAACCACATAATTCACAAATTTGCAATCATTCAAGGGGAATAACTATGGAATGGTACATGCGATTATGGCCAAAGGTGAACTTGAGCTGTGCTTTGTGGTCAAAAACAAAATCTGAGAATTTGAAAAAAAATCGGTCAAGGCAAACTAAAGTTATCATCCAGAAACCAGAAAATCCACAAATTTGCAATCATTCAAGGGGAATAACTCTGGAAAGGTATATGCGATTGTGGTCAGAAGTGAACTTGAGCTGTATTTTATGGTCAAAAACAAAAAACTGAAAATTTGAAACAAATCGGTCAAGGCAAACTAAAGTTATCGTCCGGAAAAGAAAAGTTGGGCTAAATTCCCATAAATAAAGGGCCATAACTCTACTTCAAATGTGCTGTTAGAAACGGAAATCGAACCCATCCTGTATTTTGTCATACTAAATCCACATGCCAAATTTAACTCAGCTCAATCCATTACAACTAAAGCTATCGTCCGGAAACGAAATGTGTCCATGGGCGGACAGACAGACAGACGGGTGGAGAGACCATTCACATAATACGTCCCGTTTTTCAAACTGGTGTATAAATGACACGGTGATGTACTTGAGGATACCTTTTGAGGATGCTTTTTGAGGATACCTTTTGGGGGATACCTTTTGAGGAATACTGTTTTGGAGAATATCTATCTGAGGAGAGTTATAAACTTCTTTGGAGGATATCTATCTGAGGAGAGTTATAAAGCCCCTAAACCTATTAAGCACCTGGCTGGATCACCCTCACACACTTCCCAGCTCTAAGGCCAGCACTGCTAACTTTTCCATAGTTACCACCATCAGTCTGTATTGTATTCACATTTAGTATGGTGTTCTACCAGACTTATAGTTGTATACCATTACAGCCTTGTTCCCAACAGTACTGCTCGCTATACTGTTCTTGTATTGAATTCACCTTTAGTATGACGTTCTACCAGACTTATAGCTGTATACCATTACAGCCTTGTACATAGCAGTTCTGGCTTCTACTATTCTGTCCTGTGCTAGAGTGTCCCAACCATTACAGGGTTCTTACAGTGAAGGACCAAAAAAATTCAAGAACTTTCAAGGACATATCAGCATTTTCCAAGGATGTTTTTTTAAAATGTACATTTGGAATATAACCATTGTTAGAAGCCTTACCTACTTTAACCCTTTACCTAACTTGAAAAGCAGACGACACTTGCAAAAAAATTCTTGAATAACTATTTTTTTGTCTCAGAAATATAGGTTATGTTCTGACCCCTCATTGGAACGAGCTCGTTATCACCCCTCATTGGAATGAGCTCGATGAGCTCGTTCCAATAAGGTGTGATAACCTATGTTTTGGGGACAAAAAAAAACAACAATTGAAATTAATTGGCCATTTTTGAGAATAGCACAGGCCGGTTTTTGGCCGTTACATTGGGTAAAGGGTTAAAAATGTCTTCTACCTCATCCTTCTAAATTCCAGAAAAAGCGGTACTTCTAAAATGCTCTCTAACAAAATTATGGTGCTTACAGAATGACACCCAGTTAAATAATGCCTGAACTTTAATTCCTCATTTATCGATTACCCATTATTTATGTTCATTTTTTTTTGTTTTTCAACAAAAAAAAAGTGCAAAAGAGAAGTTTCAATTGCCCACTGTTACACAGGTAAAAATGATATAGGGCAAAATTCAAGGACTTTCAAGGAGTCTGATGGATTTTCAAGTACTTTTCAAGTAAATTTTCTGAATTTTCAAAATTCAAGGAGTAAGATTGAAATTCAAGGACTTTTCAAGGATGTCCACACCCTGCATTACTAACCTGTTGCTCTACTGTGGCCCTTAGTACATTAATCGTCTCCTGAGTGCTAGAATGTTCTATGTCCCCTATGGGACATAGAACGTTCTAGCACTCAGCTGACGTAATGTCAGTGTTTTCTAGACGTCAACATCGTCGGACAACGTCGCAGAGTTGTAATAAAAGTTGTATCAAAGATGTATTCCATTACTGGAAGAATCCGAATGCAGTCTGCTAGCTCTAACAACTTTTTCATACAATTCCAAGTTTCCATAATAATCTATCGACCAGCAATGACTTTTCAGTAACACCGAAGTCCTGAAACTATGATCTGTCTGGGTACACATACTACTAACATAAACTCAGATATCTGAAGATAATCTGACTGCATGTGTGTCGACTAGTGACAGTGTAGAAAAACTCTGGTAAGGGACTATAATATAACTCTCGCAATGTAATTAACCCTGCTTACGCCACAGTGATTATATACCCATCGGGTTGTTCCTATCGGTCACGTGTATCGGGTCTTCGGGAGTATTGTCTCCATCTTTGCGATCTTTAGCATAATTCTATTTCCCCAACACACTTGGCCGATTTCTCTGACGAGGGGGAGGGGAGAGGGTTAAGCCTTCCCGATTCACAAATTCACAATAATGTTCCCAATTTGATACCATCCAGTCATAGCGACATGAATGTGAAGGGTTTATACCCAGAACGAGACACGCGTGTGAATGGGTTAGTCGATATGGCACGAGTGCCAGTGCGGATGGATGAAACGAGAGGACCCAGGCCTCGGTTACATCCTTCCACGATGGCACAGGCGCCATACCGATTAACCCATTCACACGTTTGTTTTTTTCTGTGTTTATTACACGCCTTCACGTCTTTATAAAAGCAATTATTAGAAGGATACTCCGCAATTCGTATGACACCTCATCCCCTGAGATCCAATGTGTTCTATGTGTCAGTAGGCTGTCAGTAGGAACATAGAACACATTGGAACTCAGGGAACGAACTAGCAACAAAAAAAGAACACTTTTTATCGCCAACTAAATTTGCGTGGGGAACCCGTGTTACTATGTTTAGCTATCGCTAGCAATTCAAACTGTAATCGCGATGCACAATTCGTAGAAATTTCCAATGAAATTTCGCTACTATATTAAAATACTCCGTCAACGATTTCCGTTCGGCATATGTGCGGAACAGATTTTCATTTTCCGCATGGTTTAGTGTTGCTATAGATGGGGATTTCATAGAACAGGCGTGTAATAAAATCCTTTATTTAACGTAACGGCGTAACGTGTTGGCCAGTTGTTAGAGCATTGAACTTTGAACCTGAAGATGGACGGTCCGATGCTGACCAGTGGAAACTGAGTTGTGTCCTTGGGAAAGATACTGAATCTCGATTGCCCATGTGGGAACTCGGTGGTGCCGTTCAGTAAAGCGTACTTCGCGTTGATGATGTACTTGCCGTCATCCACTGATAACTCTATTTGTGCAGAGTTAGTAAGTTGGGGAATCTAACAGTTGTTCGCCGATGATCGGTGGCTCTCTCTGGGTACTCCAGCTTTTTCTACCTGTAAAACTACCCGACACGATGTGATCTTGGCTATTGGAAATGTCCTAACGCCCCAATAAAAACAAACAAACAAACAAACAAACAAACAAACAAACAAACAAACGTAACGGGCATCTCAAGTGGGTGCAAATCACAAAAACCGGCTCTCAGGTTTTATTATCAGGCTTGAAAATAAGCAGTCTGCTATTTGCAGAATGAGGTCCCCCAGAGGGTGAATTTGATGATGCTATCCCATACAGTGGGCCAACTTATCCTCTGGCTATCTCTTTCTGTTTAGTCTTGATACCCCGATTCAGATTGAGGTTCACAGAGGGTAAATTTAGTGATGCAACCCTGCTGTCAGGATAGCGTCACTAAATTCACCCTCTGGAAGCCTCATTTTGCAGATGACAGTCTGCTTATTTTCTGGCTTGTTTATTATTTATTGCAATTATGGCATCAAAGGCACTGGTTATGACAACTCCTTGGAACGAGCTCGGTGAGCTTGTCCCAATGAGGGGTTATAAGCTACATTTTAGAGGCAAAAGATGAAAGTCTTGGATAGTCAGGCATTTATTAGCAAGTGTCGTCTGAATATGTAATGTTAAAAGTTCTGTAGATCTCTGTGTGAATTGGGGTATTGACAGGAACGACTGCACTAGAGAACCTGCATGTGTACAATAGTTGGCTGCCTCGATTTCATTTAAGGGAATTGTGTAGAAGGTGTGATGGCAACGAAAGTTACTTATCTGGTCTATATCCTGGATATGAAAGGACAATATATTCCCTTGAGTGACGAGGCTTCATTATTATGAAAAATATTGATTTTATAAAAGCATATAATTATAGTTTTGTATTGTCACAAAGCAGTCACTGAGACAACAATTAAATCCCAGCTCATTTAGCTCAAGTATAAAAGCTTGCTGTATTATCTTGTCACTGTATTTACAATGAAGATGGAACTGCAAGTGCAATGACAGATTGTAAGTACTAGATTATATGCAGAGGCGTATTGGTGGGTTGTAAATCCGGAGATACCCAGAAGGCCTGTATAAGGCTTGTGTGTCATTAGAGAATGGTTAGATTGTTCTTGAAACAAATATTGGAAATGTTGTCCAAACAACAAATGATTTTTTTGCGGAATGTCGTGTTTTCTCGTTCATATTACTTTTGTAAGTTTATTACAGTTTCCGATTTCACCATTAATTTTTATTAGTTTTGTTGTTTGGGGTTTGATTACAACTGCCAATGTTTGCGAGCATATCGGAGTCGGATTTGCGGGCTTTTAACCCTTTACCTAAAATGAAAAGCAGACGACACTTGCCAAAACAATTCTTAAATAGCTAATTTTTTTCATTTTTTGTCTCAAAAACATAGGTTATGACCCTTCGTTGGAACGAGCTCAACGAGCTCGTTCCAACGAGGGGTCATAACCTATGTTTTTTGAGACAAAAATGAAAAAATAATGAAAATTAATTGGCGATTTTTGATAATAGCGCTGGCCGGTTTTGGCCGTTACGTTGGGTAAAGGGTTAAAAAGATATTTTCTGAAGGGCCGTGGCAAACTCTCACGCGATCAGACTAATTCTGTATCTGACGTGACAACCATTACTTATTCCCAGTTGCTTATTCGACATTCATTATACACCGATAAATTTTATCGGACTATAAATAATTCAACAGCGTTGAATTCCGAACAGAGCCTGAGCTCCTGTGGGTTTGTGGTTAATGGGATATCAACGAATGGTACATACCTTTAGTTGATCTCGTGTAGTGTATTATATACTGAGGATCGATTCATAAAATATCTCAGATTCCACTTGAGGTTTGCTGCTATTTCTGCGACTCACTGTTTGAAAAAGTTTTTTTTATAACTGTCACTTGGCAGCATATCATCAGCTTAATACTTTACCTGTAACGAATAGGAAGCGACACTTACAAAACACAATTGTTGACAATATTGATGAACAACTACGAAATTTCATTTTTGATTATAACATATAGATTATGCCATCCCCGTTGTCAACAATTGTCAAACATGAGGGGCATTAAGCACCTAATCACTATATTCAAACTGTTATCGACTTATGCTCTTTGTTCAGGAGATACACAGTTATACGTCATAGATATATAGAGGATATCTAGTGTTTTTGAGTGGATACCGAAAATTATATTATGAGTGACAAACAACCATTAGTCTCGGTGTCGAGTGAGACAATTTTCGGTATCCACTCAAAAACACTAGATTGTCTTTTTATTAAACGCTTTTTATAAGAATCTTAGCATTCATATCGATAATTCCACTCGTTTCAACCTTGAATTGAATAAATTGATGCATGAAAGTAAACAGCTTATCGCTGCCTACAATAGTCCGGCCTCAGTCGCGCATGTTGTGTCTTGCGATCTGATCCAGCTGGCGGGTTTCATGCATCAATTCAAGGCGAATGCGTGTTGAATTATTCCTGGGAAAATGATCGGTATCCACTCAAAAACACTAGATTTTTTTTTTCGTTATACGTTTTTAGAAACAATTGATCATTTCCAGAGACAATCTGACTCGTATTCACCTTCAAGTGATGCTTCGAAAGCCGCCATTTTGATTGATACCGTGAACGTGAAATTTTCTAAATCTTCACAATTGGGGATACTATTTCTATCTTTCCGCAATTTTTGCGATAATCTATTGTTTAGCGTATAATAAAGATCTATATTATATCTCACGTGACTTTCCCTTCCTCTGATTGGGTGGGAGGTACCACACTATTCCCGATATTATTTTACCTATCGTGAGTTCTAAAAATAACTGTACACGTTTCCTACGCACCATACAATTTCTTAAAATAGCCGTGGAATATTCTAGAACATTCGACTGATGGAACACAGCACGCCATTTCAAGAGATTTTTTACCGGAATTTTGTTTCGTTATATCTGAGTTCCAGAACATTTTTTTTGTCTTGGGCAAGTCTATAACAAAAGGCAATGCACTTAAGATTGCAATCCTGATTGGTATAGAGATTTTTCTTCGCTTTGTTCCAAATAATATAATAATTATAGCATGTCATGTCGTTGACTATACCAAAATAGTCGTCCTCGGGAAAGGATAGTCCACACGCCTACGGCGGGTGGACTATTCTTCCTCGAGGACGGTTTTTTGGCACAGTCAACTCCAGCCGTGCAATATTATTTATTATTTATTGGTGTTTAAGGTCACATATTTCTGCACAATGGCTAACCATGACCATGACAGTTTTACGGGAGGAGGAAGCCGGAGTACCCGGAGAGAACCACCGAGCAACGGCGTGCAACTGTCAGCTCCCCAATATACCAACTCCACACAAGCAGGGTTAGCATTGGTTGAAGACAGGTGCACCATCGATGTGCAGTACGCCTTAGTACACAGCGTCACCGTGCCCCCGCGTGGGCAATGGGGGTGAAGTGTCTTGCTCAAGGACACAACGCGGTTGCCACAGGTGGGATTCGAACCGAGGACCTCTCGGCTTGCAGCCTGCACCTCTACCAACTGAGCCACCGCGCCCCCGCCGTGCAATATTAATATTTAATATATTCAGTTACATATACAAGGTAATATGTCATGGATCAGGAGATTTCACAAGCAACCCCATCACCAATCTTTCAGCCATTGCAACATTACACTCCTGGATATTATATTAGAATATTCTAGGTAATTGGAGAATAGTCAGAAAACATTTGATTTTAACAACTATAAACCCAAGCTTTCAGACAACCAGTCTAATACTGTAAGGAAGTCGACGCTGCTTGTGTATTATATTATAAACAAGCGGACCCACTCGTCCTTGGACGGGAAGCCCCGTCAGCGCGACACAAAATTTCTAGCTGGACGGAATGAAGGAATCACAGACTCCTCATTCATATAAAAGGAGCAAGCATAAAAATTCCAAAGAATAAGTATTTAATTCACCTCGAAAACATCAAAATATTAACACAATTTATGGAACCACGCAACTTAATCATAAAACTACACCTGTAGTCAGTTTTCATTCACAATGGCCATTAAAGGTTTGGTAAAATCAAGAGTGCTTTGCGAAATATGTCTTGCGATTATTCAGAGGAAATGAATGTGTGTAGATTTTTTTCACATTCAGAAGAATGGTTTGGCTTTTTCGATCAACTGAAATCTTCCAGTCTTTTGAATCCTAACATATGCGATGGAATATTTGAGCGCGAGACTGATTCCAGGCCATAACAGCGTCGAATTCCTTACAAAATTAGACTGGTGGCTTGAGAGCGTGCTGGAAACCTGAAGTCAAATCTGCTCGCCTATGATGTAAGATAGCAGGCACCCTGTCACTTACGGTTCGTACATCAGTTAGAAGAGATAGTCGTAAAAACTGAGCAGTTGTTTCTACTCATGTGTCATCGGTCTGAACAGGCAGACGACACACGGCTTGAAAACGCGAGAAGTCTTGAGCAGTGCTTGATTCTTAATACATTCTACTCTTATTCCCTAGGCCTGTTAGAGTTAAGTTTGAAGTGTGACTAGACTTCGTCGCCTGAGTGCTAGAATGTTCTCTGTCCCATAGGGGACATAGAACATTCCAGCACTCAGGCGACGTAGTAACGGCAGCGGAAGAAATAAAGCTGGGTGGAGAATAGACTTTATTATTATTATTATTATTATTATTATTATTATTATTATTATTATTATTATTATAAAACTATAATTTTGAGTGGGGGGATCGTCATTCGTAAATTTCAACGGTCTTATATACAAAACTGACTCGGTTTAGGTTCCCTTCCACAATACATTCTTTTGCAGATTGTAAAATTCTAAATAACTGAAGGCATGTAAGTTAACTCCATGTAAGTTGCTGCTAAATTTTAGTGTCAGGTAATGAGAGATTATGACTACTTATTGGAAAAGAGAATTGAAAGTATTGGACACAGAGTTGGAGCCTGGTGCTAAGCGCACGGTAAATTACCAAATATAGTATGGAAAATGGAGGCGTCGAAAATTAGCTATTTTAAGACGCCGTTTTTTACACGGAGTTTATCAGAGAAGTGTAACTGAAAACGGAAAACATAATTTTCTCACATTTTAGAAATACGGGATGATGTGCTCAATTCTGCTTTTGAGGCTACTGGGTGACTGAACATCGCTGGTTTCAACACTTTTTCAAGCACTTTTCCAGGTTGAAGCTTTACATTTGATAGTGTGCCTGGTACTTTTATGGGATCCAATTTAGTCCTAGTTGTGATAGATATGTTCTGTTAGCTTTATGTTAATAAGCAATATTAGATATTCGATCTGTAAGTTTTGTGAGCAAAATGTGTTACAGTGTTCTTTAATTTCGGTGAATCGACTGCCTTTTTTTCTGAATTGGAATTTAACCAATTCAATCTTTCGAACAAGATTGCATTGGGCTAAATTCCTAAATACATTATGGGAAAAATTGTTGCTTGCTACAGGCCTGGCATTCTTAAAAATGCAGGAGGGCTAAAAATCGCTATCCTCACTTGGGCTCGGGGAGCGATTAACTCTCCTCAAGCTTTCAAAAGCTAAAAGTGGCAAAATAAAGTTGTACTATTAATGAATTCTGCCTTGTGGGCTTTGTACATTTTATATGGTGCTGCTAACCATGTAGTCTCTGAGAGACAGCTACACAGCCCTTCCCACACCTCGGGCCTTGGTAAGGCCCGGAGGAGTGGGAGGGGCAGTGTGGCCCATATTGCAGAGACCACTAACACAGCAGAGATCCAAAAACCTGTGGGTTTTAGGAATGGACTATTGTGGTAATCATTATTTTCTAAGGCTAAGGGGACTATTTTTCGCCCTCCTCAGTTTTTTTAAGGCGAGCAGTAGGCGAGCCAATAAATCGCTCTCTTGAAATGCCAGGACTGCTTGATATGTCGGTATATTAACATCATGTTGTGGAGGGTTAAACCGAACACATTCAGAACCCAGCGATGTTTAATATTTAACTGGTAGAGTCCTGCATATTTGGGCTTTATTCTTAAGTGCAGGTACCGCAATCTAAAGGCTCCTTAAACGATAATCTGTGGATGTGCTTCATATTATCTTTGAAGTGATATTATTTTATTTGTTAGGATTTGCCTTGTTACAATTTATGGGAATTAATTTAGCACTCTACCAGTTAAATACGTCAGACTATGGGTGAATTTTCATGAGTTATTAGCTTAAAATATCTATTTCACAATGGCAAAATGAAGTTTGCAACAAAATATCATTGATCAGTAAAAGACTTCCAGTTTTCCAAGTTGATGATACTCAAAACTATTTCGACACATTTTCGTCAAACGGAAGGGGTACTCGTTCAGAAATCACTGAATGTAGATAACAGTAAACACGACATTACTGGAACATTTCCAGGATGAAAATAAAAGGAGGAATGGTTATTTTCACTTTACTAGTTACATATTTGTGAATTGTATTTTGAGCTTCAAATGTCAATGCTGTAAGTTATAAAACAGCGGGTACACTACTACAAGACTTGTTCACAAACTATAGCGTTAAAATTGTGACCGAGATTTGGGGGAGTGAACTCACCCCCCCCCCCCTCCCCTCTTGGCACGTCGCTGTCGAATTTTCATAACTTATTAACTTAACCCTTTACCCAACGTAACGGCCATAACCGACCAGCCCTGTTCTCAAAAATCGCAAATTAATTTTCATTATTTTTTCATTTTTGTTTCAAAAACATAGGTTATGACCCCTCGTTGGAACGAGCTCGTCGAGCTCGTTCCAACGAGGGGTCATAACCTATGTTTTTGAGACAAAAAATGAAAAACAATTAGAAATACAAGAATTTTTTTGCAAGTGTCGTCTGCTTTTCATGTTAAGTAAAGGGTTAAAATATCTTTTCAGGATGGCAAAATGAAGTTTCCAACATAGTTTCATGATCCGTAAAAAGCCTTCCAGTTTTGCAAGTTGATGATACTCAAAATTGATTTCGATGCTCTTTCGTGAAACGGAAGGATAAATCGTCCAGAAATCATTGAATGTGGTTATCAGTAAATACGACATTACTGAAACATTTACAGGATGAAAATAAAAGGAGGAATGGTTATTTTCACTTTACAAGTTACATATTTGTGTATTGTATTTGGTACTTCAAATGTCACTGCTGCAAGTTATCAAACCGCGGGTGCACTTCTACAAGACTTGTTCACAAACTATAGCGTGAATGTGCGGCCCTTACAGAACCAAACGCTGACCGTCGATGTCAATGTATCTCTACGCCTCGTTTCTATAAGTGATGTTAACACGGATGACGACACAGTTTCGTCAGTTGTGTTTTTTACGGTTACTTGGATCGATGAATTTTTACAATGGGACATGGCACAATCCGAAGGAATTGATCGGATTAATTTGAGAGGAATGAATATTTGGAAACCTGATATTATGTTGAAATCTTTTGAAACACATGTCGATATTTTATCAAGTACCCAAGAAGTCGCATTGGTGGTAGATTCGCAAGGTGTTGTTACATGGGCATTCGGTGGACCACTTGTGTCTCATTGCAGGACAAATACCATTTATTTCCCTTTCGATGAACAATCATGTGATCTTGTTTTCGGGTCATACAGTTTCCTTCCCAACGAGCTGCGCTTTACCTTAACCGATGTTGCCTCACCTGATGAAGCAACGGAATGGTGGATCAAGGAATTCACAGAAACCGAGTCATATAGTCTAGTGAGGGATTATTGGTACAATTCATCATCAGTTGCAGTTAGACTACATGTCAAACGTAAATACCAAGTTGTACTCATCAATGCTATCCTACCACTGATCTTGTTATGTGCAACAGATATCATGGTATTTCGACTACCAGCTGAGTCGGGTGAGAAGATATCTTTGTGTATCACGATGTTTCTATCTATGGTCATGTTCCTCACTACAAGTCATGATATACAACCAAACAAATCACAAGTCACAATACATAATGTTGTACTGGTAACATTTACGGTGGAGAGTTCATTAATGTTGTTGATAAGTATTATTGTGATGAAAATATTTGAGATGAACAACAACAAAAAGATTCCATCTTACTTGAGAACATTTACGTTGAGAATCCTGAACTCAAAATGGAATCAGAATGTAATACCAAAGTCCTCTGAGAACAATACTCAGTCGAAAGACGCCGACGCAGCGACAGTCACTTGGAAGCACGTCAGCAGGGCTTTAGACATATTTTTCTTTTGGGCGTTTGTTGGTTTTAATGTTATCTTTATGTTTCCTACGTTCATAATATGCTTAATAAATACAGTTTAAAATTTTCTTTGCACCCCCCCCCCCCCAAAAAAACAACAAAAAAACAATGGCCCAAAGCAACTTTCACGTAACATATAGAACCCTGAAATGGTCTCCTACATAGGGCTTCACACTCTATAAAAGCCCCAGATTCGCCCATAGAGCACTGAATTTTGCAAAATTGTCTTGTGGTGGGAGGCCTAGTCTTAACTGGGACGCTCTGGTCGTTACCCACTCATCCCACTTCCTTCAAGGGAAGTGGGAGAAGGTGGTAACAACCGGAGGGGTCTATTTAAGCCCTATTTAAGAATAAGGGAGATCTACACTCCCACAACGGCCCTCTGAATATCTTGTTTGCCCCCCCCCCCCCTCCAAAAATGGGTAGGGCACCCACTGTTATAGAATCCTGGACACGGGTCACGAGTCTGTTACTTTCATAGAATCATAATATGTAAAAAATAAACAATGTCCAACAGAGGGCGTCGAGTGTTTAAATGTCCGTGGTCAGAAAGCAACACATAGTGTTGTCTTATTCCAGCTTGAGGCACAGTTACTGATCATAAAAGCTAGAAGAGCTCGTTTTAACATGATCTCAAAACAGGAGTGGTTTCCTAAGTGGTGTGTACCGTAGAAGGGGGGGGGGGGGGGGGGGGGGTAGACGGACGGGTTACGATTCTACGTTACCTGTAACAAATTAATCTCTTACTTTTCAGACCTGGAAAACGTCCTTTGCAAAAACAAATTCTAGCATAACTGAAGAAACATTATTTAAACTTAGCTTATTTCCCTTCATCGGAACGAACTTGTCGAACTCTTTCCAATGATGGGCCATAACAGAGAGTAGAGAATATTTTGGAAGCAAAAACTGGGAAATAATAAAATGGTATTCGCGACTTTTATGAACAGCGCTGTTTGCTTAGGATATTCCCATTACGTTAAGTACAAGGTTGAGCACCTACTGCTTGAGATAATGTAAAAAACATTAACGAATCACTTATTAACCCTTTACCCAACGTAACGCCCGAAACTGGCCAACGCTATTCACAAAAATCGCCAATTAATTTTTATTATTTTTTTCATCTTTTGTCTCAAAAACATAGGTTATGACCCCTCGTTGGAACGAGCTCAACGAGCTCGTTCCAACGAGGGGCCATAACCTATGTTTTTGAGACAAAATAAATTGAGAAAATTAGTTATTCAAGAATGTTTTTTGCAAGTGTTGTCTGCTTTTCATGTTAGGTAAAGGGTTAACTAACACAGGCACGTGTCATATTAACAGAATGTAATATATTTATTAAAATATATATTCTAGAGATGGGCAATATACCGAAAAACCGAACCGAACCAATCGTTGAATATCGATACCATCTGAATTTTCGAATTTTCCTACATTCGGTATTTGTAAATCCCTGTTGAGGCTTGTTTGCAGTTGAAAGGTTCATTTTCATGAAAGAAGTGACCGATTTTATTTTCAGTTTTGTTAACCCTCAATGGACTTGGCAACTGTCCCAAATTCCCACTAGACTATTGTACATGTCCAATTGCTTAGCAGTGATTTCTAGTTAGGTCTGACAGTCTGTGAAGGCAGCCAAGACCTGACTAGAAATCACTGCCCAGGTGTTTTGTCTCTTGCCAGCAGGGCCTCCTAACGGTGGCATGGTCAGAGCACATGCTCTGAGATCGCAAAAGGCTGAAAAGGGCCTTTAAACATTAAGGTATGTTTAGAACAAGTCACATATTTATTTATTTATTTATTTATTGGTGATTAAGGTCACATATTTCTGCACAATGGCTAACCATGACCGTGACAGTTTTACGGGTGGAGGAAGCCGGAGTACCCGAAGAGAACCACCGAGCAACGGCGAGCAACTGTCACTTCCCCAACATACCAACTCCACACAAGCAGAGTTAGCATTGGTTGAAGACAAGTGCACCATCTACGTGCAGTACGCCTTAGTACACAACCTCACCGTGCCCCACGTGGGCAATGGGGATGAAGTGTCTTGCCCAAGGACACCACGTGGTTGCCGCAGGTGGGATTCGAACCGAGGACCTCTCGGCTTGCAGCCTGCACCTCTACCGACTGAGCCACCGCGCCCCCAGAATAAGTCACAAAATTACTGTAGATATGATTTGAGGTTGTAAAAGAATGCCACTGTTGAGCTCATTGGCAGTATCACGTATAGCGTTGTGGTAGAATGATACTGCATACTGAAACAACTTATTCTGTTTCTCCTGGTGAGAATACCTCTTTTGTACTGTCAGCAAATCTCAGCCAAGTCAGATACCGAATGCCCAGCCAATACCGAGCTACACCCATCTCCTGTATTTCACAAGCGCCTGGTTCCCGACTTACGTACTCGAACCGAGTTGTGTTCTGTATTTATAATACGATTCAGGCCTGTTGATTCGAGGCGAACAGCCGTTTGCGTCGCCTGGAGGTTACTTAAAATGAAAAACATGCAAACGAAAAATTGTGTTTGGGTTGTGCCAAATTGTCACCGGGTCACGCGAAATGTTCGTCAAGTTGAATGATCTAGTACGACGGAATGGCTGAATGATGTTGAACACTGGTGGTGTTTGCATGGGCCTGAAGTATAGCTGCTCTGTTGGCCAATTATTGGCCAACAGAGCTGCTATACCTCAGGCAGATGCAAACACCTGTGCTTACGATTGGTTGATGCTCAACATCATTTTAAACTGTTGATCATCTTAAGATGCAACAAACGTAGGTACAGAATCCGGAAATGGCAATAATTCAAGTCTCTGTCACAACTAGTGATTGTGGATATCAAACGGTTCTGCAGCATGCTAGCCCATATCAAGATTAGCTTATAATTGCAACTAATTTGTATCCGAATTGCAGCAAAACAGCCTCGTTTTTTCCTAAGTATTCATCTCTAATGATCAGGATATTGCTCGTAGGAGCAAGAACTTGGCTATGATACAACAGTCCATATACCACATGGTTGCGATGTATATATATTTAGGTTACCTAATGGGTTACCTGAATCAATTACAAGGGAGCAAACTATAGGTTACCAAAGCATAGACTAGGTGAACGATAAATGGGTTACGCAAAATTTTGAAAACAGCAGGCCTGATGATTTAATTTGAATCAAGTGAATAAGTCTGGAATAAGAAAATTATCACCTTCTGCGGTCTGTTTTCGTTCTGACTTGACCCCGTTTAGTGTCTAAGAATTTCATCCACGTCATGACGTCACTCAGATATTTACCGACCAATCAGATGCGTTCTTATAAGACGATCTTACACGGAGACACCTTGCATATGTTTCAATGGCTCCACTGGATCTGATATCGTTGAATGCAGAAAGAAATAGTGGTATAAAGGGAATTAGACGTGTTGGGTAACTAATGTTTGAATCCGATTGTAGATAATTTTACTCACATGTTATAAGCTACCTCCGCCAACATGAATGGCATATGGAGATTTAATACCTGGATGTCTGTTTTTAAACACCGAACTAAAGGCGAGGTGTTTAAACGAGACACCCAGGTATTAAATCTCCATATACCACATATGTTGGCGGAGATAACAAATTTGTGGGCGCGTTTCTCACGCTCCATAATCATATGGACCAAACGCGTGAATAAATGTTTTGTTTTTACAAACACCAAATAGAAAACAGATTGAGTTACTTCCTCTTTGGAAACGCGTAAACATATCATCGGCTATTTCGTTATTAGATTTGCTCTTATTTCATTTTTCTCGAGTTGTTTCATTTAATTATTCGACAATTTAATTTATAACAGCAAAATATGATCGAATTTTCGGAAATCTGATGACATTTGTGACTATTTTCAGGTTTTTTGGTTAGATTTTTATATCGAGGCAAACAAAAGCGAAAAGCATTAATTTAAACCATGGCAGAGGAGACTGGTGACGGCTGTGAAGAGGGTGTTGATATTGGAGGAGGTAGTGAATAGTGGTACTAATGATTCTGAAACTGAAGATCTTGCTGTTGAAATGGAGGGGGGGGGGGGGGGTCCTCCAGAATTGGTTGAGAGCTATATTTATTTATTTATTTATTTATTTATTTATTTATTTATTTATTTATTTATTTATTTATTTATTAGGGTTTAACGACACATTAACAGCGAAGGTCATATCGAGTCGGTGACAGTTTTACGGGTGGAGGAAGCCGGAGTACCCGGAGAGAACCACCGAGCAACGGCGAGCAGCTGCCAGCTCCCCAACATCGTAACTCCGCAGCACAGGCAGGGTAAGATTGGTTGAAGACATGTGCACCATCGGTGTGCAGTACGCCTTAGTACACGGCGTCATCGTGCCCCCATGTGGACAATCGGTGAAGTGCCTTGCCTAAGGACACGATCGAATCGATCGCTAGACGTTGCTTAACTTCGGTGATCTGACGAGAACCGGTTACCGCAACGCCACCGCGCCTCCTAGGTGAACAGCTATAGTGATTTGTTGAAAATGGCTCGTCAGGAATTCGGACTGTAAAAATTTCAGGTGTGGAAGGGCTGACGAAATCCTACAAAGTTTCAACTTTGAAAACTTCAGTTCAATACACAAACAGTGCCACGCTTCATTCCCGGTTCCGTGCTGTAGATTTCCCGGGTACCGGGGTCGGCTTTCGGTATACCAGGAATCCGGGAATTCCCGTTCCCGAGATTAAACACTAGTTTAAACGGAGGATAATAGTCAAACGTTCAAACTGATTGGGGGGATAAATTGTTAAAAGCCAGCTTCTGTATTTTTATTCTATTATACGGGAAATGCCTGAGGTTTGTGCAATACACCGCACTTCGATGATACAACTTCGCTAACATTTCCAAATTTCAATTTTAATACGAAATTCCCACACCTTTAACCCTTTACCCAACGAATCGCCCGCATCCGCCCGCGTAATATGCAAATTCAGCAGTTGAAAAAATATTATTTTTCAAAAAATTTCAACAAAACCATATCATGTGACCCCTCGTTGGAACGAGCTCATCGAGCTCGTTCCAACGAGGGGTCACATGATATGGTTTTGTTGAAATTTTTTGAAAAATTTGAAAAAATGAAATTTAAAATAATAAATTTTGATATCGTCTGCGTTGGGTAAAGGGTTAATGTTAAATTTACTGACAACATTGAGAAATTATGGAGAGCAAACATTCCTGTAAATCTTTTCCAATGACGAAAATGATCAATCACACACTGCAGATACTGAAGGGAAGTTATTTTGGAAAGCGTATGTTATTTTCTCTGTACGAATGTATTTTGTCCGTGTAATATTAAATTAGATATTTTACTGATTAGCTTCTCTGTTGATGACTCTTATAACGCAATCAACAGTGATGAAAATAATGTGTGTGATAATCACAGCAAACTAGAGCTGACCACGAAAAGAAAACATTCTGACACACCAACGAGAGCGGGGACGCGGACAATTTGTAAGTTAATGGTCACTGTGACCTTGACCATCGACAAATTACCCCCAAATAAATAGTGTTCTTCCTCTCATCATACCCAGCCCACATGTCAAGGTTGGTTCAAATGGGCCCAGCAGAACTTAATTAGAGAACAGAAACCAGGAAACTTTGCGAGTCAAAGCCACTGTGACCTTGATCTTTGGCACAATGGCTCCAAAAATATAAAGGGTGCTTTCTCGTGTTATACCCTACCCACATGTCCCACGTGTTCAGTTTGATTAGGATCGGACAAGTGGAGCTTTGATTAGAGAGCGGAAACCAGCTAAATTCGTAAGGCAAGGGCACAATGACCTCAAGACGAATAGGGTTCGTCCCCTCATCACACCCAACCCACATTTCAAGTTTGGTTTTAATCGGCCCAACAGAACATTGGAGAGCAGAAAACAGGAACATTTGTCATTCAAAGGTCACTGTGACTTTGACCTTTGGCACAATGACCTCAAACTACAAAGGGTTGATTTAGATGGGCCGAGTGGAGCCTTAATTACAGAGCGGAAACCAGGAAATCTCGACATCCGACACAATGCATTTATTAGTCTTTACCAAACACGAATAGCAAACGACGTTTGTAAACGAATTTCCTCAAGCAAAAAAGATGGTCATACATTTCTCTCAGAAACATAGCTGAGAACCCCTCTCGGTGGAACGAGCTCGTTCCATCGATGGCGTCCTCAGCCTTGTTTTGAGTTGTACTTTGAAAGAAAATTGAATTGCGATTTTTGTGAATAGTCTTGTCCGGTTATGGCAGTCAGGTTCGGTAATTAATTAACCAAGTTGAGTGGTTTGGTTCAAGGATACAGTTGCAATAAAAAAAAAATTCTCATCAAAAAGCAACACCGAATGCAGTCGATATTTCCTCTTTCACTTATTATGTATTTTTTTCTTCTGCTTGCAACAAACTAAAGTGAATCTGTGCATGAAAATTTACCATACTGCACTTCATATTATGTTCATGTTTTCATATTTCGTGTTTTGTTATGTATTTCCACTGTACTATTTTCTGCAAATAAATTCATTACTTTACTGGTGGGAAACAAAGGAGAATACTTTATGTTATCACACAACGTGTATGTCATTCCACATTGTTGGAAACGCCTTTAACCCTTTCCCCAAAGCAGACGACAGCAAATTTTGTTGCTGTTTTTTTTTTCTTAAATTTTCTTCATTTATTTCAACATATTGCACGAAAACCATTTCACGTGGCCCTCACTGGAACGAGCACAACGAGATTACTATCGTCAGGACACAACCAACGCGCTCTATTGGTTGCCAAAGTGATGAACTGACTCGAAACTTTTCCAAAACATGATTTTGTGTCCGTAGCGTTGGAACTAAAAGTGTGTGTGTGTGTGGAGGGGGGGGGGGGGGAGGATGGGTGTGTGTGTGTGTGTGTGTGTGTGTATAGATAGGGAAGGGCACTAAGGATTTTGTGATTTTTTTTTACCTTCAAATAGCTTATGAGACCTCGATGGAATGAACTGATTGGGCTCGTTCCAGTGGGGTGCCATGAGCTATGTTTCTCAGCGAGGAAATAAACTGAATGTTTTTGCCATAAATCTAGAATTATATTATGTAGTCTGCTCTTCGTGTTAGGCAAAGGATTAAATCTTTACCCAACGAATCGGCCACATCCGCCCGCATAATATGCAAATTCATCAGCTGAAAAAATATTATTTTAAAAATAAATTCAACAAAACCATATAATGTGACCCCCTCCCTCTTTGCAATGAGCTTGTCGAGATCCTTCCAATGAGGGATCACATGATAGGTTTTGGTGAATTTTTTTGAAAATTTTAAAAAATGCTATTTAAAATAATAAATTTTGATATCGTCTGCGTTGGGTAATGGGTTAAACAGTGATAATAATGATTAAATGTGGATTAAAAACCTCCATGTGTAATATTTTGTCATGAAAAGTAGGGAGGGGTTGGTCAAATATATGATTTGAAAAGGTTGGGGGCGGGGGGGCGCCTGTCCACCCTTATGTTGCCACTGTTTGCGCAACGAACATAAGGCTGTACACTTGGAGCAGGGTAAATTCATCTTCAAATCCATTATAATCTTAGCCCTCGGCAAACTGATCCCATTATAATAAGATTTCAACCTACAAATTTATCCCCCCAAAAACATCTAGGGAGTTAACCAATTTTATGTTGTTTGGCAGAGCTCGGAAAGCTCTGTCAAACAAGACTGAATTGATTAAATTCCTAGTTGCATTATGGGAAAAAAATACAGGGTGAAATTTTGATATTGCAGTGTGCAGAAGATTAAGTGATCTCCTTCACGGCACTGTCTTAAAAAATTCGCACATCTTTCTTGGTGATGTATATATTTACACAGAAGAAAATACACGAATATAATTATTGAAAAAATGTTATTACAAGGACGTCTCGAAAATGAGCGATTGGGAGTGGGGGGGGGGGGGGTGTTAATCTGATTTGTCCGACTCAAGTTCCGACTAAAACAAATTTTCAAACTACACCACCAAGACATGCCTTCTACAGCGTCCCCTACCCATACCAGAAGTAAAAGTACAGGCCTAAAATTTGACCCGATTCGCGAAAGTCAGTCAAGTCTTGGCTGATTCTCGCATGAACTGTAAGCCGTAAAGTGAGGCAATACTGGTGCTTTTCGTTTTGAGCATTATGCATTCTCATTCTTTTTTAATGGTTTAACAGCATTTTACAAAAAATAAAATTCTTGAATACCTAAAAGTTTTCATTTTTCGCACCAAAACACATTGGAAGGAGGGCTTTCAAACGAGGGGGCATAAGCCATGTTTTGGAGGCAAAAATTGAAAAATTAATAAAATGTAATATTAAACGCGATTTTTGTGAATTAGTCTATGTTGACAGAAAATGGAAGTAACCTCATGGAAATGTTTAACCTTACATACAACCTCGTCAATTCCCTTCAGTAATATTAGTGATTTTTCTACTGACGTGACAACAGTTACTTATTCCCAGTCCCTTATTCGACATTCGTTATCAACCAGTAAAATCGGTTGATAACGAATGTCGAATAAGGAACTGGGAATAAGTAATGAATGACACGTCCCCGTTTCTTTATGGAGCGAGAGAACTAATTTCCTAATTTCACACTAAAACCGTAGGTAATTTCTTCACTTGAGTCAAAAGTAATACATTTTTATGCAAAAGAGTTCCAAAAAATAATCTTTTGACCAGTTGTTCTGAATTATCCCAGTGAGTATGGATGTGTCCGTGTGTGGGGGGTAGGGGTTGCTATGAGGCATCTTAGAATCGTTTTGGCCTGTGGTGCCCAACAATCCATCACTCGGTAATTCACGCCACGTAACCATTCGTGTCATGTCAGCTCATCCGTTTTTCTTTCGAGCCGCAGCTAATAACCAGTATTTCTTCCGAACTTTTGCTCGTGACCTGCCATGGGACAATAGGGGAAAGTACACGAACGGACCACCTCTCACCAGACCGTCTCTCTCTCTCTCTCTCTCTCTGTCTCTCCTCTCTTCTCCCGTCCCAGTTAGCGCGTGAACAACAACAGTATTGCACACAGACGAATTTGAGTTTTAGCACGAAGAGTTGTTTCCCTTTGGCCGCATTTGATGATAATACATTTCTTTGTCAAGTCGAAGATTAATTTACACTCGTCAAACCTATTCAGTTTTATACACTGATTAATTAACATTTCTTTATTACACTAGTATTTCAAATGAATACCACATTCATTCATATTCTAGACCGAGTACGGCCCATTCCCACGGTCCGGAATCCAAGTTCGTTCTCTTTATCTTCCCCTTTTTTGATACACCCTGCCAGAAGAAGACAAGTCCATTTGATGCCACTTCTCCAGCAGTTCTGTTTCGGGTTCCAACTACTTCCAAGAGCGATGCAATGTATCAAGATGCTAGTAAATGTCTGCATCCCTTCCTGGTACTAGTTGGTGAGTGCGTTCAGGCTCTCGGTAGATTTTTGGAGCATCGGAACGACAGCGGCAGTGTAGGCATTAATTACATCTGCAGAGTACTCGTACACCCGCCCAATACCACAGAGAATCTGGACGCGTTTTGAGACCGAGGGACTTTGGACGTGGCAATACTATCAACCCAAGACTACAACACTGCACGAAGGCCTGATATGTTTCTCGCCACTCCTCGGGATGATTGTTAGCAATGTCTTCAAAATGTTCAAGCAATGGTATCATGATATCACCTTACACCTTCCAACATGGCTCATGTCGTGCACGACTATGTCAAGAGGAAATTTTTCGTGAAGCGCCTCTTCTTCATTTCCACCACAACCTGGGGTACCGGTGGGACAGGTGCAAATTGTAGAAAGGCTTTTTGTACAGGAATAGAGACAATTCGATAGTTTCGATCACACACAGTGACGGGTGGCTTCCAGCAGATGTTGCTGGGCATAAATCACTGATCAATATTCAACTGGATTGCTGGAATGATCATTGGTCACATACTGAAAAGTGTCTCCACCGCCGCCATTTTGAGGGGGGGGGGGGGGGGGAGGGGGTTGCTATAAATGAACAATACTCAACATAAAAATCTCGTTCGTTTTTAGTGTACCGACGCCTCGCAATACCCGGTCGCTGTTTAACTCTTTACCCAACGTAACGACCAAAACCGGCCAGCTATTTACAAAAATCGCCAATTAATTTTCAGTATTTTTTTCATTTTTTGTCTCAAAACATCAGGGCTCAAAATAAACGGTGTCGCGTCGCTTTTTGCTATGCAAAACTTGCAAAAAGCTACACAATGTTCAATTATGTATAGCATTTTGCGATACAAGATAATCAACTGCGGCCTATTAGGCTGCAGTTGATTACCTTGTATCGCAAAATGTAAATGAAAATTTGCAAACAAATTTGAAAACTAGTTCACTGATGCTTTACTTCTGATTGTGTAACATTCCAGGCATAACTCAGATAAACTCTCCATCAAGTATCATCAGCAACTTCATATATAAGATGAATGCTATTGGTTTAAATTCTTCCCGTTTTTACAACATTTTGCATAAAATGTCCATTAAAAATAACCTCAAGCCCATCAAATTAAAAATCCCAACTTCCATTTTGAGAACTCTATTAATAAACAACCAAAACGCCATTTAAAAATATCCAAGTCCATGAAATCCTTAAAGGCAGTTCAGTTAAAAAAAAACATAGTAAACATTTAATGTGTTGCAGATCATTTGGAAATGCCCAGAAAGGGGTGGAAACTATTCTATCTACTTAGGAGAATTCAATACAAAACAGCATAACATAACTCTGGTATACAAAAATAGCAATGTAATTTCTACGCAAAGAAAAAAAGTTATTTTTGGGCACTGCAAAACATAAGTTATGGTCCCTCTTTGGAACGAGCTCGTTCCAAAGAGTGGTCATAACCTATGATTTTGATACAAAAAATGAAAAAAAAAAAATTATTCAAGAACTTTATCTGCAAGTGTCGTCTGCTTTTTATGTTATAGGTAAAGGGTTAAAGAATATGCTTTGATGTTTGCGGAAAATAAATAATTATATTGATGATGTGCAGATTTTTCGTGTCAATACAAATTAAATATTTACAACATATTTTTGTTGTTGTTGACAAAAAACACGTGCCGAGAATGAAAAGTTGATGAAGTATCATTAGCTTTCATGTAAACAAAACGCCATGGCGTTTGGTGTATTTATTTACTTGGGTTTAACGACACGTTTGACAGACAGGGTCACCTCGTGTCGGGCAGTTTTACATGTGGAGGAAGCCTGAGTACCCGGAGAGATCCACCGAGCAACGGCGAGCAACTGTCAAAGTCCCCGACGTACTAACTCGGCACAAGCTGGATTAGCATTGGTTGAAGACAAGTGCACCGTCGGCGTGCAGTACGCTTTAGTAGACAACCACCGTGCCCTTACGTAGACAGTCGGGATCGAGTGCCTTGCCCTGGTTGGGGGTGCTATGAGTCCACTGAGAATCTCTTTGACCTGTGGTGCTCAACAATCCATCACTCGGTAATTCACGCCACGTTACAATTCGTGTCTTGTCAGCTCATCCGTTAAATTGGACACGTTCTGAGACCTAGGGCCTTCGGACGTGGCAACACTATCAACCCAAGCCTACGACCCTGCACGACTGCCTGGCATGTGTTCACAAGTCCTCGGGTTGATTCTTAGTGATGTCTTCAAGATGTTCGAGTAATGGGATCACCTTGCGCCTGAAGTCTAGCATGGCTCACGAGGTGCATAGATTCCCACAACCTGTCCGGTAGCAGCATGTCTATGTCAAGAGAAGATTTTTCTGAAAATGTTGTTGTCTACTGTGAAGCCCCTCAACTTAATATCCGCCTCAACCTGGAGGGGACTGGAGAGACAGGTGCAAATTGTAGGACGGTCTTTTGTCCAGGAATGGAGACAAGTCGATAGCATCGATGACCTCCAGAGACGAGTGGCTTCCAATGGATGTTGCTGGGTATAAATCACTTATCAATATACAATTGGATTGCTGGAATTTTGAAAAGTGTCTCCGTTACGTTAGGTAAAGGGTTAAATAATATAATTATCGTTAATAATGAAAAGTAATAAATAGAGTGATCGCTTGACTAGACTAGTTACGTGAAATAATTTATTCGAGGCGAGGGACTATATTGTAAAACACTCGTGTGCATTCGCGCACTCGTGTTTGTACAACGTCCATCACCTCTCGTGAAATATTTCACGTAACCAGTCCAGTCAAGCGATTACTCTCTATATAACATATGTTTGTTATTGTTGTCAAAAAACACGAACTGAGATTGAAAATTTGATTGGTGTTATTAGTTTTCATGTAGAGTAAACGCCATGGCGTTTGGTGTATTTATTTATTTATTTTCTGGGATTTATAGACACTTTAGACAGCCAGAGTTACTTCGTGTCGGACAGTTTTTCAGGTGGAGGAAGCCGGAGTACCTGGAGAGAACCGCCAAGCAACGGCGAGCAACTGTCAGACTTCCCCACGTACTAACTCCGCACAAGCAGGGTTAGCATTGGTTGAAGACAAGTGCACCATCGGCCCTCATTTCAGCAAAACGGGGGGGGGGGGGGGGGGGGGCGAAGGCCAGAAGTTAGTTATTTAGGGGTGCTGGAATTCGGGTGCCACGGGTCGTGATGATGAAGTGAACTGATTGGGTGATCTAGATAAATGAAACAAGAACAAGAGTACTCGGAACAGGGTCAGAACTAACCACGACAGACCAGAAAAACAACATATAGTAACAAAACTGCTCAAACTGATAGGCTCTTCAACTCTACTGGAGTATGCACCAGAACAAACGAACAGGGTCGAGTAGACGAAAACTATAGTTTAGATAGAATAGAGGATTCTGAAAGAATTCGAACTAGTACAACTTTTCGGGTTGTTTATGGTAATTCTACGAATCGGCGAACTACTCTTGTAGACTTGTACAAAGATTCTGAATGGTGGTTCTGAACAAGAAGATTTTTAAAGAATAATCCCCATATTGCCCTAAGTTAAAAATTCGGGCTCCTATGTTGAGCCCAAATATGAACCAATGGGCTTCATTTAAACAAAATTGTATCTGACAGACCCCACGACCACCCCACCCCCACCCCCTACCCCTTATGGGTGTTGTATACCAAATATCAAAAGATTATGACCATTGGTTCTGGAGAAAAGATTTTATTGATTTTTTGCAAATATGCTGACTCAGCATTTTTTCGATGCCCTCTACAGAACGTCCTAACATAACCGATGGCAATTTTTTTACCATTCAGTTCTACTGGTCCTAAGGATGCTTCATACCAAATAACAGTTCTCTGTTCCATGTGGTTTGGAAAATATGGGCGTTTGAAAATATTTCTATTTTAGCTCCTGGAGTTCCCAATAATACCACATACCAAATGTGGTTCAAATCGGACCGTCGCTTCAGAAAACAGAAATTTTGGGTGGGGCCAAAAATCTTACCCCTCCCATTACAAAGCCAAATATTGCTTCACGAACTTCGTTTGAACAAACTTGATTCTACACCTCAACAGAAAGCTCCATAACAAATATCAAGTCATTGTATCCACTGGTTCATGGGAAGATTTAAAAAATATTTTGGAGCATTTTCCCCCACCCCCTCCCTCTGGGGCTGGGCATGTTGAGTTTAACAAAAATGCATTGCCCCTTCGGGACCATCACTCACACAAACTTTCACTTGAACTGGCCCAGTGGTTTTGGAGAAGACCAAAACATGGTGTTGACGGACGACGGGTGCCGGATGACGGTCGGACAACGGATAGAGAGCGAGTAGAGTAGCTCAGCTTGACTTTGTCAAGGCGAGCTAAAAAATAATGAAAACTGAATGGTGAATTTTGCGAATAGCGCTGGCCGGTTTTGGTCGTTACGTTTGGAGAAGGACAAAACACAACGCAACATCTGAATTCTCAATTCAAACATAAACAGTGTTGAGAATTCAGCTTGTCTGATGTCCTAACCTTGTTCTTGGACATTCAAGGTATATTTGGTACAGACAGATCTGTTATAATTTTCCCACACTTACAGCCCTCTTCAAAATGCGGTAGCAGACCTTCAAGAAACACTGGAATCCAATTCTACTAGTTCATTTGTAGATATGCATTCATTCGAGTTCTAAATAACAGTCTTCATTGTGGTATATAATATCGTCCCCTGAGTTCCAATGTGTTCTATGTGCCAGTAGGCTGCCAGTAGGCACATAGAACACATTGGAACTCAGGGGACGATATGTCTGTGTTATTCAGAGATTAGTCGAATTTCAGAATCAAACAGTTTTGCTTAAAATATGTTGGCGTCAACCGGATATAGCCTTATATGTTAAATTTTCAAGAGCAAAAAAGTGAACAAAGGAAAATTACTCACGCAGTTTTCAGTAAATCATCCATGCTTTCAGTGGCAGGTCAAACATTTTCCAAATCTGATGATTACTGTTGATTACTGTTCTAATTATTGTGGAAACCTTGAAACTTCACTTGAAATGACACGCGGTAAACAAAGGGAATTAACTCGATCACTATACAACAAATCGGCGCAATTTTCGAACTAAAGACTAAAGACGGTTTGTTTTGAGAAACGCATGTAAATGAATTTAAATCAGACGGATATCATTTAATTTAATGTATAAATTAATAGCAATCCATTAACTTAAGAAGACGCTATGTACAAAGTGGAATACCTCTGCCAACTGCCATCGATTCAAAGTAATATTCCATTTACCGGACACCTTGTCAATATAAAGAAATATATCAAACTTTATTGCAATCTAATCAGGGGGGCGGGGAGACGGGTCAGTCACTCAAAATTTGCAAAACGTGACGTCCTATTTTTTATTTGGCTCCTTTTTACACCCACCCACCTACTACGTGCAAATTTTCTACTACCGTTCTCAGACTGAGTCACCCACCCCCACTCTCCCATTAAATGATCCAAAATAAACTTACCCCAATTGCCCACGTGGGGGCTCGATGACGCTGTGTGCTGAGATGTACTTGGGGGGGGGGGGGGGGGGGGGCAGGGGGCAGTCACTAAAAATTTGCAAAACGTGACGTCCTGTTTTTTATTTGGCTCCTTTTTACACCCACCCACCTGCTACGTGCAAATTTTCTACTGCCATTCTCAGACACCCACCCCCACTCTCCCATTAAAATCCAAAATAAACTTACCCCATTTGCCCACGTGGGGGCTCGATGACGAGCGCTGTGTGCTGAGATGTACTGCACGCCGAGGTGCACATGTCTTCAGCCAATCTAACCCTGTCTGCACAGTGTAGTAAGCAGTACCGCTGTGCAGTGTGTAGTACAGTCGTGGATTATGATGTTGAAGAGCTGACAGCTGCTCGTCGTTGCTCGGTGGTTCTCTCCGGGTACTCTGGCTTCCTCCACCCGTAAACCTGTCACCGACACGATATGACCCTGGTTGTTAAGGTGTCATTAAACACCAATAAATAAATAAATAAATCAATTAATAAATAAATAACTTGGGTTGAATTAAGTGCATCAAAGAGAATTTTCCCAGAATATTGTCTGCACATTTTCTACATTTCGAACAAGACACCCACCCCTTACTAACGTGTGGCATTTTCCCAGATTAAGCCCAATATTGTCACATATAAAGCCTCCTGATGTTGTATTTATGTTAAGAGTGTGATGTACAACATCATCTTTAAGGTTTGAAACACAAATGATGGTATATATTAGCGGATATATTAAAAAATTCAAAATACTGCACAAGTTGGAAATGCACATTTTTGGCGCTCTCAAGAGACCCACCCACCCCCACGTCACGTCATGCAAATTTTTGGTGCCCCCCCCCCCCCCGATCTAATAATTGTTTTTTGACGATTTATTTGGATTCAACAACACTTTCGACAGCCAGGCACTAGCGCCGAGAGGAGGGGGTAAGACGGACAACTGCTCCGGGGCCTGCGTTTTTTTGGTGTTTTAAAATAGTGCTGGTTGACCTATCAATACGTCTGGGCTGAAAGACGTGGGAAGGCTTTTGGTTCGGGCCTCCGACGCTGGTGGAGGTGGCAAGAGTACTTAGTTGCATTACTGGCAAGGTTCTATTCATATGAAAAAAAACACTTGTTCCAGTTTGGTGGTTTTCCACCGGCGGTCTTTCCAGCATCGTGGTGGTCACGATTATCTTTGTGGTGAAAATGTCCCATACACACAGAAATACAGGCAGTAAAATACCCAAATTGTAAGGAAATAATTGAGTAGATATTGTCAAGAAAATGCCGGAGAATGCTTCTCCTAGCTCCGAGCTCTAATTTTTACAAAAAAAACTTCGGCGGTCTCAGAGCCAGTAACGACCGTTCTACACATTGCCCCGGGACCCGTCCGCGCTCTCTGCGACCCAGGGTCAGATCATATCGGACAGTTTCACGGGTATAAGAAGCAGGAGTACCCAGAGAGAACCACCGAGCAGTGGCGGGTAACTGTTGGACTCTCCAATGTACTAACCCGGCAAAGGCAGAGATAGCCAGCATTGGTTGGAGACCAGTGTACCATCTACGTGATGTCTGGTTTAGTGGACGGCACAACTGTGTTTTCTCTTTAGGGCCTACAGTTTATTGTAAGTGGGCTAGCTAACCGGTAAGGATTGGTGGTTATAGGAATATGGGTGTATTTTTTTAACCCTTTACCTAACATGAAAAGCAGACGACACTTGCAAAAATAATTCTTGAATAACTATTTTTTTTCATTTTTTGTCTCAAAAACATAGGTTATGACCCCTCGTTGGAACGAGCTCGACGAGCTCGTTCCAACGAGGGGTCATAACCTATGTTTTTGAGACAAAAAATGAAAAAAATAATGAAAATTAATAGGCGATTTTTGAGAATAGCGCTGGCCGGTTTTGGCCGTTACGTTAGGTAAATGGTTAATTTGTCCCATAGAGCAACTGGGAATTTAATCAATTCACTCTTGTTTGACAGAGCTCATTGGGCTCTGTCAAACAGGACTGAATTTGTTAAATTCCTGGTTATATTATGGGACAAATTCCATATATTTGCAGTTGAGAATATTTGCAGTTTGAAATTTTGGCAGAGGGATAAGTGTGTTCAAAAAATGATTTCCACACTTACCCTCAAGACTTAAATGATGGTTTTCTCTACTTTTCAAAACCTTTTCCAAACTGGCACAAATTTCCATACTTTTTCAAGAATTTCGAAAGGTGCAAGAACCCTGGAGCATGAGTCACTGTTTGGCACGATGGGTGGTATCAATCCCTGTAATATCGAGGACAGCTGTATAACTGCGTTGGCCACTCGTTAGGGTCAGTATTATTGGTGTTGTGTGAGCGAGACGTCTGGGGCACCGATACTTTACAGGAACATTTGATCGACGAATGTGGGGTATAAGTCGGGCATTTAGATGTCGTAGTCAAGGCTCATGGGTTGGTGAAGACCGCTGGGTGGGTCATAATTCCACAGGTAACGGGAGGGGGAGAGCGTGGTGATGGGGATGCGATATGACGGTTGTGTGAATGAGGCATACTACGATCTCCCGAAAATAAACTGGTTGAGGTGTGCGGTAGACGGACAAGCCGTGGTGGAGATGGCCTCATTGGGTGGGCATATGTCATTGGAAGATGAAAAGAGTAGTTCGTTCACAAGAGGAATTGTCTGGATGTAGCAGGCCTATTTTTTATTTTATTTTTTGAGGGGGGGGGGGGGGGAAGAGAGAAACAACACGGGAAACGAGTGAAAGCCTATTCATAGATTGGGGAGAGTTGTGGGTTTTGTTATATATATGGTTTGAGTGGGTGTTTCCACTGTACGTGAATCCGTTTTGGGGACGGATATGCCCCAGAATTTGTTTCGATGAGCGTGGTTGGTATAATGTGGATGTGTCATTAGTAAGGCTGTTAGTGTGGTCTCATTTACCCCGATCAGTATGAGTTTGTATAATCTTTTACACAACCGACAGTCGTCAGTGAGGTGGGCGGGTATAAGGTGTGGAATGCTCCATAGTAATTGTTTAATACATTGTTGGAGCATGTTCTGGATATTTTTTTTCTGTTTCAAGATGACCTTAGTCGACCGACCCTTGATTCTCTGAAAGCCCAAAGGAATACAGGCATTTCAATCCATTCCAGGCACTCGGTGGAGTTGGGTGTAATTTTTGTCTTACAGGTTTTTGAGAAAGAATACTCGTTTTTAACTGAGTAATTTGCTGATAGTCAGGCGAATTTATGCCAGCAAATACCGATGTATTGTAGAAGGGACGACAGTTTGTATGTTGCAATGTTTATTGTGATGATACTTCGCAGAAGGTCTCGGAATATCTTCTCATCTTGGTATTTATTGTTTTGACATCACTTCCAGCACATACAGGGGCATGGCTTTGGGGGCATTGGTTCGTGGGCGGGGGGCTCTGAATTTCAAATTGTCCTCCAGCCTCTCGAGTGAGAATCTTCCAACTGCGACCTCTGTACTCGAATCAAAATGTATGGCCATCACCTTTGGGTTCTAGAGTTGAAAATCGTATCCTGAGTGCGGCAACAAGGCGCCATATGCAATACTTGCAGAAACCACTCTATTGTACTCACGGGACGATATATTAACTTCAATTAGAAAATCCCATTAAATGTGGTTTAAAAACCCACTGAATGTCCGTTTGAAACGGTCAGAGACACTGATTACTGGGTTCATAGTGAATTATCATTTTGAAATTCAAGGTCTTTTTAGGGCCAGATTTATAAACTTTAGGGCCACTCTTTAACCAACAAAACCCACCTGAATTTTATAATTAAATCTACACAAACATATGCTGCATGTAAAAATTGGTTTCAGGACTGTTTATTTGTAGAATTTTGTTTTAATCAATATTATTATGCAATTATGCAATATATAAAAACAATAATGACAATATAATTTGTCCCTTGAGTGCAACAAGGCACCATCTGCAATGCTTTAGCATTGCAGATAGTGCCTTCTTCCACTCAAGGGACATTATATAGTTTTTAGTAATTGCAGCGCAAAAATGGACGAGAATGTTTTTATAACTCTCGAAACAGGTGTTTTGGGCTGTTTAGGGTTTCGTAAACCTCCCACTGATTGCATTGACGTGTCTATTAGCGGCAATTGATTATTTGCAGTGGCAGAGACATTAATGTTTGTGTCGGTTTGCATGAACTTAATTTGTGGAATTTACTTCAAAATATACATAATTGATGCTTATATTTATTTATTGATGTTTAAGGTCACATATTTTTGTACAATGGCTAATCATGACCACAACATGAGTATCAACTCAAGACCAGGGGTGAGCGTTAATAAGGCATGTTGCCCATTTTAGAGAGGGTTTGCACCTCCCAAGCATTGGTGACTGGGTCCTATTTTACCAGTAAAACAGAGCCTGTTTACCACAGTGAACAGGCACTGCTTCACTTCCCAGGGTTTCCGCGGGGAGTTTTGGGCTGTTTAGGGTTTGTAAACCTCCCACTGATTGCAATGACATGTCTATTAGCGGCCGTTGATTATTTGCAGCGGTAGAGACATTAATGTTTGTGTTGGTTTGCATGAACTTAACTTGTGGAATTCACTTCAAAACATACATAATTGATGCTTAATAATCACTTTACTGATACTTTTAGCAAATAAATAAAACAGGTATGTTGCCCACACAACAGTTGCCCACACCGAGGCTGAGGATACAATACAATTGCTTGTGTGGAGTTAGTATGTTGAGGAGCTGTCAGTTGCTTGCCGTTGCTCAGTGGTTCTTTCCGGGTACTCCAGCTTTCTCCACCCGTAAAACTGCCGTGGTCGTGATTATCCAAAGTGCAGAAATATGTGACCTTAAAACCTCAATAAATATAAAAGGCAGTTTGGCATTTTTCAAGGGCTTTTCCGGGCAATTAAATGATTTTGCGCCTTTTTGGGGCCAGTGTTGAAAATTCAAGGACTTGTCAAGCCCGTATGAACCCTGGATTAAAAAGCTAGAAATCTACTTCTATAGGACATAAGACTTCCAACTGTTGGTGGTTTGAGGAATAATATTTGAAATATAGAAAATTTGGTCGGTGTGTGACATCCACTAACCTCTTGTCACCATGTTCCCGAAGCACGTAAAGCTACATCTTTACCACAACACAAATGAAAAGTCATATTTAGGCCTTAAAAAGTTAAAAATTAAAAGTTTATCAGGCCCTCCCGCATGGTCCTTTTGGCTGCCGCATGCTCTCTTTTTATAACCAATGCAAACTTTAAAAAACAGAAATTAAATGGCTAATGTCTGATATTTTAACAAAGTTAATCAAATTTATTTATTCCTCGAGTGCCTTAGCATTGCAAAGCTTTGTTGCACTTAAGGGACAAAATACACCACCACTCATGCTATTCTATACATTATGATGCCTAAAACACGCCAATAATATGAAATTTTTATGGCAAAGAAATAATTACAAAAATAAATGAAAGTGTCAATGACACTGTAGCTTAACTTGAGTGTGTATTGTGTCTGATGAAAAGGACAATGTTCAATGTTTATGAAAGGATTATGAAATAAGACAAGAATTGTGATAACTGAGAATATGTTAATTTCTGTTCCCTGTAAAATAATTTTAGATGTACACTGAACTAAAGAATTGAGGGGTGGGTTAATGTGGCCCTCACAGTTAATGTATCTCAACCAAAGTTACCAAGTTACAGTGAAATTATTCCAAAACGAGTCATCCTATCAAGTTACAATGAAATCCCTTCATAAATACGTCCTGTAGACTGTGCTAAAGGTTTTCGGGCTTCGGGCCCGTGGAGCCATCACGATTGACTGATCGCAACCAAAAGGAGATGTCTTCATCTAGACATTATACCGAGTCATCCTACCAAGTTACAATGAAATCCCTTCATAAATACGACCTGTAGTCTGTGCTACAGGTTTTCGGGTTTTGGGCTCGGGCAGCCATCATGGATGAATGATCATGACCAAAAGGGGACGTTCTCATGTAGACATTATCTGGAGTCATCCTACCAAGTTACAATGAAATCCCTCCATAAATACGACCTGTAGACTGTGCTAAAGGTTTTTGGGTTTAGGACCCGGGCAGCCATCACGGTTGACAGATCGTGACCAAATGGAGAAGTTCTCATCTAGACATCAGCGGAGTCATCCTACCAAGTTACAATGAAATCCCTCCATATTAAATATGACCTCTAGACTGTGCTAAAAGTTTTTGGGTTTCGGGCTTGGGCAGCCATCACGGTTGACAGATCATGACCAAAAAGGGATGTTCTCATCTGGACATTATATGGAGGCATCCTATCATGTTACAATGAAATCCCTTCAAAAATACGACCTGTAGACTATGCTCAAGGTTTTCAGGTTTTAGGCTTGGGCAGCCATCCCGGTCGACCGATCGCGACCAAAAGGGGACGTTCTCCTCTAGACATGACCTCAAACCTGCATATGAAATTTCATAGTGATCGGACAAGAACTATGGGGTGTAGCCTGTGCTAAAGGAAAATGTGAACAGACTCCCAGACTTCCACACGCATGATGGCAATAGCTTATCTTGACTTTGTCAAGTTAAGCCAAAAGTAAAATAAAAAAAATGCCAGCCCACCCACATGCAATTTTACCACAAAAATGGCTCAAGAAACGGATGTACTTTGTGGGGCATTGGACATTCGTGTGTATAACCAGGTTGTTACTTTAGGGTAGTTTCATCCCAGACAAAGACTATCGGATTCTACTATAGGAGTTGAGCTGAAGTTGTCAAACGCAGTAATCAAACTGTGCACCCATTCACTTCCGGAGTTCACACAGGAGCTCTCATATTGATGGCAATTCGGTTTTGTCATTTTTACCACCATTTGAAATTGATCATTTTACCATTCAAAGCGATGTTAGAAGTGCTGTGAAGGGCAGTTATGTATTATCCATGCCTTTTTATTTAAAGTTGATTATTTTACACGGCAGATGATTTTATTTTACAACTTTTTTTAATCATTTTTGATTGCTCAAAACTGATCAATAGGAACAGACCACAATACGACGATTTGCATTTCCCACGACCATGGCGAGTTCATGGTATCTCCGATAACTTTCCCATCCGTTGTTATACAAAGCTCATAATTTTGAATATGGCCGTTAGAATTAATTATTCATGGGTGCTTAATCCTTTACCTAACGAATCTCCCGCATCCGCCCACGTAATATGCAAATTGAGCAGTTGAAAAATGTTAATTTTTCAAATTATTTCAACAAAAAAACCCTCTCAAAAAATGATATGGTTTTGTTGAAATGATTTGAAAAATTTAAAAAAATTGTATTTAAAATAATAAATTTTGATATTGTCTGCATTGGGTAAAGGGTTAAGGTAACTTTCAGCATATATGGCTATATCATGAACACAACAAAGAAGTGAAGTCAACTTTTGCCTGTCGTTTATACTTATGCTTCCCATTTTACAGGGTTCCTGCAGGCAAGGACTAATAAAATTGAAAGCTATTCAAGGCCATTTCTCGATATATTTCACAATTTTCCAAGACCCCACAATAGACAAATTCAAGGATTTTCAAGGCCTGACTTCACAAGTCGTAACTGGGGATCTTTGGTCATTACCCCTCCTCCCACCTCCCTATAAGGGGAGTGGGAGGAGGGTAATGCATGGAGGTGGAGGGTCCTTGATAGGACTATGCCTTCACTAACTCTGGTATATAAAACTATATAGTTGATTACGTGTTCCGTCAGCATTTTTATTTCGTGAACATTCAGGGCTTTTCAAGGTCTCTTGACATATTTTCGAGGATTCCAAGGCATTGAGTGACCCTTAGGCAAATTCAAGGCCATTCCCCTCAGGAACTCTTCTTTATAGGACCTCCATCCCAGGCGTTGATGACTGGGTCCTATTTAATCAGTAAAGCTGAACTTGTTTACAACAATAAACAATCACTACTCCATTTTCTGGGTTTCCCAAAGGAACCGCTAGTGTGTCAATATTGAAAAAAATAACTGTTAGTTGCTACAGTATGGCCGCCGTGGACTGGTCACTTTCCATGGGTGGGAATTTATTTATTATTTATTTACTGGTGTTTAAGGTCACATATTTTGCACAATGGCTAATCATGACCACAACATGAGTATCAACTCAGGACCAAGGGTGAGTGTTAATAAGCCAGGTTACCCGTTTTAGAGAGGTTTGCACCTCCCAAACATTGGTGAGTGGGTCCTACTTTAGCAGTAAAACAGAGCCTGTTTACCGCAGTGAACAGGCACTGCTTCACTTCCCGGGATTCCCGCAGGGACATGGGTGAGCAATATTTCCACGGGTGCAATAATATTAGACTGCAAAAACTAATTACAGGAATAATCTTCAAAAATTTAATTAATGAAGCACCGTGTACAACCAGGTGCTTCATTGATTAAAATTTGGCTGCTGATGATTTTATTACCTGAGAAACACATGTGTGGACATCACTGCCAATGCATGGATTACGACCAGTCCACGGTGACTGTACTGTACATTGAACACCGTGGAATAAATTCTGTATCAGACTTTTAAATTCCTGGTCATTCCTTTCTGGTGAAAAAGAATTTTTATGTGTATTTCCAGTAAAACTAGACAGGGTACAAAACAAACAATGAAATATAATTCAATAAAGATTTATTTGATATAAGGAACAAGTACTGAGAATAACGTTTCTACCAGCCAATGACAGGTGAGTATCGCGTATCACGTGACTAATGAAAATAATGATGTCTGGCATCCAGTAATACTTATTTCGTTGCATAAAAGGAATGCATAAATAAATATGAAACGACTTCACAATACATATCATGTATATAAACATACTAATAATTAATATTACAAATATAAAGGCAATGTTGTAATAATAGTAATAATCAAGTCACACAAACACTTGCTTTGCCTCGAAAGCAATAGGAACTCAAACTTGAGCTCATACACTCACAAATCGACCACACCCATCTATGCTCTTATAAAATACACACAATATATGACCAACTAAATTTCTTATGACTTTTATCAATCATTTCATATTTGTCGTACAAAATTGAAATCTAAATGTAGTTTCAAACTGGTCTGTTCCCAGAAGACAAAATTCTCCGCATATAACTATAATATATGAATACTAATATGAAAAATTAATAATTCAATATATTGACATTAAAGTTCAAATTCTTTTTCCTGCATGATAAAAGGCATTAATAGGGTACCTTTTTAGCAAAACAGGGGAAGGATTTAAATCCTGAAATCTACCACATGCCTTATATAGCACTTTTTACAGCTGCCACACAATCATTCGGCAGACACGTATTCAGTCACATTTTACGTTATGGTCACCAAGATGGCATGATGCATTACAAACGAGATGTAATAAAATAATATAACTTGTGAGTTCTCAGAACATGTTGAATATTCATTCTTTTCAAATTATTGTTTAATTCATATGTGAAATTCGGTAAGATTTGTTAGAATATATAGATAAAACTGAAGATATGAACTTACTGAGCTGGAGACAGTGTGCCCTCGAAAACAGTGGGACATGGAATCTAAAACAATCTTAACATTTTGTTTTGAGAGGTAGAAAGAACACAAACGAACTTTCCCGTGTCAATGATGAACTGATGACGCAAGCTCACAGTGGAATCTTTCAAGTTCAATCATTGGAGAGGTGCAATATATTGAAAAACCGAACCCATACCGATACCATGGGGAATACCGAAAAACCAAACGGATCCAATAATCGAATTCGGAAACTGGATGAATTTTCAAATTTTGCTACATTTGTTACTTATTGGGCCTTGTTGAGGCCCGACAGCAGTTGAAGAGTTCATTTTCATGAAAGAAGTAACCGGTTTTCTTTTCGTCAGTTTTGTTAACCCTTTGGGTCTGGGCAACTGTTCTGAATTCCCACTAGGCTACAACCTGTGCATGACCAGTTGCTTAACATTGATTTTTAGTTAAGTCTTGGCTGCCTGAAAATATTAATTGGTCTCCCCTACTTAATGTAATTATGGCGTGTCAAGTTCTTGGGCCTGAAAATGGGCCTCTCAGTTTTAAAGGGTTAATAGACAGCTCATATTTTTGTCTATTTGCAACTCAGTTATGTCTATGTCTTAACCCTTTACCCAACGTAATGGCCAAAAATGGCCAGCACTATTCTCAAAAATCACCAATTAATTTTCATTTTTTGTCTCTAAAACATAGGTTATGACCCCTCATTGGAACAAGCTTGTTGAGCTCGTTCCAATGAGGGGTCATAACCTATGTTTTTGAGACAAAAAATGAAAATAATAGTTATTCAAGAATTTTTTTTGCAAGTGTTGTCTGCTTTTCATGTTAGGTAAAGGGTTAACAGATATTTTTGTCCTCGTCATGTTTTCGCAACTCACTATAAAATTCAGAGATGAAAGTGCCCAAAGACAAAATTCCCTGAAAATCAGGAGCCAAAAGCTCTTGCTTAATGCCAAAGGCAGAACCTGAGAGGAGCCACAGGTGATTGCTTGTCATATGTACAGGGATCTATGTGAGTTAAGACAAAAATTGAAGCCTGCCTTCATTGAAAATCGCTATCCCTGAACATTTAACGGACAAAACTTGTAACAAAAATCCCTGAATTCAGTCAAATCCCTGAAAACTTTCATCCCTGATAATATTATGTGTCTTCAACACACACATTTATGTTCGTCCTATTTCGTCAGTTTCAAAAACTGGTGTGGTAAATGGTTATATTTGTCAGTGTAGAAAGTTAACTAGTAAGTTCTACTACAAGCAATTAATGCACTATTTATTATTGATTTATTTATTGGTGTTTAAGGTCACATATTTCTGCACAATGGCTAATCATGACCACAACAGTTTTACGGGTGGAGGAAGCAAAAGTACACAGAGAACCACTGAGCAATGGCGAGCAACTGTCAGCTCCCAACATACTAACTCCACACAAGCAGGGTTAGCATTGGTTGAAGACAGGCACACCATCGACGTACAGTACGCCTTAGTGCACAATGTCATCATGCCCCCACGCATGGGCAATGGAGGAATTAATGCACTAATGGGATATACACAATTTGTCAAAAAGGCACGTGATTTCCAGTTCCATGTAACTTAAGTGTACTGTCTTGTATGTTAATCGATTATGTGTGCTAAACCAAAATATATCATACCAGTGTCAAAAAAACGTATACCATTAGTCAATACCGGTATAGCTTAACCTTTAGGCTGCCAAAAGCGACTATTGCCACCTACTCTATGATGATTATCTGTACGTTCTGCTGTACGCAGATCAAACCTACAGTTAAAACTAGAAGTCCGGTCACGAATTGTGCGCTTATCTAGGTTTAATTGCCCGTTAGAATTGCGCGCAATTGTCATATCGAATGGCATCCAAAGCACGGCAGGTTCTTCTGGTTACTCATAGCAAACACAGGCAATGTTTCTGCCAATGGACCTCCGGGTTACCCGGAGGTCCATTGGCTGAAACATTGCTTGTGCACAGGCCATATGTACAGAATTTGATAGCCTTACTATGGTCATAATGCGTAGATTAATGCGCAGATCGATGTGCTATTTGTGCGCACTTCATGACAGGACTTCTACTTTTAACTGTACCATCCATCTGATTAATTGCTGGAAAAAGCTCAGAGAGCACTTTCCAACAATTATTCAGCTGATAGAGTTTCATATGTATAGTATGTCATAAATTTTATTAAACTTCCTCGCATACATAGAGGTCCTACATTATGACTAAAGTGGGCGTGGCAGTAAAATGGTTAAACGAAACTTCTTCTGTTCCATTTCACGTGGCTTCTCCAAGTTTTAAACAGACTAGGAAAAGGGTAGAAATATTGTTTCAATATATGCTACCTTAAATTTAAGATAACGGGAATAGTTAAAGAAATATTTATCAATATCTATTGTCACAACAGACGAGAGAACATCTCCCCGGAAGTGATGCAATAACTTTAAATCGATGTCACTGAGTTTTAGGTATTTGGGCGCTGTAAATGCAATTAAACCATGTTTTACCATTTATTTATTGGCGTTTCAGATCACAGTGGCTGACAATTTTCGTCATTTGAAGAGATTGCAGGAAAGATAACTCCCCTTAATTTCCTAAACCGGGTCTGTAAATTTAACACAAAGGGTGCAGACATTTCTTATACAAAATTTAAATTTCTAAATGTTAGCGAATTTTAACATCCATGCGGGCATAATTTCACAAATATCAGAACAGAATAAAAAAAACAGATGTTGACTTTTTACAATGTTTTCCCAGTCAGTTTGAACATTTGAAAATTATTCTTCGATGAACCAATCGTTTTTCTCATCTTTCTATGTTATGTAACTTTTGTCTTGTTCATTATACCAAGTGTGCACATTGTGTCATATAATACAGACGCTGTCCTTTTCATTAATATAAAAGTTTGGGGATTTTTTTTCCTGGGAAGAATAAAAACTTGCTATTTTTTTGTAAAAATACATCACATAAATAAAAGAGCCAAGGTGAACGCTTAGTGTTGGTAGGTGTGATACTGATAGGTATTCTTAATAAAATGAACTAGTAGCTTCTACTAAGCTTGCCATGGAAAAAGCCAAATTTTCTTTTGTTACTATTAACGAAAAGAGCAGTCAGCTTTTGTTTATTAATGGAAACAAAGGGAAAGTTAGCTTTATTTTCTACTGATGCCAAAGGTGTTTTGTAAACAATTACTTGCTTCTTAATTGGACTTTCCTCTTGTATCTAATAATTTCAAGGGAGATAACTTTATTGAAAGTCGATTTTCATGAGGATATAACTCAGGGCTGATATTTCTGCATAATGGCTAAAACATGTTTTTAATTGCATTTAAAACATTGTTACACATATAATAAGGGTACGTACAGTACACAGAGAGTGTATTATCACTAAATCCCCCTGGAGTGGAGATTCCGGCCAAGCAATAATTGCAAATTTGTTGCAAAGCATAACAAGCAAAAGCAAAGTTCCAGCCAATGGACCTCCGGGTTAAACCCGGAGGTCCATTGGCTGAAACGTTGCTTGTGTTTTTTGTCCATATGTACAGAATTTGAAAGTGGTACTCCACTCCACTGGCGATTTAGATACAATCCACTCTCCACATACTGTACTGCTTCTGAGTAGGTACGAGAATTATCTCAAACGTGACGGTGAGAAAATTCCTTACAGTCACTCGGGAGATAATTCTGGTGCATTCTTAAACACCAAGTATCTTCGATGTGCATTCTAACTTCATTATGACTTGAACATATGTTTCTATGGAACAACACAATCCAAACACTCATGCTCAAATATGGCCAACTTGTGGATGCTTGTAAATTATGTTAAGAATATTGTTTATTAGTCACGTGATTCGCTTAAGTAATTAAACTTTGAGCAAAACATTAAACCAGCACAAACGTAAAAATAAAGAGCAGACATGCAATTTGCTGGATACTCTTGATGCTGAATTTATCGTCCAATGGTTCCACTGAGAGAAGGATACCAAGTTTCAATTCTTCAACACCATTGTAGATGACTACTCAGCATATGGTTGGATCATAAGAGGTCGTACAAATGTTACAGATAGAATTTCATTTTCAAAGCAAGATGTATTTTACATGCAGAAAGTCATTAGTTGGATGCAATGATACTTCCAAAAAGTTAAAAGGTACTGGGAAAGTCTGTGTTCTGTTTCATTTGCTGGCTGCCCACTACACCTCATGAATTTTCAACAAATCACCATGTTTTTCTCCTCAATATTTTGCCAATATTAATATATAGCAGCATATTAGAATTTACTAAAATCTGATGTTCACCTGTCATGAGAATGTTGATATGAAGCAGTACAGAATACTTCTTTGAAATATGAGGTCTACTATTCAAGTTATTGAATAAACAATTAAATTTCGCACAAAACTGAAAAAGTGACAACTCCCATAATTTTCAGTGTATGATAGTGTTATTTATTTATTGTTTATTGGGGTTTAATGACAATTTTGACAGCCAGGGTCAACTCATGTCGGACAGTTTTATGGTTGGAGGAAGCTGGAGAACCCAGAGAGAACTACCAAGCAACGATGAGTAATTCCCAACGTAGTAACACCATGCAAGCAGGGTTAGTATTGGTTGAAGATAAGTGCACTATCGACGTGCAGTACGCAGCGCCCCACCAGAACAATCGGGATGAATCCTATGATAGTGAGTGACTGATGAACTTGTCCAAGACACTGTTAACAGAAAGAAGCATGCCATAGTTAATTAAAATCCGATAACTACTGTTATCACATAAACAAACTTCCGGTGAGGCAGACGGTGCTACTCAGCATGCCCCTTCCCAGAAAGGGGATAAGAAGACACAACTGGAATTATAGAAGTTTAAAACCACCTCTGTAAAGTGTGACAAAGGAAGCTTTGCAGCTGGTGAAGCTCAAAATTTCTTTTGAACATGTGGCGCTTTTTAGGACAGCAGAACCTCAACCCTATTTTTCGGGAATTTTAATCTGCTGAATTTACTACTACTACTATTATTATTACTTACTGGTGTTTAAGGTCACATTGAGGATCTATAGCTATATTGGGCCATAATGTAGGTATAAAGACAAGTTTAATCAATCGTTTATACCTATGCTGTCAACATTAGAGGGCATCCACCACAGGCATTGGCTATCGGGTCCTATTACCATATTATCAGTAAAACAGAGCTTGTTTACCATAGTAAACTCTGCTCCACTTCCCGGGGCTCTCATGGGAAAGTTTTCTGACCCAGAAATATGATAGGTTATAATTTCATTAAGTGGGATAGCTGCTACGTGAATGTGTGGTGTAGACCATTTAATGTTTTCAACGTGCAGCCCCAAAGGCTGCATGTTGAAAATATTACTTGGTCCACCCCCAAATAATGAATATGGACTCTTCTAATTGCTGCCACTGCATTGACATGGAAGATACCACCAAGGTTCAAAGGGTTAACATAAAACCAGTTAGTCAAATAACTTCAGTCAAAATAGCGGTCTTCAATATTCTTCAGAAAAAATAAAAACGCCTTTCAAAAACAATCTCATTTGTTGTATTGCTTTTGGAATAAACAAATTTAATGTAACTACATATTCTGATAAAAAAAAATATGCTTCGGGAGCTGTTTTGAAACTTGCTAAAACTCGGGTTTGCAAAACAAAGTTTTCACCATTTATATATGAAGCATATTTAATTGTATGAAAATGAATCTCTAACTAGTAGAACGCTAGATAATTTTTGTAGAATTCCTTCATATTTTGTTTAAATTATTGGAAAGTCCCTGTAGGTACTAACCAATGAGACGTAACAAATTAAATCCACATTAATTAACAAAATATCATCTATTTCGAGCTAAATATGGGACACATGCTAAAACATGACAACACAATTAGACGAGCTGTACTTCCAGAGGCTGCGGAAACTAAATGAAAGTGATAGGGAGAAAATTTCTAAGATCTGCCGGTGGGTGAAAAGTTAAGAATCACATATCAATAAACATACATAAATAATACCCATTTGTCTCCCTTTTAGATGTGCTATGCCACAGTCTGGACATGGTTAGGTTTATTTCTACTTCCACATCTTCCAAACGTAAGGTTAGCCTTCGGGTAGCAATATGGTGAGTAAAACAGACCCAACCATCGAAAGGTCTCAATTTGTAGATTCATTGTACAATCGTGAAGAATGTTTGAGGAGAAAAGTGGACGTATCTCCCTGTGCTCCCCTGGTTCCGCCGCCTCTGCATTTCAAATCGTGAAGTTCAACAAGGACTCCAAGTATTGTGCCATTTAAAGCACTGGTGTGATATACTATAGCAAAACATAATTTAACAAAGAATATTTGGCAGAAAATTAATTAGCCAGCAATAACTTTATTATCAATCTATTACGGAAGCATTAGAAGGTTTATAATATGTGGTCATGCTGAATGGCTTAAACCTTTCTTGTAAACTGAACCAAAACAATTCTATGCAAACATTTTGTGTTATTCTAAAAAGCCTCCCTAGCTTCTGACCTCAAAATGGAAAAAAAACTTCCTAGTTACGGCAATTATCAATTGTGTTTTGAGTGAAAACTGTCATTTTCATGTGACTTAATACTAAGTATCAATTTCTTTATTCACTGGTGTTTAAGATCACTTTCAGCATCAATGATCAATGGTTGTATCCTGACCACAATACAGAAATAAAGTGAAGTCTGGCCAATGATTTATATGAATGCTGCCAACTTCCATCTCAGGCGTTGGTTACTAAGGTCCTATTTTACCCGTAAAACAACTTGTTTACTACAGTAAACAAGCACTGCTCCACTTTCCGAGCTTCACACAGGGAAATAGATATTGAAAATGCGATACTCAAAATGAGTTGGGTAGAAAGTTAGAATTGCTCAGAGACTTGCAAAGTTTAATATGGAAACTTAGCCAATTCATTATTTATTGTAGTTTTAACATGATCAACAGCCAGACTCATATCGTGTTTGCTGAATTCTGTTCCATTTAACTGGTCGAGTGCTAAAAGCCACCATCATGGCTCTACTGAAAAGTGCTCAAAGCCACTTTTGAGGCATTACTCTCTATGGGTTAGCTCAGTAGTTAAATTTTTTTTTAACAGTTCAAGAATTTTATCTAGTGTCAACTATCAAGCCAGCCTTCTTTCAAAAAAAATATCAACTAAATGAAGAACAATTTTCTTTGAAAGGGAAACAATGGTATAGTTTTCAATGATCCCAAATGAGAAGTGTGGTCACAGCTCTTTCCAGCATGGTCTCAGATGATATTTCTACATCATACTCCATGGGATCAAAGAGTATTCACGTGATGAACTGCAAATAATTAAAATACATGATTGTCTTGGCAAAACAATGAGATTAATTAATAAAAAGCATACTGATTTAATCCCCTGTACACTAAAGTCTAAACTCCAGAATTTCAAGAAGCAAGGGACAGAAAATAAGTTTTGACAAAACCACAATTTTTGTTGTGCAAAAGTTCCCATATGTTTCAAATATCATTTGAATGAATATGCTCGTAACGATTACATAAACTAACCCAGGCCTGGCATTCTTAAAAATGCAGGAAGGCTAAAAATCGCTCCCCTCATATGGCCTGGGGGAGCGATTAGCTCTCCTCAAGCTTACAAAAGCTTGAAGTGGCAAAATGAAGTTTTACTATTAATGAATTCTGCCTATTTGGCTTTGCATGTTTTATTTGGTACTGCTAACAAGGTAGTCTCTGTGAGATGACTACACTGCCCCTCCCACACCTCCAGGCCTCAGCAAGGCCCGGAGGTGTAGGAGGAGTAGTGTGGTCATCTTACAGAGACCACTAACATAGCAGAGATCTGAAGAGATGTGGAGTTTAGGAATAGGCAGTTATGGTAATTATTATTTTCTAAGACCAGGAGGGCTAGTTTTCGCCCTCCTTAATTTTTTAAAGGCGAGCAGTAGGCTAGAGAATAAATCGCTCTCCTGAAAATGCCAAGCCTGCTAACCCGAACAGACTCGAAGCCGAACAGACTCAAAGGCAAGAATTTACTGACTTCATCTCGAAAAATCTTATCTGATCCCTCATAAAAATATCTGTGCAATGTCATTTTCCATATTCATCAAACTTAAAAAAAGTTGGAGTTTCGTAATCACATGCATCTATTTATAGCATCCACATCAATGAAATGTATTTCAGATCGGTGTTTTCAATAAACATGCTGAGCTTTATTGGGTACAAACTACAATTTATCTAAGCATAAATATTGCTAAAATATTTCAGTTGTTTGTGGCAGTCCTTTATTCGATAGATATTGCATGTATTCAGAAATGATGTCACAGGGATTTGTTTACGTCCGATAACTTTTGGGTAACTTCGTAACTCCAGTCAATGTTTCTTTAAAAATTAATGGCTTATTGTCCCTTTAACCCTTTACCTAACATGAAAAGCAGACGACACTTGCAAAAAAAATTCTTGAATAACTAATTTTTTTCATTTTTTGTCTCAAAAACATAGGTTATGACCCCTCGTTGGAACGAGCTCGAAGAGCTCCTTCCAACGAGGGGTCATAACCTATGTTTTTGAGACAAAAAATGAAAATATTTTGAAAATTAATTGGCGATATTTGGGAATAGCGCTGACCGGTTTTGGCCATTACGTTGGGTAAAGGGTTAACCATTTTACTCTTGTTTGAAAGAGCTCAATTAGCTGCTTGAAATTGTTATATTTAAACATCACTATACAGAGGGTTAAGTTTTAGTTACAAATAAATAAAATCTATTGCAATAGAAGAACTAAATTCATTTCTTTGACTCCTCCCGCTCCCCCCATCCCCACCCTCCAGGTTGGTGTTTACGCTGACTGAGCTTTAACTGGTTGAGAACTAGAAGCCACTATCAGAGCTTTAAAAAAATTATGGTACCAGAGCAAAAGCCAATGTGCTCCTTACTCATGTTTCATATTCAGTCAAACGTAAATATTTTGTTATATAAATTTGTTTATTATAAATTATTGGAGAGTGCCAGTGGGCACTCTCCAATAATTTGTAATAAAACAAGTTTTGAATAACAAATTCAAACCACCAACCAGTTAACTAGTTAACCAAGGGTCATTTCCCAGGTAGCAATAATGTGTTATATTATCACAATTAAATAATGTACATGGCAGTAATTTACAACCATTCCCATATTTCATTGAACTGGGAAAGTAAGTTTCTCCACTTCAAGCTCCCAGAACTCCTGTACGAAATTTCCGCTAGTTTTATTTAGCTCAGATGACTGTATTTTGCACAATTAAGACTGAGAATTTAACCAAACATATCATCTTTGACAATAATCTCTGTCAAAGCTATAAGTGGTAAACCCTTTGCTCACTAATGTCAAAATATCAAAATTTTAGGCTGCAACTGTTCCAATAATGCAACGAGAAATTCAACCAATGCAATCTTGTTTGACAGAGCTCACCAAGATCTGTCAAAACAAGATTGAATTGTCTAAATTCCAAGCTGCATTATTGAAAACAAATATTGCTTGAATTTTTTTGTATTTTTACATCAGTGTGCACAGGGTTAACTGGTAGAGTGCTGAATTATTTTTGGTCATCAAAATTTGTTCACATATCTTTGCCTTGTTACAATTTATGGGAGAGTGCCAATAGGCACTCTCCCATAAATTGTAACAAGGCAAATCCTAACAGACTAAATAATTAAACTTCAAAGGTGATATGTGGAACATCCACTGAATGTGAAGCCTTCAAGTTGCTGTACCATCACTTCAGAATAAAGCCCAAATATGGGCTTCCAGCACTCTACCAGTTAAATTCTCAGTTGTACTTATCAAGAAAATTTGCAGTTGAAAACTTTACCATTTTGATCGCATTATGCAGATATAAAGTTACAATATCAAGAAGTGCATGTTATGACAAATGAATATTATAAAACCCAAAAGAATCAAGATACCACCACAGATACTGGGATGATGAAGGAAACTGCCAACCACTCTCCTTCCTCTCCATGGCACAAAGCTGTCTTCACATCAACTAGTGACGAAGCAAAAAAAGTAACTAGCATTGCATAGTTTTATTGCCAAGGTCAACACAAATGGTTTAGAACTTAAAAGTCCATGCATGAATTTCCTTCATTAAATGAGATATGATTATGTGATACACTAATAGAAAAGGGTTAGAATTTATTTATTTATTGGTGTTTAAGGTCACATTTTTGCACAATGGCTAAACGTGACCACAACATGAGTATCAACTCAAGACCAAGAGTGAGCGTTAATTAGCCATGCTGTCCATTTTAGAGAGGGTTTGCACCTCCCAAGCATTGGTGACTGGGTCCTATTTTACCAGTAAAACAGAGTCTGTTTACCGCAGTGAACAGGCACTGAAAAGGGTTAGAAATCCTTTTTTAACAATGTACCACATAATTTTATTCTTCAGTGGATAAAAAGTGAAGATGCATTAGTATCTTGTTTCCTTCCTATGAAGATCCTGGTACTAACACACATTATTGCAATATGAAGGCTATACAGAACCACCTACCTTTGTCTGCTTTTTAATTCACCTATTGTGCTTTGGTGTGTTTCATTACATTTGAAACAGGAATGGCACCTACATAACTGTTCTGTACATTTAATTATTTATTGGTGTTTAAGGTCACTTCACAGCATCTGAGACTATCTAATGTGATGAACACAGCGTAAGTATGAAGTCAAGTTTAGCCAATCCTTTCCAAACCTATGAATCCCACTTTACAGGATGTCCAACCCAGGCATTGGTTTACCAATAAAACAGAACTTGTCAAACAGTTAACAATCACTGATCCACTTTTCAGGATTCCCATGGGGAACTGAATTATTATAGTAATGTAAAGGCCAATAGCATCGGACAAGCGTATTGCATGGGTTGTCAATTAAGCACATTCAAGGGTCTGAAAATAGTTTCTAACTGGTTTTGTGCTGGAAGCCCAAATTTGGGCTCTACTAAGTGTGGATACCACAAGTTAAAGGCTTCATATTCTGTGGATGTGCTTCATATCAACTTTGAAGTAAGATTAGCCATGTTACAATTTATGGGAGAGTGCCCATAGGCACTCTCCCATAAATTGAAACAAGGCAAAGACATGTGATCAATTTTTGCCGACCAAAAATAATTTAGCACTCAACCAGTTAAAACTTGATATTTGATAGTTTTCAATTTCAAAAGAAACTGTTCCTATGGAGGCTACATTATTGAGTATTGTAACAAAGATGAAATACCCTGGAGATATTAGTACATGTTATATACACAGAATGACTAGGCAACAAGGTATGAGACAGACACACATATTAATAGGCCTAGTCATTATATTGAAAGATTATAAGACATGACTCCTCCCTTAAAGATAGAAATAAAACTACACTATTATGTTACCTGCACTATTCTTCATTCTATAATAAATGTTTATTAAAAATCACAGTAACTCTCTGTTAACAGAATAGGCACTCTGCCATTGAAAAAATATACAATAAACAGGTATATTCAATTAACAGTAATTTGAAAATTCCCTACATTTCGTTGGTAAATTATATATTTTATCTATTATATCTCATTTGACATGGCTAGTTGAGTTCTGTGAAATAGGATACAAAAGATTGAATGCAAACGTTAACCCATTGAACACGAGAGGCCATTTTTCCAGTTCAGGATCGTGAATCAACCTGAATTCATAAAGCAGATACAGTGGAACCATGTTAATTGAATAGCCACTTTGCCAATGAAAATTATTCAATTAACAGTATTCAATTAACAGGGATTGTCACTTTCCTGTATTCTAGAGATAAACGTAGCATTTATTCTATTATATCTTATTTGACAAAGCTCCATGAGCTCTGTCAAACAAGATATAATAGATTAAATGCCTGTATTGGATGTACTGAGGCCAAATAGGTCTATAAACAAAGGAAAAGTTAGGAGAGTCGGGGTAACTTCTCGACAGGTTCCAAATTTTTTTATTCAATTACCAGGAGTTTTACTCTATAACCTATATTCAATTAACAGGTCAAATTTGTACTGGAGGTATGGTAAATGGTTTTATGTTGGGAAATTATATTCAATTAACAGGGATATACAATTAAGAGATATCCAATTAAGTGGGCTCCACTGTAGTTGTTTTGTGAATTTGTCTGAGGCTGCACATTGAAAATATTGATTAGTTTTCCAACAAGTGATGAATATCTACTCTTCAAGTTGATGGCGCTGAATTGGCGTGGAAGATACTATCAGGGTCCATAGGGCTAAGGGTACTGTCACCAAATAATTTTATACACAAACTTAATCATTTCTCAACACAAGTTCGTGAATGGATGAGTCTAAGATGAAACCATTTAGGGCAGGATGGTTCACAGTGTTAAATTAAGTCAGCACTGAACCTGCTAAAGAAATAAAATTATAAACAGGAAAGTTGTGGGGGTCTTTTTGTCCATTCTGATTATTCAGGACTTTTAGTCCATTTCTTTGTCCAAGAGACATTTGTCCATCCACCACGGAAACAATCCCAACAAATTGTTTGAGCAAACAGTCCTGTTTGAAGCAATTATAATCATTTTAAACCAATTAAATACATTTTCACATTTCTATATAATAGAATAGTAATGTCACAAGGACTCTTTCTCCACATACATATATTACGGTATTCATCCAATTAACCCTTTACCTAACGTAACGGCCAAAACCGGCCAGTGCTACTTTCAAAAATCGCCATTTAATTTTCATTATTTTTTTCATTTTTTGTCTCAAAAACATAGGTTATGACCCCTCGTTGGAACGAGCTCGTTCCAACGAGGGGTCATAACCTATGTTTTTGAGACAAAAAATGAAAAAAATTAGTTATTCAAGAATTATTTTTGCAAGTGTCATCTGCTTTTCATGTTAGGTAAAGGGTTAAAGACAGAAAAATATGTTTCATTTCTCAGTCTAACCAGCTTCTTTCACTCCATAGATCTCATATCACAATGTGGTTCTCAAACTGTAATACAAAGGCAACAATGATCCCATGTAATACATTACCGTACCACCTGGTCAACATAAATATCAACTGTGCTAATAAACATATTCAATTATCAGACATATTCAATTAACCAGAATTAGTGAGATTAAATAAACTTGGGTGATATCTTCAGTATTGAAGTCATATCTTATTTAATCCTCAACACAGACGTTATACAGTGGAGCCCACTTAATTGGATGTCTCTTAACTGAATAACACTGTTAATTGAATATAATTTCCCAACACAAAACCATTTATCATACCCTTGAATATAGGATACAGAGGAAACGCCTGTTAATTCAATAAAAAATCTTGTAACCTGTCGAGAAATTACCCTGCCTCACCCCACTTTTCCTTTATTTATAGATCTATTTGGATCAGTACATCCAATGCAGGCATTTAATCTATTATATATTATTTGACAGAGCTCATGGAGATATAATATAATAAATGCTAAGTTTATCTCTAGACTACAGGAAAGTGATACAATTCCTGTTAATTGAATACTCTTGTTAATTGAATAATTTGCATTGGCAAAGTGGCTATTCAGTTAACCCTTTACCCAACGTAACGGCCAAAACCGGCCAGCGCTATTCTTAAAAATCGCCAATGAATTTTCATTATTTTTTCATTTTTTGTCTCAAAACAATAGGTTATGACCCCTCATTGGAACGAGCTCGTTCCAATGAGGGGTCATAACCTATGTTTTTGAGGCAAAAAATGAAAAAAATTAGTTATTCAAGAATTTATTTTGCAAGTGTCGTCTGCTTTTCATGTTAGGTAAAGGGTTAACAGGGTTCCACTGTAATATACAAATTTAATCAGTTGAATAGTGTTTGATAGACCCGTCAAATAAGATTGAATTGTTTTAATCTGCAGTTGCATTACGGGAAAAATTTGTTGCAATGAGTGTGCAGAGAGTTAGGATAGCTCAACGAACTCTTGTCAAACAATATAAAAGATTCAACACCTTTTTGGGAAGTTTTTTATTGGGGTTTAACAACATGTTTGACAGCCAATATTACTTCATACCAGAGTTTACTGGCAGAGGAAGCTGGAGTATCCAGAGAGAACCACAAAGCCGTGGGAAGTTTTGGAGGTTTTAAAGGCATATACCTAGAATGCAGGTGACTTGTACAGTGGATGGCACATATTTTCCCTAACATTACAACTTTAATATTTATTACATTAATATGGATTTACTCCAATATCAACATTTATCTTTACTGAAGGTTCCACAAATGATCTGGTGTATGAAAATATGTAATAAACACGTATAATTAATATGGTAATATTTAGCATCTATGGCAATATAATGTTGGCAACATATGTTCAACCCTTTGTTCATATCTATACAAAGCGCATTAAGGGACTTCCACCCCAGGTGTTGCTTGCCAGATCCTATTTTATTAGTAAAACAGAACTCCTTTACCACAGTCAACAAGCAGTGCTCCACTTCCCAGGTCCCTTGCTAATCATGACCATGACAGTTTTACGGGTGAAGGAAGTCGGAGTACCAAGAGTGAACCTCCGTGTATCGAAGAGCAACTGTCAGCTTTTCAACATTCTAACTCAGTTCAAGCTCCGCTCAAGCAGGGTTACAGTGGTTGAAGACATGTGCACCATTGACGTGCAGTAGTACGCCTTAGTACACAGCGTCATCATACCCCCCATGTAGGCAACTGGGACGAAGTGCCTTGCCCAAGGACACAATGTGAGTCGTCCCGGACGGGAATCGAACTTGGGACCTCTAGCATAGAAGTCCAACAGTCTACCACTGAGCCACCACGCTCCCATGGAGATTTTGAATGGACATCAAAATGCTTTTATGATGGCAAAAACCACACATTTTCATGCACAGCTTTGAAAAATGTCCAAGTTACCCCCAGATTACAGTTTGAGTGCTCATCACTATACGAACGAGACTGATATGGAACAAGAAGCCTGTACTCTAACTAATTAGTAGAATGGAATGTATAATATATTATATAATGTATTTATAATAATCCTATTTACTCAGATACACACTTAATGATTTTATAAACCACATGACAAATACAAATACAACATGTAAGAATAAACAAAACTGCAGTTCAATATCCCAGCCAAGTACATTCTTCCATAAAATAGTTTCAAATTTCATATCGCATCACATGCAACTTTCTTCAGCCAGGACAGACCCGGAAATAAAAAAAAACTTACATCATAACTTGTTAACCCTTTACCCACATAACGGCCAAAATCAGCCAGCGCTATTCTAAAAAATCGCCAATTAATTTTCATTATTTTTTCATTTTTTGTCCCCAAAACATAGGTTATGACCCCTCGTTGGAACAAGCTCATCGAGTCCGTTCCAACGAGGGGTCATAACCTATGTTTTTGAGACAAAAAATGAAAAAAATTAGTTATTCAAGAATTTTGTTTGCAAGTGTCGTCTGCTTTTCATGTTAGGTAAAGGGTTAACAGGTTATGCCATAAAATATGCTGGTGAAAAAAAGAGGTGTGATGCTTTCCCCTCTTCTCTGCTTTTACAATGCCAGCCACATTATTTAGGTTTTAACAGAATTTCTGCCAAAATAAATAGCAACAACAAATGCTCAATTTTGCTTTGGCAAGATTGTTGCTACTCATTTGGACGGAATTTCTGTTAAGATGTAAATGGCCTGCCACTCTATTCAAATGTGGATACAATGAGCAACCTTCGAGTTACGTCAGTTCTGAAAGATTGTCAAAATATAACTGGAGAAACATGTGGAATTAGGAATTTAATTTATGTTGTATTATTTTGTCAAAACCTGTATTGCATTCCTATATTTTACTATTGGCATAACCCCCATGGAAACTAAACAATCATTCTCAGGTTATTTCCAGGCCTGCAGGGCATCACATTAGATTATTATTGAAATACATCACAGAGTCCATTGGAGTAAATTGTGACATGAATATTCCACTCTGCAGTATATTTAGCAAGTGAATAACTAGTTATGCAGCGAATTAGTCTTTTAGTATATAAACTGACCTTCTCACAATACGCTGCCCTGCATATTTCCAATCTGATAAAACCTGTACTATTTGCTTGAATAAGCCTTTTAACATTCATACTTATCCCTCCACAACCAACCCCTCTGTCCACTCTCACCTCTCCTTATCCACAGTCTAAATTCTCCTGTTTCAACCATTAAATACAATCCAGAGAGGGCCAAGTTAAGTTAAATTTCAGCAGACTTGCGTGATGGTTAATTATTTATTAATGTTTAAGGTCGCATATTTCTGCAAAATGGCTAATCGTGACTGCAACATGGAGATAAAGTTTAGTCAATCGTTTAAACCCATGTTGTCCATTTTAAAAGACTTCCACCCTAAGCATTGATGCCCGGATCCTATTTTACCAGTAAAACAGATCTTATTTACCACAGTAAACAAGCACTGCTTCACTTCCCTGGGTTTCCAAAGGCGAGGATGATGGTTAAGCTCATCTTTTATCTAAACCTGTGAACACCGATGCAAAAATATTCAAATTTCAAAAAAAGCAAATTTTCCTCAAAATAGAATTTAGAATTTAACCCTTTACCTAAAAAATCGCCCGCATCCGCCCACGTAATATGCAAATTCAGCAGTTGGAAAAAATATTATTTAAAAAAAATTTCAACAAAACCATATCATGTGACCCCTCATTGGAACGAGCTCGTTCCAATGAGGGGTCACATGATATGGTTTTGTTGAAATTTCTTGAAAAATTTTAAAAAAATGATATTTAAAATAATAAATTTTGATATTGTCTGCATTGGGTAAAGGGTTAAGCAATTTAATCTTGTTTGACAGAGCTCAAACAAAAAAGAATTACTTAAATTCCTAATTCCATTATGGGAAATATTTGCATTTTGATATTTTGATATTTCATTATCAGTGTGCAGAAGGTATCATCATATGTGATTGTATTGGCGTGACTAATTCTTACAAATTAAAAAAATAATTAACTGAGTTTAGATGGAAACTTCTGCAATACAACAGCTTCACAAAACAGAAAAAAAAACTGTTAGTTGACTATTAACAACCTTGGTATGAAATCACATGACAAGATAAATGTAATGTCCAATAGAAATCTTCTCATGGGAAAAAAGACACCACAATATAAGGCAAACTGTTTGCATCATTTTTTGCCATTTATGTACACACATGCCGCGATATGTCCTGCACCACAGATATGTAACTCACTCACTGGACGGAAATACACTCAGAACATAAGTAGCATATTTCTTTCACAAATGTATGGATTTCAACATGAGACAATGTTATTCTATCAGCTCATTCTCAGTTTTGTAGCTGAAATTATTTTCATTCATATTTCTAACAATGTGATATTCAAATGCAGGCCTTGAAATGTCTAAATTTTCGTTTCCGAGTAACCAGGTTTCTATCTGCACAAATAATAAAAATTGCATGAATGCTTCTTTGAGTAGGGTACTTAGTAACTGAAATTTGGGTCAAGTCGAATCATGTACAGGATTTGAAATTGAATTGAATCTTGAATCAAATCTAATTGCTCTTCAAGTTGTACATACTGCACTTTCTTAGAATCGTAAATATTGTAAGTCTCTACTCAAATACCATGTTTGCAACAGCGACCCATCCGCTCGGGCAAAGCAATAAAAAAACTGGAATATTCCAAAATGGAATCCAAGTAAAGTAGTTTTGAAAAGCGAACCTCCTTGAACTCTTCTTTTATCATCAGGTCTTCTGAACAGAAGACTTGATGATCGAAGAAGAGTTATTTATTTATTTATTTATTGGGGTTCAACTGGTAGGGTGTTAGAAGCCACTATCAGGGCTTTAAGATGAAGAGCAGGTATATTTATTTATTTATTGGTGTTTAAGGTCACATATTTCTGCACAATGGCTAACCATGACCGTGACAGTTTTACGGGTGCAAAAAGCCGGAGTACCCAGAGAGAACCACCGAGCAACTGTCAGCTCCCCAACATACCAACTCCACATCAGCAGGGTTAGCATTGGTTGAAGACAAGTGCACCATCGACGTGCAGTATGCCTTAGTCCACAACGTCACCGTGCCCCCAGATGGGCAATGGGGACGAAGTGTCTTGCCTAAGGACACAACGCGGTTGCCACAGGTGGGAAAGAGCAGGTACTCCAGCCTAAAGGTGTCATATTCTGTAGATGTGCTTCATATTATCTTAGAAGTGAAATTACTTAGTCTATATGGATTTGCTTTGTCACAATTTATGGGAGAGTGCCTATTGGCACTCTTCCATAAATTGTAACAAGGCAAAGACGCATGAACTAATTTTGATTATTATTTATTGGTGTTTAAGGTCACATACTTATGCACAATGGCTAATTGTGACCTTGACAGTTTTATGGGTGGAGGAAGCCGGAGTACCCGAGAGAACCACCGAGCATCGACGAGCAACTGTCAGCTCCTCAACATTCTAACTCTGTTCAAGCTCCGCTCAAGCAGGGTTACAGCGGTTGAAGACATGTGCACCATCGATGTGTGTTACGCCTCAGTACACAGCGTCATCGTGCCCCCATGTCGGCAACTGGGATAAAGTACCTTGCCCAAGAACACAACGCAGGTCGTCCCGGATGGGGATCGAACTCGGGACCTCTAGCATAGAAGACTAATTTTGATGACCAAAAATAACTTAGCACTCTAACAGTTAATAACACTTTTGTCACCTTATGCCGGGCAATTTTACAGGTGGAGGAAGCCAAGTACCCGGAGAGAACCACGAGCAATGGCGAGCATCTGTCAGACTCCCCAACGTACTCACTCCACACAAGCAGGGCTAGCATTGGTTGAAGACAAATGCACCATCAACAAGTACACAATGCCACCGTGCCCACAGGTGGGCAATCGGGAATAAGTGTCTTGCCCAAGAACACAACGCAGTTGCTGTAGGTGGGATTCGAACTGCGGACCTCTCGGCTTGCAGTTTGCATTTCTACCTACTGAGCCACCACACTCCCAAAAGAAGAGTTCAAGAGGACACACTCTGTAGGAGTATGAGAACATCTTGATGATTCGATAATTTCCTAATTCGAAATGACTAGAATTGAATCAAATCAAATTGGGCCCTACATTTGGGTTGTGCAAATTCATATCGGTGTAACCTTTTATCCATTCCTGCCTGGTACCTGGCCACCGATTGCATAAGTTGCTGTACATAAACAGACTTATGAAAGGATTGCCATGAGACAGGTGCCCCCCCCCCCCCCCCCCATCCACACCAACACCAATGGCTATATTTCCCTTGCAAACTTTTAATTGATTTTAAGGTAACTTTCAGCATCTATGGCTATATATGACCACAATGTAGGTATGAAGTGAAGTTTAGCCAATCGTTTATACCTATGCAATACACTTTAAACAGAACTTAGTATCTTACAATATAATTTCTGTAATGACAAAACACTTACATTTTTGATACACAGTCTTAGTGTTTACTGGAGTTAAGGTCACTTTCAACACTGATGGCTATATCACAACTACAGCATAATTACAGTCATAATTTTAGTCAGTCAATTAAAATTGAGTTGTTCACCTTTGAGGAGTCTTACAGGGACTGATTACACCAGTAAAGAAAAACATTTCTGCAGCAGTAAACAGGCACTGCTCCCATTTCTGGGGTTCCCATGGGGAAAATAGTTTATATTAATTTTGAATTGTGTTTGGTTCACACAGAAGGAATAACTATATGACATGATTTTCAAGGCCTGCATTAGAAAACTTGAAGGCTAGTTTTCTCTTTTGTATTGATACATGTAACACATTGCATACAAAGCTAAGTAACTAGTACTAGGGGAGATGTCCTAAAATATCCTGATAATGGGCCAATATTGCAAGAAAATCTCACTGCTCACAGGTTTTATCTAACAATCATATAGATTTTCGCCTGAAAACCACGAGAAACGGTACGTATCACATAATGTGTTCCGATTCTGTATCATATAGACGACTCATTCTGATTCCGTATCACACAGATTCAACTTCCGGTAAACACCGCGTTATGACAAATAATAACATATGCATTGTTATTACGCATTAAAATATGAAATTCAAAATTTTGACCAATTCCAACCCAATTTAAACAGAAAAACAGAAAAACAGGCCCTATGTAATGGGATTGTTAGATAAATGTATTATCACGACCAAATGCATGTCCTGTAATTTGTATCAGAGCATGTCCTGTAATTTGTATCAGATTCTCGGTCGTGTTTACAATCGGATCACAACTTGCCCTGACGGGCTCGTTGCGATTTGATTGTAAACACAACCTCAAATCTGATACAAATTACAGGACATGCATTTGGTAATGATAATGTATATTTATCATGATTTGACTGGAGGGGGGAGGGGGTGGGGATGGATAAATCTGTTAAAAATGGTGTCTGGTAATACAGAAAAAATGTTACATTTTGTGACCAGCAGGATACAACACTTGATAATAGAGTCTTGCTATTCATGTGGAAACATAAACTTAATGCCCTGAACCATGCATACAGTACAACAGAACTAGGAATTTAACCTATTCAATCTTGAGCTCTGTCAAGTTTAAATGGATTAAATCCCATATTGCATTATGGGAAAAATATATTGCTTGGAATTTTGATATCAGTGGGCAAATGGTCAAGATGCAAGAGTATAACCCTTTACCCAAGGAATCGCCCGCATCCGCCCACGTAATATGCAAATTCAGCAGCTGAAAAAATATTATTTTTAAAAAAATTTCAACAAAACCATATCATGTGACCCCTCTTTGGAACGAGCTCGTTGAGCTCGTTCCAAAGAGGCATCACATGATATGGTTTTGTTGAAATTTTTGAAAAAAATTAAAAAAATGATATTTAAAATAATAAATTTTGAAATCGCCTGCGTTGGGTAAGAGTTAAAGAGAACTTCTGTTGTACTTTAACTTCAATCAGGAGCATAGCAAGGATTCTATAATAGGGGGTGCCCTAGCCAGTGTGGGGTGGGGGGGGGGGGGAGGGGGATGTTCATTCAAAGATAGATTTTAAAGCTCTCCCCACCATCAAGTCAAGAGAAAATAAATACTAACCCTCTCATGAAAACTAGAGGGCTGCCACATCCACGGGGCAGCTGATCCCCCCGAAAAAAGTGTGGTCATCATAAGATTTTCTAAGTTGAAAAGGGGCATAACTCTGGTAAAATTAATCAGGACAAACCCATTTTCGAACTTGACCCGTATTTTGATATGTTTGCACCACATATCAAGTTTGGTTACAATCAAACTATCTTGAGGGAAGTTACCATCCGGAAACCAAAAATCATAAGATTTTCTAAATTAAAAAGGGGCATAACTCTGGTAATATTAATCAGGATGAACCCGGATTCGAACTTGACCTGTATTTTTATATGTTTAAGCCACATATCAAGTTTGGTTACAATCAAACTATTTCAAGGGAAGTTATCATCTGGAAACGAAATGTAAACGGACGGACGGACGGACGTACGGACGGACGGACGGACAAAAAAAAACGCGGGACGACTATATCCCCCGAAATTTTTTTTCGGGGGGATAATTATACCCTCAGTTTTTGTTTCATAATGATAAAACCAGATCCAAACTCCTGGGGGGTTATTTTAATTTAAAAACTCTGTATAAATATACAGAACTGCACATACGTTTGAACTGCTGAAGTTTATAGTAGTGTTTCAGCTGTATGTTTCTTTACTTTATTTTTCAGGTTTAATGCATGGTAGGCCTATATAAAAATGCAATTATGGCAAAAAAATTATGTAGTTTAATTTATTTCATTGAGCTGGTGATTTATTTATCATTTAAATACTTTTATCAAAACTGTGGTCCATGAGTGCAGGTTAAAAATGTTCTCTTCTTGAATCGAATGATCGCACGTGCAATTGCTACCCTTAATAAAGATTAGTATTTTGTCCTTACGTTTTTACTTGTACGAAGTAAAATCTGGTTTTGTTATGAGATAAATTTTTGGGATTAAACAGATATAAAAAGAATCATATTTCTGAGGACCAAGGAAATAGATTGGTCACTACAGGCCATAAAATTTGAGAGAAACGTTTTTATCATTCCTCTGGTGGTTATCTAAAAGAAAAAGCAGATAACCGAAAAGTTGTTCGTCTGGAACTACAAACAGTTCATCAAAAAGTTGTGTTTTATCACTTTATTTGATGGCACTGTTTTAAAATGTTCTTGTGGAACACCACTCTCTTCAATGCTCAAACTCCCGAAGACAGCTGACGCACCCTGTGCTTGTCACAGATGCTTTCGAAATCTGTGAACTGTCATACAGTAGGGTCATCGTAGATGGGTCAAAATCCACAGGTTGTCATTTTTCCATGCATATAATTCAGAGATGATCCGCTATGACACCTAGCAAAATTTCCATCAATGAAGCACCGGGATTAGCCCGGAGCTTCATTGGTGGAAATTTTGCTAGGTGTCACAGAGGATCATCTCTGAATTATGTCTGGAAAAATGCCCCCCCCCCCCCTAGATTTTGACCAGTCCAAGATGGCTGTAATGTAATTGGTCCTCTTAATTATATCCAGGTGAACGATAAATAGGTTATCTCAAAATTTAAGATTTTATTCTCTGCACTAAACTAGATATGGTATAGATCATAAATTAGTAACTATGTTAACATCAGATGCGATATAATTTATCCGAAAACTGACTGGAGGCTACAATTACACATTAATGGGAAATGACTAGCAACCATAATGTTGAAAACTTCTTCCCATATTGACTGCGGTAATTGGTAGATGTTCAATAATTTATGATTGGTTAACTGGTTTAAAAACTAGCCTTCAAGCAAATTAACATTTCAACTAGTGGGTTCCATAGACAGTAATTACACAAGACAAAATTCTGTGGAATGTTTAACCCTTTACCCAACAAAATTACCACTGTTCTAGTTTCTGGAATTCCTTTGGAAAAAGAACAGCAGATACTGGTACTGTGTTTGGTAAAGGGTTCATTGAAATGATTCCAAATCACCAATTTGATAACTATCTTAATTGTCAAGTGATAAACATACATATATAGTTTTCTGCCAAAAAACCTTTTAATGAACAATGCCAGTCTCAATTAGGTGAATAGCTTAAAAGAAAAAGTAATTTTTGATTGAAAAAATGATGAATTTTCCACAAAAAAGCTGTTTGTATGAGGTTAACTTTCTGGCAGCTTGGATAAAGTGGATTAATGGCAAATACAGTGAAGTTCACTCAATTGGATATCTCTTAACTGAATAACCCTGTTAATTGAATATTATTTCCCAACACAAAACCATTTACCATACCTACAATACAAAATTTGACCTGTTAATTGAATATAGGTTATGGAGTAAACTCCAGTTAATTGAATAAAAAAATTTGTAATCTGTCGAGAAATTACCCTGACTCTCCCCAGTTTTCCTTTGTTTATAGACCTATTTGGCCTCAGTACATCCAATACAGGCATTTAATCTATTATATCCTGTTTGACAGAGCTCAGGGAGCACTGTGAAACAAGATATAATAGAATAAATGCCAAGTGACACAAACCCTGTTAATTAAATACTCCTGTTAACTGAATAATTTTCATTGGCAAAGTGGCTATTCAATTAACAGGACTTCACTGTACCCGATAACAGAAAGTTGAGAAATACTGGAAATCATTCTTGTTGCAGTATTTCAAGAAAATGCTAATGCTAAGTCTGTTGGACGAGGGGTCAGAACACTTTTCACCAAGATAGAAACACATACTTTAATTTTACAGAGCAATGTATTGCACCCATCCAGTACAAACATACACAAATTAAGGAGTTGGTTAAACCAATTCAGACAGAAGCCAAATCTGAGCAGCTCAAGAGACTTTTCAACGATAGAAGTAACCAAGATTCAATACTATCCAGGAATTAACATACATGTACTTGCATGGAAGGAATAATTGCAGAAGTAAGTCTCCAACAACCGTGAGGAATACTTTTTATTCTGAATACAGTGTTCTTAAAACCTACAAATTCTCTTGCAGATGAATATCTTTAAAAAAAATTATTTGTAAATAACTAATGCAAGGGCTAGAATTTTTTTTTCTCAAACTCAAGAATATTTAAGATTTTTAAGACTCAGAAGAAAACCTGTAAAACAGATCATTGCACTGAAACTTAAATAAGTTGTGAAATAGTTCATAATTTCAAGCCTTGCGAGCTTGGTTAAATCCTAAAAATTTCCATCTGGAGGGACCCACTTCCCCATTCTGGACATAATTACATGTCAATGCACTTACAAAGAGAAAGTATCATGGTATCATGTAATGTTGGAATGAAATTTCTTTTTATACAGGGATTTAACGACACTTTCGACAGCAAGGGTCACCTCGTGTCAGACAGTTTTATGGGTGGAGAAAGCCGGAGTACTGGGAGAGAATCTCCAAGCAGTAGCCAGTAAATGTCACATGTAAATGTCAGACTCCCCAACATATGAACTCCACACAAGCAGGGTTAGCATTGGTTAAAGAGAAGTGCACCATCAATGAGCAGAACACCTTAGTGTGCAACACCACCGCGTGCCCCACGTGGCAATCAGGATTAAGTGCCTTGTCCAAGGACACAATGCAGTTAGCCCTTGTGGTATCGGACCGTGGACCTTTTAGTTTGAAGTCCAATGCCATAAAGACCACCATGCCCCATACTGACGTTTACCAACAATCTGACTACAAGCTGTCATTTAATCAAGTTTTATTAACAAATTTCTCTACTCCCATAGAAAAGTGTGGATGTGTTTTCTAGGGTTCCAACAAGAAACAGTTTTCTTGTGCAAAAGAAACCCATGTAAACTAGCATGATGAAGAGTTTTGCATCCCGAATCCAGCTCAAAAAGTTAACCAAATACATCTGACTATCCATCAGAATCCATATTAACTATATATATAATATATATATATATATGTATAAACCATATATGCAGCACTTATACTCTCAAAATATATGAATACTAATTTCTTATACATATTCATGATGCAAATAATGAAAAAAAACAAAATCATCACGATGCATACACAGATACAATGTATATCGACATATTGTCCAAAAATGAAAAACTTTTAAATTTCAACAAAAACTCGATCATTCAAGATAAATTATACATATACAATCTATGTTTCCTAACTATTCAACAATTTTACAATTAGAATGTACAATTTTCAGTCTTTTTCAATAACTTACAATTATAATTTTCTTTTTTCTCAAATTTACAACCATTTTAAATTGATTTATATTACTAGCCCTGGACATATTTTGGACCACTGTTTCGGAAAAATAAAAAAAAAAAATCACACAATTGTTTTCTTCTGTTGATTAACAGCTGTAACAAATTGCTGGGGTGGGAATTGGAGGAGATGGTAGGCTCAAATATTCTTTTGCCGTCTGAAAAGAAATGAAAAAAGAATTAATTAATTCTCATAGAAAAACAATGTTCCTAATCACTCTCCCATCAATAGCAACGAGGCAAATCCTTACAGACTAAATCATTTCACTTCAAAGGTGATATGAAGTGCATCCACAGAATATGAAGCCCTTTACTTGTGGTACTCACATTTCCAAGTGAAGCCCAACTTTGGTCTTCCAAAACTCGGCCAGTTAAATTCTAATTCATTTTTTGCAGACATGGCATCTGTAGTGCAAGGATTCTTCTGCCCTCTTTGGGAAAGGATCCAGGGCCCATGCTATTAGGAAAATTTGCGTCATGAACACTCCGAGAGGGTTTGTTTGGGATTATTATAATCCCTGATGGGTACGGGTGTGGGATGGGAAAATCTCACCCGAGGGCAAGATATTTGGGCCAGACAGGAGGCTTGCTGAGTGTCTGGACCAAATATCTTGTCCCGAGGGTGAGATTTTCCCATTCCACACCCGTACCCATCAGGGATTATTTTTCTCCCCCACCATACAGCAGTTTCGTTAGCCAGAGGTAATCGATGGTCACGTGCTGATATAATCAACTCATTTGGTATTCGTTGTTTTGAAAAACTAATAACACCATCGGAAAAAGCATGCAAAAGTTATGTATATACCAAAGGTACATACCACGAAATCAATTAGGAACGGTGGCATCTTGGGGTTTAAAGAGTTTTAGAGCATCAAACTTTGAACACACGGCATTCTGATGACGTCAATATGAATTAGTTGGTAGCCAAATACTATGCATCGCATCATAATAACGTTATAAATGTATAACGTCATGTGGGTGGGGTGGGATACATCTGTCTCTCCCTGCTATCTCACCCTGGACAGACGTATGTTACACATGCAGTGGGGGGAGAATAGAAAATCACAAAGAATAATAAATATTACCTTTACGCCTGGAATTAAGCAGGCTGTCGTCTACAGAATGAGGTCTCTAGAGGGTGAATTTGAAGCACAAGGTAGCATTACTAAATTTACCCTCTGTGAACCTCAATCTGGATAAAGATCTTTGGCCTAATCAGAAAGAGGAACCTACAGGATAAATTGGGGGATTCTAACCCACTGTATGGAATAGCATCAGCAATTTCCTCCTCTGGGAACCTCATAAAGCAAATGACAGATTGTTTATTTCCAGCCTTGGTTGATTATCTTCATACTGAACCGATATCATTAATACAGAAGCTACTATATGTACAGAATATGTAGTAAGTTGTATAACAGTCGCTTGAAAATAATGATCAGTTTCTGTAATCTCTATTAAATAAATTGTTCTAATATTAAATATTGAAGGTATTTATGCATTTTGCTACACTTTGAGAGTCTCCATTCTGTGGCTTTGCAGTTGTGTCTAGGAAAACTTGATCTGCCTATATATGCAACCAAGCCATGTCTAAAACAACTGACATGGTTCTTGGGATGTAACTTGCAAATATATCTGAAAACTGTCTGTTGCAGTAAAAAGAAATCAAACTCAAAATTAGGAGTTTAAGAGTTAAGGAAGAATTAAAATTTTATTTGAATGAGGACTGAGATTAGGACATTTTTGGTTTGAATTGGGAAAAATCATGCCAAAATGCTACTGGCAAAGGTCTCGATTTCAGTCCCTGTAGACACACAAAAGAATCCTTGTAGTGTGGATTCTGTGCTTGCAACTCCACTAAGGTAACAAAATGAACCCTTTATTTATTTATTGGTGTTTACGGTCACATATTTCTGCACAATGGCAAATCATGACCACAAACGTTTTACGGTGGAGGAAGCTGGAGTACCCGGAGAGAACCACTGAGCAATGGTGAGCAACTGTCAGCTCCCCAACATACTAACTCCACATAAGCAGAGTTAGCATTGGTTGAAGTCAGGTGCACAATCATCGTCCAGTATGCCTTAGTACACAACACCACCGTGCCCCCATGTGGGCAATGGGGGTGAAGTGTCTTGCCCAAGGACACAACGCAGCTGCCTCAGATGGGATTCGAATCAAGGATCACTCGGCTTGCAGCCAGCACCTCTACCTACTGAGCCACCTCACCCCCAAATGAACCCTTTACCCAACACAATAGAAGATGACCCTTTTAACAAATTTCTCAAATAAGTTAATTATTTTATTTTTTGTCTCAAAAACATAGCTTATAACACTCACTGTAACAAGCTCATCAAGCATGTTACAATGAGGGGACATAAGGTATGTTTCTGGGGCAAAAATTAAAAAAATAATTTTGTATGACAATTTCCAGTTGCTCAACACAACACTGAATGAAACTACCAGTTGTAATTAGTGTAGTGTGGTTTATCAATTTTGCATATCGGTTTGGTTTTATTCAAAACACAATAAAACCAATGGTGTCACCAAAACCAAAAATTACAATAATGACTTATGAACCATATTCACTGCCATATTGGTTAGATTTTGCATTCAGCAAATGCAAATTTGACCAATATGGGAGTGAAAATGGGGCCCTGCGAATCACCCAATTTTCACTTTGAATCAAATCTCAAATCGAATTGGGTCGATTATTCTTGGAGCGATCAGGGGCATATTGAAAATTACCAACTGGGGAAGGGGGAGCTGTAAACCTGATTTGTTCTGCCAGTGATGGTTCAAGTCCCAACTGATAAAATATTCCAACTACATAATCAAGGCATGCCTTTGTCAAAGACATCCCTTGGTGATGTAGTTGGAATATTACTCAGTGAGGATTATAGTTCAAAAACAGAAATGGGTGTGAGAATCATCGGCACTAGGCACTGCACAGGGCTTGCCACCAGCGACAGCTCATTGATAATGCCCAGAAACATTAAATTTTCTTTCAACAGTGGTAGTGTCTAGTGAGACTGAAATTAGCATGGCTGGTGGCATGGGTACAGATGTTGTTTCTGTTTACATAGTGGAAACTAAACTCAGTCTTTATTTCCAATATTATTTATGTACAACTTCCACCAGAACTATACATATTATGAGACGACTAAGATGACTGATGCCAAGCTATATTCCAGTGAAAAGATTCAAATAGAAATGAATCGTGCGGTCGATTCGAATCAAACCAAATAGCAACTTTTGATTCAAAATCGAATCTTGAAGCTTCACAAAGCCAGAAGTGAAAATTACGATATTGTTCACATTTGCATTGGTCACCACTGTGTTCTTTTAATTGATGAATAAAACTAAGACCATGAAAAATGAAGCTTTTTGAGAAAAGCAAAACCTGAAAAATTAAGTTAACCTTTTTAACACTGGTGGTATCTTCCATGACAGTTCAATGGCAGCAATTGGAAGAGTCCATATTCATTATGTGGAGGTAGACTGCACGTTGAAAATATTGATTGGTCTACCCACACGTTCACTTAGCAAATACCCTACTCAATCAAACGATGATGTACAATGCTCATGGGATGGAAAAATGTATTTATTTATTGAGGTTTAACGACACTTTTGACTGCCAGGGTCACCTTGTGTCAGACAGTTTTATGGGTGGAGGAAGCCGGAGTACCTAGAAATAACCACAGAGCAACAACGAGCAATTGTCACTCTACCCAATGTACTAACTCCACACATGCAGGGTTAGCATTGGTTGAAGACAAGTGCACCATCGATGTGCAGTGTGCCTTAGTACACAAGGCCACCGTGCCCCCATGTTGGCAATACTACTCTAGTTGTACTGACTGATAAGATGGCTGCAGAGAACTCTTAGTCTGTTTCCCATTCTTTGGTAAGTGCTCTCTCGGAGCCTCCAGGAAACATCAGTCACAAGAGTTCTGTGATATAGAAAAGAATGCTCATATGCATCCAGTTATTTCCATAACTTTTACACAACTCATTGCCCCTACCACTCCATTTTCATAACTTTCCAGGTTCTACAAAATGAAATGGCAATTTTCTTGACTTTCCAAGAGTTTCAATACTCTGTAATAACTCAGTAAAGATATTATCAAGTATGCTGAGAGAGAATTTAAAATCTTATTTATTTTAATTCTTTGACACAATGCAATTGTATTCAAATTCAGATAAAACAATGGTGATAAATACAAACTGAAGAGATCCAGATAAAGAAAGAGGCTAAATAGAAAAAAAACAACATAATACTTTAAGATAAAAAAAAATAGATTGGAAAGACAATTGTAAAAAGATGATTAATGAATGAATGATGGATGAATTGGTGCATGATTTGAGTCAATGCATGAGCGAATGGAAGACTTCATAAATGGAGAATTTCAATGACATAATTCTGATATGTAACTGGACATTTCCTTAATTCTTTGCATACTGCTTTTGAACATTCCTACTGAGGACAATGAATCTCCCTCCTGTCATTAGATCAATGATAATTTGGGTATTTTTCAAAAATTTCCTTGAAAAATTGAATCAGAATTTTGACCAGTGATTTTTTCAGGTGAATGAATAATACAGTGGAGCCCACTTAATAGGGTATCTCTTAATTGTATATCTCTGTTAATTAAATATAATTTTCAAACACAAAACCATTTACCATACCTTCAGTACAAATTTGATCTGTTAATTGCATATGGGTTGTACAGTAAACTCCTGTTAATTGTATATAAATTTTTGTAATATGTTGAAAAAATTACTGTCACACACATCAAATTCCCCTTATTTATCAACCTTTTTGGCCTTACTACATCCAATACAGGCATTTATTCTATTACATCTTGTTTGACAGAGCTCTATGAGCTCTGTCAAACAAGATATAATAGAATAAATGCTCAGTTTACCCCAGAACACAGGAAACTGACCCATTCCCTGTTAATTGCATATTCCTGTTAAATGAATAATTTTCAGTGACAAAATGGATATTCAATTAAGAGGATTCTACTGTATTGAATTTTTCATCAAAACTAGTCATGGCTGCTTCAGAACAGCCACATCTAGATTTGATTAAAAGTATTTAAAAAATATGCAGCAGGTTAATAGTTAATCGTGACTTGAAATGTATTGTTTCACTGCACTTATAATTTTTTAGTTAGGCTAAAAAAAAAATATCTTGTTTCACAGGAAATTTTTCCTCAATTTTATGATGAGAGCTCTGCAAGGTATAGTTGGTTTGTGAGCTCTGTCAAACAAGGTTAAATTCCCAGTTGCATTATGGGAAAAATTTGCATTTTATATATCTTGATATTTCAACATCATTGGAAGCACGGTGACTCAGTAGGTAGAGTTACAGGCTGAAAGCTGAGAGGTCCTCAGATTGAATCCCATCAACCGCCTTGTGTCCTTGGGCTACACACTTAATCCTGATTGTCCACGTGGGGACATGGTGGTGTAACTGGCATTGTGTACTAAGGCATACTGCACGTCAATGGTGCACTTGTCTTCAACCAATGCTAACCCTGCTTGTGTGGAGTTAGTATGTTGGGAAGCCTGACAGTTGTTCGCCATTACTCAGTGGTTCTCTCTGAGTACTCCGGCTTCCTCCACCCATAAACCTGTCTGACACAAGGTGACCCTGGCTGTCGGCAGTGCCAGTAAAACCTCAAATAAATAAATTTCAACATCATTGCTCAGGATGTTTATTAATGAAAGAAGCCAGAGTATGCAGGACGAACCATTAAACAGTGGAAAGTGAATGTCAGACATTTAAACTTACACAAAGCTGGATTCCATTGCATAATATGACACATACTCCAGTAAACTATGCTTCCAAATGAGGAAGTGTGATGAAGTGACTTGCCCAAGGCATGCATAACATCAAAATGCAATATACTTTTGAAAACCATGTTTCCACATCAGCTAGTGTAATGAAGTTACTTGATCAAAGACACAGGGAATGTGACTATGATATTAATTTGAATTTATGGCCTTCTTAACCCTTTACCCAACAAATCGGTCATATCCGCCCGCGTAATATGCAAATTCAGCAGTTGAAAAAATATTATTTTTCAAAACATTTCAACATAACCATATCATGTGACAACCTCGTTTGAACGAGCTCGCCGAGCTCGTTCCAACGAGGGGTCACATGATATGGTTTTGTTGAAATTTTTTGAAAAATTTGAAAATAATGATATTTAAAATAATAAATTTTGATATCGTCTGCGTTGGGTAAAGGGTTAACCCTTTACCCAATGAATTGGCCACATCTGCCCTCATAATTTTCAAATTAAGCAGTTTAAAAAAATATATTTTTCAAAAAATCTCAACAAAATCATATTATGAGGGTCATATGATATGGTTTTGTTGAAATGCTTTGAAAAATTTTACAAAACAATAATTAAAATAAATTTTGATATCCTGTACATTGGGTACAGGGTTAATAAAGTAGAACATGGTGGTACAGGACCATGATCACAAAGGAGATCTCTTTCGTGATCCAATCACAATCTGATCAAGAGGCACTCACACCAGCTGAATGAGACTTACTAAATAAAATACAGCAAAGTCAAGACAGCATCAAGAAAAACAAACAGGGCTTATGTTTCATCTAATTTAGGGATAATCCATTTGGATTCTTTCGAATATGGATGCAAGAATCCATACTTGCTTTGAGTGTCCCAGGATTTTAACCGTTTACCCAACACAGCTTTTTAATTTTTAAAGCACCAACTGAATTTAAAAAAAAAAATGCCGCTCAGGATCACCGATCCAATGTCGAGTTGTGACAACAGTTCCTCGCACCAAGGCCAACACACCTATGAAGTTTCATGACTCTAGGTTGAACCACTATCAAGTTCTCATCCGGAAACCAATTGTTGCAATATACTATGTTCAAGGTCACTGTGACCTTGACCTTTGACCTGGCGAGTCCAACATCAATAGGGTTCTTCCTCGCACCAAGGCCAACACGCCTGTAAAGTTTCATGACTCTAGGTTGAACCACTATCAAGTTATCATCCGGAAACCAATTGTTGCGATATACTTTGTTCAAGGTCACTGTGACCTTGACCTTTGACCTGGTGAGTCCAAGATCAATAGGATTCTTCCTCGCACCAAGGCCAACACACCTATGAAGTTTCATGACTCTAGGTTGAACCACTATCAAGTTATCATCCGGAAACCAATTGTTGCGATATACTATGTTAAAGGTCACTGTGACCTTGACCTTTGATCTGGTGAGTCCAAGATCAATAGAGTTCTTCCTCGCACCAAGGCCAACCCACCTATGAAGTTTCATGAATGTAGGTTGAACTACTATCAAGTTATCACCCGGAAAGGAATTGTTGCGATTTACTATGTTCAAGGTGACCTTGACCTTTGACGTAGCGAGTCCAAAATCAATAGGGTTCTTCCCCTCACCAAGGCCAATCTACCTATGAAGTTTTATGAATGTGAGTTGAACCATTATCAAGTTATCATCCAGAAACCAATTGTTTAAGATTTACTATGTTCAAGGTCACTGTGACCTTGACCTTCGACGTAGCATGTCCAAAATCAATAGGGTTCTTCCTCCCACCAAGACCAACCTACGTATGAAGTTTAATGAATGTGAGTTCAACCACTATCAAGTTATCATCCGGAAACCAATTGTTTACGAAAGCCCGCCCGCCCGCCCGTCCGCCATTCACCAAACTATAAGTCGAGTTTGACTTCGTCACAACTCGACTAAAAATATTTAGCAATAGCAATATTTAGCAATAAAACCTTACAAATAAAACCTTACACATTGGAACCAGCTCAATAAGCCATATTTGAACAATTTTATTTGCAAAGTAAGTGTCAGGATATTTCAGGTCATGTTAGCCTTGTATAGGTTAATTTGCTGCCGTTATCTTTGATAAAGGGTAAAATTGACTCAATTCTTTTCACGCAAATCCAAGCAGATCCACGTAGATTCTCGCTGGTTTTGTTGCACAAATCTTTGTGCGGATCGATTCTGTTAAGCAGCCATGACTAGATTTGGTGAAAAATTCATCCAAATTTAATTAAATGAATAATTAGTCAAAAAGTCCATTCAATTTACAGGAGAGAAATGTGGTTAAATGTGTCCATTTTATGGTATCGCTGCAGTAAATATTTGAATTAGAGTTACCCGCCTTGAAATGTTGCAGTCTCTAAAAGTAAGCAGCCTTGGGAAAATATATTGTTTCAATAAACATTTGAAACATTCTAATGACATCTTGCATTATTTTTGAATATTCCAGATAAATAAAGAGGGTGATTTGATGACTTTTGGACCTGAAAAATACAACTGACTTTTGGTGTGGTTTTGTTGGGAATTCCCTGAAAAAATGGGTCCAGTGACCGGTACTTCCCTTCCGGTAAGGTTTTCTCTCTTATTTGTTGCATGACCCCCTGTTTTCGGGTCAGAATTAGTTGCCTGAAGGGCTATACTTGACAAAGATAACTGAATGCCAAAATTAAAGTGATGCGATCATAATTTTTTTTGCTTGAACATTATAATGGTCATCTATGGGAAAATATTTACTATTGTGATACCTTATACTTATTTCAGTGGCAAGAGATTTTGTGTCCTGACAGGAATATATGGCAGCAGTGAGCAAGGAGTTAAAAAATTACCCAACATGATTCACCTGAAAGCCCATGACTGTTAACAGAAACACATTTTGGCCAGTGTTGGTTGGAAGTTTGATGAAAAAAAAGTCCTTAAAAGGTCAATTGTTTGTGTGAATTTGATTTTTACAAAACCACGACGAGAACAAAACAACCAACTTTCTCAAAACTATACTACTATGTGCTGAAATATTGTGTCAACTCTTTATCTGATGCAAACTAGAGGACAACACTGGTGACATTTCTTGAATAAATAAAAAGCTTCATTTTTTGCCTCCACAACATAGCTTACGCCCCACAAAATAGATCTTCTGTTTCCCAGGCCATATTTTGTAAAATTGCATGTGGGCAGGCAGTTTTTTATTTTATTTTTTATTTTTGTTATTATTTCTTTGCCATCAAAAGTTCATGTTCTTGGTTTGTTTTATGTTTTGGCCTTATAAACCAGGCCTGTCATTCTGACGATGGCGATTGCTCCAGATCCTTATAGCCCGGCTGAAATTTTGTTGAGAGCAAGTAATTGCCCTCCAAAATAGCCTGATTCTAATGATTTTAGTAGGTGCCAGCCTGCCTGGGTGGGCTTGTGCCCACCTGAATATAAATCAAGAAGAGCCAGCAACTGCCGTCCTGTGATTTTCAAAAAGACAGGCCTGATAAACTGCAGAATAGCATGGATGGTGGTGTATTTCGTCCCTTGAGTGCAAGAAGGCTTTGCAATGCTAAAGCATTGCAAAGCCTTGTTGCACTCCAGGGACAAATTTATCAATTATTAACTTGGGTAAAATATTAGACACAAACCATTTAATTTTTATTTTTTTAAGTTTGCATTAGTTATAAAAACAGAGCATGCAACACCCAAAAGGACCATGCAGGGGGCCCAAGAAACAGGTTTTTAACTTTTTTAAGCCTTATGACAAATCATTGGAATGAGCTTGATAACTTCAATGAGAGGTCATACACTATGTGCTTTAGGTTAAAAGTTGAAAAAATAATAAAATTTGAATGTCAATTATGGGAAATAGCACTGGTCAGGTATAGAATGTTTGTTACAGTCGTTTGTTACCCCATAATTTTAGTGGGTTAAAATTATGGAGACATTATGTTTATGACTATATAAATATTAGTAAAATACAGAAATTATCAAGTAAAGATTGAAAATTAGAACAATAAGGGAAAGCATCAAGATCATGTAAGGCAGTATGTTGCATAAATACTTGTGCTGTTTGTTTAAAATGCAAATCCGTTGGAAATGAAAAATAACAGTGTAATGATAAATTTGAACTCACCACCTCTCCCATTTTGTTTTTTGCAAATTCAATGCGAAGTCCACCCCTATCAGATGACAAAAGTACAAATCCCTGTAATCGATTCATTGCTTCACAAGCCTGACGGACGTCCTGAAAGAGTGCAGTTAAGTTGCAAAGTACTTGAACATAAAATATCTATGCTACCAACTAAAACTAGTGCTCAAAATTACAGTAAAAATTAAGATGACTACAAAACATAAATTAATTTCAATTTGCAAATTTGCACAGTCAAGAAAAGAGATTAGATTTTTCAATGATTTTTAAACAGTTTAAAAATTTGGCAGTGGACATATGGGCACCATAAAATCAAATGCACATGAAAGGTGAGGCCACATGTATTTATGACATTTATTTGAGAATTTGAATAAGCATATATATGATACAATGTCCAGTGAATAGGTGTGGGGGGATCAGTGCTACAGAATGTTCGCCGTGGACTGGTCATTTTCCTCGGGTGGGCAATATTTCCATGGATGCAATAATATTCGATTCCAAACACTAATTATAGGAATAAACATCAAAAATTTAATTAACCCTTTACCTAACATAACGGCCAAAACCGGCCAGCGCAATTCTCAAAAATCGCCAATTAATTTTCATTATTTTTTTCATTTTTTGTCTCAAAAACATAGGTTATGACCCACTCGTTGGAACGTGCTCGTCAAGCTCGTTCCAACGTGGGGTCATAACGTATGTTTTTGAGACAAAAAATGAAAAAAAACAGTTATTCAAGAATTATTTTTGCAAGTGTCATCTGCTTTTCAGGTTAGGTAAAGGGTTAATGAAGCATCAGGAAGAACCTGGTACTTCATTAAAATTTTGCTGGTGATTTTTTATTACCTGGTAAACACATGCGTGGACATCACTGCCCACTCATGGATTACAGCCTGTCCACGACGACTGCACTATAAATTATCCTTCTTCCTGACAGAGTGGTTCAATTAAATTATTACTGAGCCACCCAACAAACGGAAAATAAGCTCACACATTTTGCTGTTCCAATATTTCATGCTTTCTTGAGTCAGTATTATTTGTACAAATTTTCTCGTTATTCACAATTTCACAGGGTTGTTTTTTTTTGATACAGTTTGCTCTTTGAAAATTATTTAATTTCTAGCTGCATATTTCTCCCATAATGCAACTAGAAATTTAAGGCCTAAAAAAGTTAAAAACCTGTTTCTCAGGCCCTCCTGAATGGTCCTTTTGGCTGCCACATGCTCTCTTTTTATAACCAATTCAAATTTGAAAAAATAAAAATATTTTACATTAGTTAATAAAATTGATAAATTTGTCCCTTGAGTGCAAGAAGGCTTTGCAATGCCTCAGCATTGCAAAGCCTTTTTGCACTCAAGGGATGAAATACACCACCTCCTATGCTATTCTTTAGATTATGAGGCCTAAAACATAAAACAAACCAAGAACATGCACTTTTGATGACACATAAATAATTACAAAAATAAAAATAAAATAAAAAAAACGCATGTAATTTTACAAAAAAAATGGCCCGAAAAACTGAAGATGTACATTGCAGGGGCCAAACCAAATCAATCTTATTTGACAGATTGAATTTGTTAAACTCCCAGTTATTTATTTATTTATTTATTTATTTATTAAGGTTTAACGACACATTAACAGCCAAGGTCATATCGTGTCGGTTTATTTATTGGTGTTTAAGGTCACATACTTATGCACAATGGCTAATCATGACTGTGACAGTTTTACGGGTGGAGGAAGCCGGAGTAACCAGAGAGAACAACCGAGCAATGACGAGTGGCTGCCAGCTCCCCAACATCATAACTCCGCACTGCAGCACAGATAGGGTTAGATTGGTTGAAGACATGCACACCATCAATGTGCAGTGCGCCTCAGTACATGGTGTCATCGTGCCCCCATGTGGACAATCAGGGTAAAGTGCCTTGCCCAAGGACAACACAGGAGTTTGCTCAGACGGTCACCCATCCCAGTACTAACCGTGCTCGACGTTGCTTAACTACGGTGATCTGACGAGAACCGGTTACAGCAATGCCACCGTGCCTGCCAAATTCCCAGCTGCATTCTGGGAATAATTGGCTGCTTGAAGTTTAGGTACTTTGACATTAGTGTTAGTGGGTTAACTCTTTCAGCTTTCTGTTTTCTGTTCCAAAATGGTAATGTTGATTGCAAATTCATAAACAGCAAAATAGGTGAGCTTATTTTCCATTTGTTGGTAGGCGCCACAATAATTTAATTTGATGAAAATATAGATTCTGAAGTTTCTAAAACTCGAGGGATTTCAAGAACGTCTCAAAGCTGTTCGAAACATGAGTACTCTCGAGTGCCTAATAATAGTACAGGGCAAAATAATAGTACAGGGTGGAAAATTTCCTGAAAATTAATAATAGTATAGGGTCGAATAATAGTATAGGGTGGAAAATTCCAAGATGTGAGCCATTTTTATAACACAGAAGTCTGATGCTCTTGTAGTGGTGAAGGGCTAAATTACTTTCGGTTATCATAATTTTCACATGGATTTGACTTGTTGCAATTTATGGGAGAGTGCCTACAGGCACTCTCCCATAAATTGCACCAAGGCAAAACAGTGATGGTATGAAGCACATCCACTGGGTACTAGGTCTTGAAGTTATGTTAGTAGTACTTCAGAATAAAGCCCAAATATAGGCTTCCAGCTCTCTACCAATTAACATTTCCATTGCATCCTGTGTTTGCTTGTACGTAACATGTACCTTACTAGTTTGTTTTGGTGAACTTCTTGAGAAAAGCTGCCACTCTGCACATTCGATTGCTAAAAATTAATAATCATACAGGGTCAAATAAGGATCATACAGGCAGGAATTTTGTTCAAAAAAGAATAATCGTACATGTATGATTATTAGGCACTCAAGAGTACAGAATGGGGAAGAAACAATAAAAGCTATAACAATGAAGAAGATTTTCAACCATATAATTATTAATGATCTATGCGAGAACAAATCAAAGTTTAGGCCCCACAAAGTATATCTTCTGTTTCTCGGGCCATTTTTTGTAAAATTGCATGTGGATGGGTGTTTTTTTTATTTTTGAAATTATTTCTTTGACATCAGAAGTTCATGTTCTTGGTTTGTTTTATGTTTTAGCTCATAATCTACAGAATAGCATGGGTCGTGGTGTATTTCAGTGAGCAGTTTCCAACAGTGTATTGTGTCAAAGCATATTTGGGTTTGTTACAGAAATTTCTCAAATGCATGGTCACGTTTTGGGTAGCTCATCTCAGCATTTCCCTGCCACTGATAAACACATCAATATTACGCTGCCTTTTCACTGCTTAAAAAAACTGAAATGAATGTACCAAAAATGAAAGTGTCAATGACTTGTCCAAGAAGGGACTGAACTAAACAGAAAGCTCCAGTAATGCCAAGTCATTCACTCAAGTTTTTATAGAAAAGATATCACACCAAAGCTACAAATGGAATCTGAAAAATGTTGGGTGAGGGATGGGGCCTTTTGGGTGTACAAATGGAATTGTTGACAATTTATATGTCAAATAAAAGAGGGCCGGTGGCAGCCAGCTTTTTCAACAGAATGCAGGAAATTTGATAACTCCCATCTAGACATCATACCAAAGTTACATATAAAATTTGAAAAAGATTGGGTGAGTGGTGCGGGCTGTTGGGTCTGGTGGCCATGTTTTTCAATGAACTTCAGAAAAATTTGGTAGCTCCCATCTAAACATCACACCAAAGCTATGTATGAAATTTGGAACTGATCGGGTGAGAGCCTGCGTCCTGTCGGGTGTGCTAAAGGAATTGTTGGACAATTTTCTGCTAAATCTAAGATGGCCACTGGCGACCATGTTTTTCAACGAAATTCAGAAAAATTTGATAGCTCCCATCTAGACATGACACCAAAGCTATATATGAAATTCATAAAAGATCAGGTGAGAGATGTGGCCTGTAGGGTGTGCTAATGGCATTGTTGACAATTTATATGCCAAATCAAAGATGGCCACTGGTGGCCATGTGTTTTTTAACGAAATCCAGACAAATTCGATAGCTCCCTAGACACTGCCCCAAAGCAAGATATGCAATTTGGGACTAATCAGTTGAAAGCGGCCTGTAGGGTGTGCTAAAGGAATTGTTGGACAATTTATATCCAAAATCCAAGATGGCCACAGACGGCCATGTTTTTCAACAAAATTCGGAAAATAAAAATCGATAGCTCCCATCTAGACATTGCCCCAAAGCCACACATGAAATTGGGAACTGATCGGGTGAGAGCTGCAGTCTGTAGGGTGTGTTAAAGGAATTGTGGATGGACAGATGGATGGACGGACAGATGGATGGACGGACGTACAGATGGACAGATGTGCGATGGATAGCAACCCATCCCAATAGCATACTTGATGTTGTAAAAAGGTTGCCTGAAATTGTGGAGGAAATCATTTTTCAATTTGCCTAAATTGCTAATCTGCAGAGAGCTGTGGTCAATTAGCTGTAAGTTTGGAAGTGCTTTTTTGGCTTTCTGGAGTTGAAATATAAATAAAGCAGTATTCTGATGTATATTACTGGATCATTCCCACTAGACCAATTCCCTTTAGACCAATTCCCACAAGGCCAATTCCCAAAAGGCCAATTCCCTTAGACCAACTGGTGTGTTCCACTTTAAAAATAATTCTATATCAATAATTTGATATATTTATAAATATTTATAAATGTATTTAATGTTATTGATATTCAAGCCTGAAAATAAGCAGTCTGTCATTTGCAGAATGAGGTCCCCAGAGGGTGAATTTGCTGATGCTATCGCATACAGTAGGCCAGTTTATCCTCTGGGTACCTCTTTCTGTTTATGTTTGAGACCTTGATTCAGGTTGAGGAACACAGAGGGTAAATTTAGTGATGCTACCCTGCTGTGCAGGGTAGCATCATTAAATTCACCCTCTGGGGACCTTATTTTTCAGATGATAGTCTGCTCATTTTCTGGCTTGTCGATATTTAATAGATGTTGGGCAGATTTTTATAAATAAATGTTTTCCAAACTATCCTTGATCAACCCTCAATCAATAACAGTATGTAGTTGGTCTAAGGGGAATTGGTCTTTTGGGAATTGGCCTAAAGGGAATTGGTCAAAAGGGAAATGGTCTTGTGGGAAGACAAAATATTACCACTTCTCCAAAATAGTAATATACATCAGGAGCAAAATCCCATTTTTTACTGGTAATTATCTTCTTTTTTTTTTTTAATATATTTATTAGTGTATAAGGGCCTAATTCCAACTTTGATCACTTTTTAATGCAGAAGAACAGGTGTCTCAACATGCATTGTTTGGGTAAACTCAAAACTTGTTTTCTAAGTACCTTGTCAGTTGTTTCTAGGCAAGTCTTCACTGCCACTGTAGGCAGCCAAGACTTGACTACAACCAACTGCAAAGCCACTGGAGATAGACTTTCAAAGTATAGCAAAAATGTATAAAAATCTCCAGGCCCTTAAAGGTTAAGATCCTATATTTCTGCACAATGACTAATTGTGACAGCAACATGGAGAAAAAGTCAATCCAGCCAATCGTTTATGCCCATGTTGTCTATTCTTGAGGACTTCCACCCAATTTGTAACTGGATTCTATTTTATGAGTAAAGCAGAGGTTGTTTATCACAGTACTTGAGCACTGCTTCACTTCCCAGGGTTTCCACTGAAGTTTACTGGTAATCGATTCTCCCCAGACTCTTTAAGTAATTAACTGGTTGAGGGCAAGATTATTTTTGGTCTGAATTTATTAATCAAAATTTCTTCTGTTACAAATTATTGGAGAGTGCCTACAGGCACTCTCCAGTAATTTGTAAGAGAACAAATTTATATGAACAAAATGTTATTTGAAACATGAGCAAGGAAAACACTGGTTTTTGCTCTGGTACCCTCATTTTTTTTGTTAGCCCTGATTTATTTATTTATTTATTTATTGGTGTTTAAGGTCACATATTTCTGCACAATGGCTAACCATGACCGTGACAGTTTTACGGGTGGAGGAAGCCTGAGTACCCGGAGAGAACCACCGAGCAACGGCGAGCAACTGTCAGCTCCCCAACATACCAACTCCACACAAGCAGGGTTCGCATTGGTTGAAGACAGGTGCACCATCGACGTGCAGTACGCCTTAGTACACAGCGTCACCATGCCCCCACGTGGGCAATGGGGGTGAAGTGTCTTGCTCAAGGACACAACGCGGTTGCCGCAGGTGGGATTCGAACCGAGGACCTCTTGGCTTGCAGCCTGCACCTCTACCAACTGAGCCACCGCGCCCCCTGTTAGCCCTGATAGTGGCTTCTGGTACTCAACCAGTTAAAAGAAATAACTTCAGTTATGAATGGCTGACTCATTAGAATACCAATTTTAAACACTTAAAGTAACTTGAACAAAGCTAAGAGATTTTAAAAGGTGAAACAGTGGTTGTTTTGCTTGCTTGATCAGCAAGTGATTTCTTTTACAATTATTTATTTATTTATTTATTGGTGTTTAAGGTCACATATTTCTGCACAATGGCTAACCATGACCGTGAGTTTTACGGGTGGAGGAAGCTGGAGTACCCAGAGAGAACCACCGAGCAACTGTCAGCTCCCCAACATACCAACTCCACACAAGCAGGGTTAGCACTGGTTGAAGACAGGTGCACCATCGACGTGCAGTATGCCTTAGTACACAGCGTCACTGTGCCCCCACGTGGGCAATGGGGGTGAAGTGTCTTGCCCAAGGACACAACGCGGCTGCCGCAGGAGGGATTCAAACCGAGGACCTCTCGGCTTGCAGCCTGCACCTCTACCAACTGAGCCACCGCACCCCCTTCTTTTACAATACAAAATCACCAACTCTTCTTGTTCTCGAGGTCTCACTATATTTTAGATTTATGTTTTGAAATTAATATATATTTGGTGAACAAACAAGTGAATTGAGTGTATCCTTTTTTATCACTTTTAACAATGGCCTTTATTCAAATATTCCTGAGCAAGAAATTATGTTGAAAGTCTGTCCAGACTGGGAAAATTTTATTGTAGTTTATTTATTTATTTTTATTAATTGAATATCTCTTGAGTAACCCTCTTAACTGAATATAATTTCAAAACACCAAACCATTCACCATACCTTCAGTACAAATTTGGCATACTTTTCTGATCACTGCATCAGTACCACTCAGTAATTTCATCAACACACTTTTCAACAAAATATTTCCAACTTAATGGTATCAATTCCTTTATCAATGATATCTCAACATTTTTAATTTGAAAAAAAATGTTTTCCTGAAAAAATGTGACAACTAAATACTTTAGAGAGGCCATGAAATGATTTTGTAAGAAATTCAAGAAAATGCCTGGTTGGTTTAGAACTAACCAGGGTCCCCGCACTGAATAATGATTGTAATTATAGCATCTTAAAGAATATTTTTTCTTTTATTGGTTGAGGGCTAGATTATTTTTGGAGTTCTGAATTTATTAAAAATTTGCTTTATTACAAATTATTGGAGAGTACCCTCATTTTTTGAAAGCCCTGATAGTTGCTTCTAGCACTCAACCAGTTAATTTTCAAAATGTTTCAAAATGTCACAAAGAACAGTGGTTTAAAAAGATCACAGATCTTTTACTGCTGGCAACATTTATTTATTTATTTGTGTTTAAGGTCACATATTTATGCACAATGGCTAATCATGACCGTTACAGTTTTACGGGTGGAGGAAGCTGGAGTACCCAGAGAGAACCACCGAGCAACAGTCAGCTCCCCAACATACTAACTCCACACAAGTAGGGTTAGCATTGGTTGAAGACAAGTGCATCATCGACGTGCAGTACGCTTTAGTACACAACGCCACCGTGCCCCTGTGCAGGCAATGGAGATGAAGTGTCTTGCCCAAGGACACAACGCGGTTGCCGCAGGTGGGATTCGAACCGAGGACCTCTCGGCTTGCAGCCTGCACCTCTACCTACTGAGCCACTGCGCTCCCGCTGGCAACATTAACTGCATATTAACATCTCAGTATCTACTACAAAAAAGCATTTAACTCATCGAGATAAATGTTAACAAAAAAAATGTTTTGATTCTCAGGCATTCCCTCACTGAACTTGAACCCTGTCATTGGACGTTTTTATTGCCTTGCAATGTCTTCATAAATTTACTTCAAAATCAGGATACTCAAACTTTGGGGTTTTTTCTATAGATGTTTGTTACTGAAATCTGAAGAGCTTAACTCAAGACATTCTATACATTCTGTGGCTTGGAAGTTGTTTCTAGACAAGTCTTGGCTTGCGATATAGGCAGCCAAGACTTGCCTAGAAATGACTGTAAAGACACTTGGAATGTAACTTGCAGATTTCTCCAGAGTCAGCATGATGGGGCACCTATTCTATTACAGTAAAAAGTGATAAAGGTCAGAATTAGGCCCTTGGAGATTAAAATTAAATAAGTTAATTTCTATTCTGAAATCAGAGTGCAAAGGTTTAACCCTTTACTCAACGCAGATGATATCAAAATTTATTATTTTAAATATTATTTTTTCAAATTTTTCAAAAAATTTCAACAAAACCATATCATGTGACCCCTTGTTGGAACGAGCTCGACGAGCTCATTCCAACGAGGGGTCACATGATATGGTTTTGTTGGAATCTTTTGAAAAATAATATTTTTTCAACTGCTGAATTTGCATATTACGCGGGTGGATGCAGGCGATTCGTTGGGTAAAGGGTTAACAGTGCCCAACCACTGTACACATAAAAGGCCATTCAAAATCCAAAACATAGTTTATGATCCACTGGGACAAGCTCATTAATTATAAGCTCATTCAAATAATGGGTCATGAGCCAAATTTTTGAAGAGCAAAAATGATTTTTTTTTTATTGGGGTTTAGTGACACTTTGAACAGCCAGGGTCACCTCATGTTAAACAGTTTTATGGGTGGACAAAGCCAGAGTACCCAGACAGAACCACAGTGCAATGGCAATCAAAAGTCAGTCTCCCCAATGTATTACCTCCACACAAAATGGGCTAGCATTGGTTGAAAACAAGTGCATTATCAACGTGCAGTTCACTGCAGTATGCCTTAGAACATGGTGCTACCATGTTCCCATGTGGGCAATTAGGATTAAGTGCCTTGCCCAAGGACACAATGCAGTTACCCCTGGTGGTGATTGAACGATGGACCTTTCAGTTTGAAGTCCAATGCCACAACCACTGAGCCACAGTGTGCCCTGAAATTTGGTTTAGTTATTCAACAATTATTCATTAAGCCTAGATAAGTGGGTTAAGCACTTCAGAAGAGACTGAATATGGGCTCCAAAAAGTGAGTAGTACTGTATCGAAAAAAAAAAAAAATTCAATAAAAGCACAAAAATTAATGTTTTTCACAAAAAAGTCACTCAGTTGTAACTGTATTGAGAGATTTCAACAGGTTATCTATAAAGACAAAGGACTGTGCTGATAACAGAAGATGACGACAATGTTAGTGCATCCAATTAAACAGAATAAAAAAGAAAGCAAAAAAGGTTGTGTCACATATATCATTGTTACATGCAGTGCTTCAAATGATCTGATTAATTCAATATTTCATTTAATGTGTGAAGTGTGTCATTCTAGTATTATTAGATGCAAGTTTTTATTATTTATTTTGATGGGATGTGTATGATGCAGTGAGTGATTCAGAAATTCAATATTTATACTTTTTGCTAACATTGGTGGCATTGTGTACTAAGGTGTACTGCACGTCGATGGTGCATTTGTCTTCAACCAATGCTAACCCTGCTTGTGTGGAGTTAGTATGTTGGGGAGTCTGACAGTTGCTCGCTGTTGCTCAGTGGTTCTCTCCAGGTACTCCGGCTTTTTCCACCCGTAAAACTGTCCGACACAAGGTGGGCCTAGCTGTCGAAAGTGTCGTTAAACCCCAATAAATAACTAAATATAATGACTGCAACATATGTATGAAGTCAAGTTAAGTCAATCATTCATATCTCAGCTGCTCAATTTAGAGGACTTCCTCCAGACATTTGTTACCAAGCCCTATTTTATCAGTAATTTATTTATTTATTGGCGTTTAAGGTCACATATTTCTGCACAATGGCTAATCATGACCACATGGAGATAAAGCCAAGTTTAGTCAATCGTTTATACCCATGTTGCCCAGTTTAGAGGACTTCCACCCCCAAGCATTAGTGACAAGGTCCTACTTTACTGGAAAAACAGAGCTTGTTTTCCACAGTAAACAAGAATGGCTCACTTCCTGGGGTTCCACAGGAATATTTTACCAGTAAAACAGAACATATTTACAATAGTAAACAAGCAGTGCTCCTCGAGGGAGATGATAATACATGGAGAAAGGCCCAACTTGCATGCAGAAAAGGAAATGATGGTAAAAGCATGAAGGCAAAAGTAAATACCAATTGAAATGCTGACTTTTGATATGTTTTATATGTGTTCCTTAGAACTGTCGTGTTCTGGACAATTTAAAACATTTTGTGACACACAAGCCCAGTCCTGTGGCATCATGAGTGGTTTTTACCCAATTTATTTATTGGTGTTTAAGGTCACATACTTATGCACAATGGCTAATCATGACTGTGACAGCTTTATGGGTGGAGGAAGCCAGAGTACCCAGAGAGAACCACCGAGCAACGACGAGCAGCTGTCAGCTCCCCAACATCGTAACTCCGCACTGCAGCTCAGGCAGGGTTAGATTGGTTGAAGACATGCGTACCATCGACGTGCAGTACGCCTTAGTACACAGCGTCATCATGCCCCCATGTGGCAAATCCAGGTTAAGCGCCTTGCCCAAGGACACAACGTGGGAGTCCGAATTGATCGCTCAGACGATCACCCATCCAATGATTAACCGGGCTTGATGTTGCTTAACTTCGGTGATCTGACGAGAACCGGTTACCACAATGCCACCACGTCCCCGGTTTCTACCCAAGTCTTGGAGCCTACACACAGAGCCAAAACTAGACTAGTACCGCTGATAAGGTATTTTGGACTGAACTAAAGTCTATAGTTTAAGGCACCTGTTTTGAAGTAGAAGATAACTAAATTGGAATTAGACCCTCAAAGGATTTTTCTAATTTCTATACACACCACCATCCAAATATTTTAGTCAAGGATTGGAATGGATAACCATATTCAAGTTAATAAATGGGGAAAATTTAAATGGATCAGTGCAGGAAGCCCCCCTCCCCCCAACTCCCTGCCCCCTATCATGCCTCTTTAACCCTTTACCCAACGTAGAAAATATCAAAATTTATTATATCAGTTACTATTATAAAAAATTTTCAAAAACAATTCAACAAAACCATATCATGTGACCCTCATTGGAATGTGCGCGATGAGCTTGTTCCAATGAGGGGTCACATGATATGGTTTTGTTGAAATATTTTGAAAAATTAATTTTTTTCAACTGCTCAATTTGCAAATTACGTGGGTGGATGCGGGCGATTTGTTGGGTAAAGGGTTAAAAAGTGCTGAGAAACCTCTGCAGTGGATTTTTTTTCTCAAAATAGAATTCAGTTAACAGAGTAAATAATTTCTAGAATAAAAACTATTGCAATACTGCTTAAAGAATGTAAAGGGCTGAAAGAAGAGTTGAGTATTTCTGTCTTTTCAGATAAAAGGTAATGTGTCATAAGGTTGGTGATTCTTTTATTAAAATGATGACATGCTATTTTACACAATTTCAGAAAGGCTGACAATAGCTAATATGTACTGACATTTGTGTCGGTGACAGTTTTACAGGTGGAGGAAGCCAGAGTACCCGGAGAGAACCACCTAGCAATGACGAGCAGCTGCTTGCATCAATCAAGTACTTATGACTCAATAATACCACATATCAAATTTGGTTCAAATTGGACTATTGGTTCAGAAAATAGAATTATGGGCAGGGCCAAGAACCTTGCACCCTCCCATTAAATAGGCAAATATTGATCCATGAAATTCGTTTGAACAAACTTGATTCTACACCTCAAAAAGAAGCTCCATACCAAATATCAAGTCATTGTACCCACTGGTTCATGAGAAGATTTTTTAAGAATTCTGGTGGATTTTCCCCCACCCCCTCCTTATGAGGCTGGGCAAGTTGATTTGAAAAAAAAACAAAATGCGATGTCAGAACAAACAATCACCTCAAATAGAACTAAAACTGATTCAGCGGTTTAGGAGACTCAGGTAAAGGTTTAAGTTTGGATTGGTTATAAAAAGAGAACATGCAGCAGCCAAAAAGACCATGTGGGAGGGCTTGAGAAACAGATTTTTAACTTTTTTAGGCCTAAAATCCTATCAGGAGTAATTTACAGCAACTTAGACATGACAAAAAGTTGAAAAAGGAAAAATAAGATTTGAACAAATTTAGAAGGTTCAGTTGACCCAAAAATGGTTATTTTAACCTATTTTTTCAGGCAACCCATTTTTAGGTTAAGTATTTTTAAAATTTTCAACAAAGATGAATGTAAAATGACATGTTTACCACTGTTCATGCAATGGCTGAGATCAGATTCACTTAATACTGCAGCATATTTCACGAGTTTCTTTCATTTATCCAATATGATGTGCTGTAACACGCAGTTAGAAAAGGCTCAGCTCAGTATATTTCAAAATCACAGTAACTCATGCTTTTGAATAACGTCACATACACTTTCTAGCTGTTTGCCCAAGTTCTAGTAATCAAAATAAACAAAAACTGTTTCTAATGCTTGATGATTGATTCAATTTTTCCTCCAAAGAGTAGTCTGGCCACCCCCACCCCCCATGGAAGACACGCTTTTCCTGACCTATTGTTTTGCACCTTGTCTGCAACATACAGTGGAATCCGCTTAATTTCATATCTTTTAGTTAATTATATCTGTTTATTGTACATGATTTTCAAAACCCAAACCATTTACCATACCTTCTATAGAAATCTGACCTGTTAATTACATATAGGTTATAGAGTAACCTCCTGTTAATTGAAATAAAAAAATCTTGTACATGTGTAATCTGTTGAAGAATTTCTGATAACCAGTGAATTCCCCTACATTCATAGAATTTTTGGCCTCAATACATCTAATACAGGCATTCAATCTATTATATCTTGTTTGGCAGAGCTCATGATATTCTGCCAAACAAGATAAAATAGAATAAATTCTTATTTTATCATTGGAGTACAGAAAAATGACCCATCCCTGTTAACTGTATACTCCTGTTAAGGCTAATGAAAAAAATTGTTGTTTCTCAGTCACCTCCCTCTTCAAAGAAAATCTGCCTCGTCACTTTTTTTTCACTTGGAATTCTCTTCTATAACACTATTTTTAACTTGTAGGACAATATTTAACCAATTATACCCTGTTTGACCGAGCTCACAGAGCTCTGTCAAACAAGATACAGTTGGTTAAATTTTCTACAACATTATGGGAATTTTTAAAAAAAAGCCTCTCTCCCTCACCATAAAATCAAGGAAAAATTGCTGGAGAAACAATAATTTTTTTTTAATTGAAAACTTTTTACTAACAAGTGACTATATTCAATTCAATTAGCCGAGTTCCACTGTACCATGTTAGTAACCTTATTGGAACATTTAAGGAACAATTCCAATGTGGTGATTAAAATTAGTTTTCTAAATTTTTCCTGCCATCAAAGAGGAAAAGAGGACATTGATTAAATTTGTTTTTGTTAATAATTTATTGATTGTATTAATTACCTGAAATTCTACAAAAGCTACTGGTGTTCCACCTTTATTGTGCATTCTAAGACGACTAAATCCTTGAAAACTGAAAAAAGCAAAGGTGATGCCAAAGTGAATTGAGCAGAAAAATCTATGCAAACCAGGCAGAGAAGAAACTAGTGCATGTTCAATCCTGTCTTTCAATGAAACATTTTTGTCCATTACATACTCGTCTGGGTTACTTCACACAAGTTAAATTCTGAAATTTTATTATGTAAACTGAAATAACTAAGAATTCTCTTGTTTGAGTATTCACAACCTTTTGATGAGTAGGTACCAAATCATTCTGTGTACTGTTGTAACTACAAATCATGCCATGAAGTTTGTGCAGCATGATCAGTTTTCCAAGCCCTATATCATGACTGACTGGATGGATCTTGAGCTGTTTAGTCAACTCACCACACTGCATCAATACTAAACTTACTACAGGCTCATTTAACCCTTTACCCAACGTAACGGCCAAAACTGGCTAGTGCTATTCACAAAATCACCATTCAATTTTCAGTATTTTTTTCATTTTTTGTCTCATAACCATAGCTAATGACCCCTCATTGGAACAAGCTCTTTGAGTTCATTCCAATGAGGAGTCATAAGCCATGGTTTTGATGCCAAAAGTGAAAAAAATTCAGTTATTCAAGAATTTTATTTGCATGTGTCGTCAGCCTTTCGTGTTAGGTAAAGGGTTAACCCTTTACCCAACGGATCGACCACATCTGCCCACATAATATGCAAATTCAGCAGCTGAAAAAAATATTATTTTTCGAAAAAAATTTCCAACAAAACCATATCATGTGACCCCTCTTTGGAACGAGCTTGACCAGCTCGTTCCAAAGAGGGGTCCCATGATATGGTTTTGTTGAAATTTTTTGAAAAAATTTAAAAAATGATATTTAAAATAATAAATTTTGATATTGTCTGCATTGGGTAAAGGGTTAATGAAGCTTCAGTGTCATTTCTGCACAACTGCATGGTATTGAGCACATGGGCATCGTTGATCATGATCTGAAGAAGGTGCAATTATCACTTTCAACAGTGACGATAGTGACTATTGTTAAGAATGTTGATATGATGTTCTGCATGTTCTAGTAGTGTCCACAAATGAACACTGTCAGTTGAGTAATTGTTGGGGGGGGGGGGGGGGGGGGGGAAGAGAAGGGTTGGGAGGCCCTCCAAAGTTTTTTGCTGCTCTTTCCAAAACATTGACCTAATGCAAGTTTCACATAACATACAGCCCCAAAATGGTCTCCAACAAAGGGTTACATACTACACAAATGCATCAAATTTGCTCTTAGAGCACAGCAATTGGCAAAATTTTCTACATGTGACCCTCCAGTCTCCAAAGTTTTTTGCTGCTCTTTCTAAAACATTGACCTAATGCAAGTTTCACATAACATACAGCCCAAAAATGGTCTCCAACAAAGGGTTACATACTATACAAATGCATCAAATTTGCTCTTAGAGCACAGAATTTGGCAAAATTTTCTATGTGTGATCCTCCAGTTATTACCCCTCCCCCTCCTCCCACTTCCCTTCAGGTGGAGCAACAGCTGGATCCAACTTTTTTCCACCAAGGCTGCTCTGCACAACCAAGTTAGCCATTGCTAACTCATCCATATTCCATAGGCTAAAGATTGGTATTTATGTGACATAGTTGAAATTGGTATCCAATATAGTGATTGCATATGATCACTGCTCCACTGCTGTTTGACTGCTCTACTTCCTGGGCAGGCCTGGCCGCTTGAGGGGAGCTATTGCTCCGGCTCTCCCTGGCTCTCCTAAAGGCAAATTGAGGAGAGCCATAATTGCTCTCCTTAAACTGTAATGGCTCTCCTCAATTTTCATATTAACAACCTTGTATAATTGATATTAGTGAAGAATAGCTCCCCTGATACAGATTTAGGAGGGCCATAGTGGATCCCCTGAATTTTTCAAAAGGCCAGGCCTGCCTGGGGTTCCCACGAGTAAGAATAAATGCTTAGTTTATCACAAGAATGCATGAAACTGATCAAATTTCTGTTAATTGACTACCTGTTAACCATTTGAACCCAAGAGACCACTTTTTCAGTCCAGGAACATGATACGTCTTAACCCTTTACCCAACGCAGGCGATTTCAAAATTTATTATTTTAAATATCGTTTTTTAATTGTTAAAAAAAAAATTCAACAAAGCCATATCATGTGACCCCTGTTTGGAACGAGCTTGATGAGCTCGTTCCAAAGAGGGGTCACATGATATGGTTTTGTTGAAATTTTTCAAAAAATATTTTTTCAGCTGCTGAATTTGCATATTACGCGGGCGGATGCGGGCGATTCGTTGAGTAAAGGGTTAATTTCATTAAGCATGATGGCTGCTACGTGAATGTGTGGGGTAGACCAATGAACATTTTCAACATGCAGCCGCAAGCTGCATGTTGAAAATATTCAGTGGTCTATCCCCAAATAATGAATATGGACTCTTCTAATTGGCGCCATTGAACTATATATATTTATTTATTGATGTTTAAGGTCATATATTTATGCACAATGGCTAATCATGACCGTGACAGTTTTCCAGGTGGAGGAAGCCGGAGTACCCGGAGAGAACCACCGAGCAACGACGAGCAACTGCCAGCTCCCCAACATCGTAACTCCGCACTGCAGCACAGGCAGGGTTAGATTGGTTGTGAAGACATGTGCACCATCAACGTGCAGTACGCCTTAGTACACGGCGTCATCGTGCCCCCACGAGGGCAATGGAGATGAAGTGTCTTGCCCAAGGACACAACGCGATTGCCGCAGATGGGATTCGAACCGAGGGCCTCTCGGCTTGCAGCCTACACCTCTACCTACTGAGCCACCGCACTCCCGCCACTGAACTGACATAGAAGATACCACCAGGGTTCGAAGAGTCAAGTAAATATTTGTTACTGGCAAAGTGACTATCCAAATAACAGGGTTTGACTGTACATACCCAATAGCAACATTTCATCAGCAAAGATTCCATCCCCATTACATTATAAATTGTGCTTGAATGTTTAATTAGGTTCATCTTCTTTTTATATTGTGGCTGCAACAACGGTAAAAAGTCAGTCTGGACAATCATTTACAAATATGCTGCCCATTTTAGAGAGCCCTCATTGTAGTCAACAAGCACTCCTCCACTTCCTGGGTGTTCCCAAAGGGGGATTTTAATTAAAATCATGAAACTGAAGCTGTTTAGATATAAGATTATAAGGTTGTATGAAGTAACGTCTCAGTTCATGCCACATAATTGCCTGGAATATGAAAGACAGAAAACATGAAATAGTTTGTACTCAGTGAACATACGCATTGCATTCAAAACATAATAACCAGTGAACATAAAATGCAGAATGGGAGAAAATAAAAGGATTGTGTCATATGGCTGGAACAATCATGTGCCTGGTGATAAACAATGATGTATTACGAGTCTGCTTTGAATACAATATGCTATTTGATATATGATGTGGGAAGAGCAGTAAATAGAAAAAAATAAAATTCCAATTAGTCTACTAAAAAAAATTCATTGTTTCTCAGGCACGTCTCTCAACACTGAAACTCTGTCTCATCCACCTTTTTTTTAATCTTTTTGCAGTATTTTTCACCTGTGGAACAAAAAATTTAATCAAATATATATTTTGCTTGACAGAGCTCATTGAGCTCTGTCAAACAAAATATAATTGGTTAAATGTGCAACTGCATTATGGGAAGTGTTGAAAGCATTGGTTTATTGACATATTAGTGAAGAGGGTTAAATTTTAATTCCAACTATTTTCACGGCTATTTTGTGGCTTAACAAAAACAAAATGCTTTCCTCCATCATCATAAAATTGAGAAAAAATTGCCAGAGAAACAAGAAAAAAAATTTTTTTGACCTTTTAGTTTAAATAAATGTTTGCATTTACTCTTATCCTATGATAAACTTTCAAGTTAAGTAAAAGAGTTTTCAGAAGAATTTTGAGGCATCTAAAGTGAAAGCATTATCATATAATCTATTCATTAGGCCCCACAAAGTAGATCTTCAGTTTCTCAGGCCATTATTTAAAAAATTGCATGCGGGCGGGCAGTTTTTTATTTTATTTTTTATTTCTGTAATTATTTCTTTGCCATCAAAAGTTCATATCTTGGTTTATGTTTTAGGCCTCATAATCTACAGAATAGCATGGGAGGTGGTGTATTTTGTCCCTTGAGAGCAAGAAGGCTTTGCAATGCTAAAGCACTGCAAAGCCATCTTGCACTCAAGGGACAAATTTCTCAATTTTTTTTAACTTTGGTAAAATATCAGACATAAACCATTTAATTTTGATTTTTTTAAAGTTTCCATTGGTTATAAAAAGAGAGCATGCGGCAGCCAAAAGTACCATGCGGGAGAGCCTGAGAAACAGATTTCTAATTTTTTTAGGCCTTAAATGAACTTTGTTTCAGATTACAATACCATTAAACTTCAAACTGATTTTGAGAAATGCACGAAGCCAAGTATTTCCAGCCATTTGAGTTATCTCATCTGAAGATTATTTTCCTCATAGTCTATTGAATAACATGGGTGGTGGTGTATTTCGTCCCTGGAGTGCAAGAAGGCTTTGCAATACTAAAAGCATTGCAAAGCCTTGTTGCTCTCAAGGGACAAATTTATCAATTTTATTAACATAAACCATTTAATTTTTTTTTTTTTTTTAAAGTTTGCATTGGTTATAAAAAAGAGAGAATGCGGCAGCCAAAAGGACAATGCAGGAAGGGCTGAGAAACAGATTCTTAACTTTCTTAGGCCGTAACTGAATTTTTTTCTTCCTTTTTTTTAATTGGTGTTCAAGGTCATAGTCAGCATCTATGGTTATATCATGACCACAATGTAGACATGAGGTCAAGTTTTGCCAATCTACCATACATTCAGTATAAATTTGACCTATCAATTGCAAAAAGGTTATGAGTAAATACCTGGTAATTGAATAAAAGATCTATCTCTCGATCATAGAATTACTCTTGACAACCACCAAATTCCCCATTTAATCCTTTAACCAACCTAATGGCCAAAGACGGCCAGCGCTACGGTAAAAAATCGCCAATTAATTTTCATTATTCTGTCTCAAAAACATAGGTTATGACCCCCTCGTTGAAACGAGCTCACTGAGCTCGTTCCAACGAGGGGTCATAGCCTATGTTTTTGAGACAAAAAAGAAAAAAATTAGTTATTCAAGAATTTTTTTTGCAAGTGTCGTCTGCTTTCCATGTTAGGTAAAGGGTTAATGTAACAAAAGGTCTATTGAAGTTATGGAGCTCCTATGTACAACTTACTATTGCCAGAATATGGCCATTTTCATCTGTGTGATGTTTTGGTGCACTGTCTCAGAAAAATTGCTTTCATTTTCAAAATTTTCAATAATTTAATTAGAAGCAATTGATAACATCCGAGTAGGCACAAATCTTAATTTAAATAATACCCAACAGTCATATGCCCTGCACACTGTATTCAATAATATTAGTAATACACTCTAATGGTAGGTTGTAAAGGTTGGGTATTCTATGGAAGTATCTCACTGGTCTCTATACATCTAATTCCTGGAATGTCAGCAAAAAACATTGTCAACCAATCTGGACCCCCCCAACCCACCCCACTCCACTCTCCAGACCCTAAGATGGCACCAAGTCAATCAATACGATAACTCCTCCCAATCCATGATGTTTCATGGCGTGAAAGCTGTTATGCTGTGACTGTAGTCACAGTGTAACAACTTTCACTTCTCCCAATATCACGGTGTTTATCTATCATGAAATCTAGTAACACTGTTATCAACTTTCCAATCTCAGCCCTTGTTTTTCATCAATAATTTCTACAATACGTTATAAATATTTAGGGCTTATATTTCGATGAGAATCGGAGAATCGATTCACGCAAATATTCACGCAACAAAACCAGGGAGGATCCATGTAGATTCTTATTGCACCTCTGCTAGGATTCGCGTGAGAAGAATTTAGTCAATTTAATCCTTTACTTAAATAGCAGCAGCAAATTAACCAATATAAGGCTAACATGACCTAAATATCTGGACACTTTGTCAATAAAATTGTCCAAATATGGATGCCAATGGAATCGGCTCAATCTGATTGGTGAATATTGTTTATTTTTTAAAAAATTATCAAATTCAGTTTATGTTTTAAAAATTAAGAAGCTTTGTTGGGAAAGTGTTAACATGTGTTATCAGTATACAGAAGAGGTTCAACCAGGGTGGTGGCCTCATGGGATCATGGGACACTCACAGCACGTATGGATTCTCGCAACCATTTTTGCATGAAACCAGAAGGATTTTCCCAAATTTAGATGAAATATAAGCCCCGATATTCAATGTGCACATCCTCAACATATTCATCAAAGAATAGTCTTTAAAATGAGATTGGCAATTATGAGGTGTCCAAAAAGTGGACACCTTTGAGAATTTGCTTGTTTGTTAACTGGTAGAGTGCTTGAAGCCCACATTTGGGCTTTATTCTGAAGCGCAGGTACCACAACTTGAAGGCTCATATTCAGTGGATGTGCTTTGTATTATCTTTGAAGTGACGTTATTCAGTCTGTGAGGGTTTGCCTTGTTACAATTTATGGGAGAGTGCCAGCTGGCACTCTCCCATAAATTGTAACAAGGCAACGACATGTGTACAAGATTTGATGGCCAAAAATAATTCAGCACTCTACCAGTTAAGCATTGTTTATTTATAGCAACATCCGCCCTCCCACCACCACAACCAAGATGACAGCGGCTGAGACACTTTTCTATATGTGACCAATGAACATTCCAACAATCCACTTGTATAGAGATTAGTGAAGTATCTACATTACAGATATACAAAAAAGGTAGAAAAAACATCACTACCAACAGTTGTGCTATAAGTAAACTGCTTCCAACTGATCTCTATAAGATCTGATCAATTTTTCAACTCCTTCTATCCCATTAAAAGTGATGGACACTTAAAAAATGATTGACAGTGTTTAGCTGTAGAATGGACAAGAAATGTAAACAGTCATTTTCTTGGTATTATTTTTACTTTCAGTTCTGGGAGTTTTGTCAAACAACATCTGAATGTTCTGATACTAATTCTGTTAAAAATGTTGAATGCTACATACATTTAACCCTTTACCTAACGTAACGGCCAAAACCGGCCAGCGCTATTCTCAAAAATCGCCAATTAATTTCCATTATTTGTCTCAAAAACATAGGTTATGACCCCTCACTGGAACGACCTCATCAAGCTCGTTCCAACAAGGGGTCATAACCTATGTTTTTGAGACAAATAATGAAAAAAATTAGTTATTCAAGAATTATTTTTGCAAGTGTCGTCTGCTTTTCAGGTTAGGTAAAGGGTTAAATGAAAGAATCTTACTTCTGTTTGCAGGTGTTTAGCTGCATTTGCATTCAAAGAACTTATAATAATTGCTCCAGCCTGACATGGCATGCAAAACCAATGACCCAAGACAAAATCATTTGCTAGTACACTGATGGACCACAATTAAAGATTTGTAATTGATAATATGTGGTGGCACCATAAATCTATTCATGTTGGTTTGTGACATCGGGATACAGAGAAATCATCTCATATTTTAACATTTTACCAAATGCTACGACCTCATATGGACAGCACTATTCACAAAAATCACCATTCAAATTTTATTATTTTTTACTTTTCAATTTTTGACACAGAAACATAGCTTATGAAATCTCATTAGAACATGCTCAGTGAGGCATTCTAAAGAGGGGTCATCATAAGCTATGTTTTTTTAACAAAAAACAAACTTTTAAGTTATTCAAGAATTTTGTTGCACATGTCGCATTATTCAAGTCATGTTAGGTGAAATGCTGAAAAAGCCCTTCTGTAACAGAACTGAATTTGCTTGCATTTCATCTATTGTATAAAATATTTCATTAAGGAACATTATGCGAACCAATTTATCATATTATTTATTCATTAACACTTTAGGCTAAAAAAAAAATGTTTTGATTCTCAGGCAATCTCTCATTGAATTTGAAAACCCTCATTGGACATTTTTATTGCCTTTCAGTGTCGTCGAAAATTAGTACAAAATCAGGGAGACCCAAAACTTTACATTTTTTGATTGATGCTTATTTATTTAGTTGCACCTCCAATATGTTTGCCTTGTTGCAATTTATGGGGGAGTGCAGAATTGTAACGAGACAAATCCCCATTGATTAAATACTTTTACTTCAAAGATAATGTGAAGAGTATCGAAAGAATATGAAGCCTTTGTATTGCAGTACTTACAGTTTGTTTTTAGAGGAATGTTTTATTTTCAAATTAAAAATGAATTTACTTGTACAAATATGCACTTTCTACATTTCTGTGTGTAAAAAGACAGCCAAAATCCTCTCCATGTTTGCTCACTTTTTGCAAAAGAAAAATCAAAATCAAAAATAAAACCCTCACTTAGTCACTGATTTTTAAAATAAAACAGCCTGAGAATCAATTAATTTATTTTGTGTGGCCTTGACTGACATTATTTTTTATGAACAGCCCTGCCAGGACTTGACTGGTACGTTAGGTAAAAGGTTAATATTAGTACAGAAATGTTTAGTCAATTAATCAATGTTGACTTGATTATCAAATAAGTCCACCCTAAATTCTGCTAGTCAATTAGTTGAATCACCAACTCTCAAACTTCACTGCTGATTGCCGTACTGGGAAAAAGTACATCTATACATTTCAACAAGGAACAATTCATCAAAAAAAAAAAATACTCCAAAACTTCAAAAAAAACAATTATATACTTCTTCACTTTGTTATCGGCATTCAACTGTACATTGTTACAAATTTATAAAACAGCGACTTGCCTTGACATGAGCAAAAAAGGAGCCAACTCCATTGTTACAAAATGTTACTTGCATGACTCTATGAAAGGAACCCAACTCTATCATCAAAGTCATGAATGGTTTTACATGACATCTTGTGGGGGTGGGGGTGGGGGTGGGGGGTTGGGGGTGTGCTGAATAGAACAGCATGATCAAGTCTATCTACCAAGGGAGCTAACTCCTGTCAACTAACACTAGTAATATACCTGGCAGTCACAATTTTTTGAGCAACATCAAGATAATTGCGAAAACAAAAACATCACTTTATTTGTTTGCTGAAGTAGCTTGAAATCAGTTTTTTAAGCTTTATTTATTTGCTTGTGTAATTGATAGTCAAGAAGTGAGAGAAGGGAGTTCAGGGAAGAGGGGTGAGGCAACCTTAAAAATTACTTAAAACTACAACACCCGGATACATTCTTCTGCTGTCTGAAGGGTTCATATAGATTCATATTCTTATACAACTTTAAACGATTTAGATGGAAGAAAATGGTAGAAATATCTCAGTATCAAAAAAGATTCCGGAAGTGAATCAATACAGATTCTTTGAAAATGAAATACTTCACACCCGCATCAATGAAAGCTGAAGGAAAGTAATTAAATTGGGAGTTAATCAGGTCATCAGAGCTGTAAAATGATCATTTTTTTTTTACTGTGGGACGTAAATAAATCTCTCCATAATCAGACAGTCGAGATGGGCAGTATTAGAATTTTTAGTTCAGTAGCAGTTTTGGTATTTTTACTGGAGTATACCATGGCGTCGGTTTGGTATTTGGTATCTGACTTGACTGAGATTTGCTGACAGTACCAATTCATATTAAGAAAACACAGAATAAGTTCTTCTTGTATATCATTTTACCACAAATAACCTTCAAAGGTCTGTTTACTTTTTGACATACAATCATTAGCAGGTACTCCTGACAATACACAAACCACCTAAGCAGTGATTTCTACTTAAGTCTTGGCTGCCTTAACAGGCAGCCAAGACTTGACTAAAAATCACTGCTAAGCAACTGCACATGCACACAGGTGGGAATTCAGAACGGTAGCCCAGGCCCTTAAGGGTTAACAAAACTGAACAAGACTAACAGTGACCACATGGCCATGGATGCCCCTGAAATATGACACTGATCTGTGATCTTGACCTCCATCGAACAAAAAAAATTCTCTGTGCGACACATTGTCTCCCCACAAGCAACATGTATGCCAAGTTTCAACAAAATCCAATGAAGCAACTCAGAGTTATGGAGCAGACATGAAAATCTTTCTGATGGTTGGGCAGACAGACAGACAGACAGACAGACACGCAGACAGACGGAAATGACAAACACTATATGGGCCCAGAAAAAATTTTTCTGGGGCATAAAAAGAAAACCAGTCACTTCTTTCATGCTAATGAACTCTTCTCAATAAGGCCTAATAATTAGCAAATGCAGGAAAATTTGAAAATTCAGACAGTTTTGATATTCAAATATTGGTTCGGTTTTTCGGTATCCCCATGATACTGGTATCTCTTCAGATTTTCGGTATGTTGCCCATCTCTATCAGACAGAAGTCTTATAGTTCAGAGGGACCCTCCCCAGTTTTCACAACATTTCTCTGCCTATGCCACAGTGATTAAATGCCATCAGGTTATTCCTATTGTGTGTATTGGATATTCATGAGTATTATGTCTATTTTTATGGTGTTTGCATAATTTTATCTCCTCGATGAATTTGGCTGATTTTCTCAACGGGGCTGCTAAGTTGTACACTGTGCTCTGACACTGATGGTTCAGATAATATAGTGACCAGGAAAATATGTATGACCAAAATAAAAAGGCAGATGACACTTGACAAGAAATAACTGCAAGGCCTTTATTATTGTTAATTGTTTATATACAATAAATTTCCTCTTATGCTCCAGGGCTGTACGAGTTCATAAAGCCAAAACAGGGTTTTTGTGCTAGAATCAGTTGAAACAAAACAAAAGACTGTACTTAGAATTCTATGAAATGTTACTCTAACACAATGCTATTCAGATAAGGCCACACAAAGTAGATCTTCTGTTTCGCAGGTCATTATTTGTAAAACTGCATGTGGGCAAGCGATTTTTTTTATTTTATTTTTTATTTCTGTAATTATTTCTTTATCATCAAAAGTTCATGTTCTTGGTTTAAGTTGTAAGCCTCATAATCCACATAATAGCATGGGTCGTGATATATTTCGTCCCTTGAGAGCGAGAAGGCTTTGCAATGGCTAAAGCATTGCAAAGCCCTCTTGCACTCAATGGACAAATTTATCAATTTTTTTAACTGGTGTAAAATATCAGACATAAACCCAATTAATTTTTATTTTTTAAAGTTTACATTGGTTATAAAAAGAGAGCATGTGGCAGCCAAAAGGACCATGTGCAAGGGCCTGAGAAACAGATTTTAAATTTTCTTAGGCCTAAATTTTCATTTGTACATTCAGATAGGGATGATCACACAGGATATTTTACAGGGGATAAAATACAAAAGGGAGCTGAACAGTAATATGAAATAAGTAAGCTGAGATAGTAGGAAAGTTATTGAATTTGTACAAAGCTTTTATGCCAGTTTTCTATTCAGAATGGTGCCACCACTAGTGAAGTAAATAGCTTTGATAGTGTTGTGCCAATCACCCACATATAAAAAAGATAAAAAGAAAACACAGAAATTAAATTTCAGCTTTGAAATCTATGTGCTTGCAACATTGATCATATTAAAGTTGTGAAAATTGTGTACAGCAATGTTATTTCTCTGTGAAATACACCCTGATGTAGAACTGTTTATCTATTAATGGTGCCTCATACATGCTTCTGATGAAAAAGTCTGTGCAAAATGGGGATGTTGGTGGGGAAAATGCTTTTGAAAAATTTCTTTTAGCTATGCAGTTATGTGATACACAGACAGAAAAGGCTCATGCAGTCATCATCAACAGTGGAGCCTTTTCCAAGTGTGCAACAATACTAAATGTCATTAGCAAAACAAAGGTACACAAATGCTGTCCCCATTGTAGAACAAGTAACTCCACTAAATGCTTTGGCTCTCTCCCCACCATAATCGAAACAGAGAAATTGAAATACTTCATCCATTCAGATTTTTAAAATATATTCTTCCTCTCATACAATCGAAAGCTTTACAGTAAATAACACTTTGTTCTCAAAGTATTTCAGAGTACTTAGATGCCTCTGAATATTCTAATAGGAATAAGAGAAGTACAATCTGTTTATAACTATTTATTTATTTTAGGGGGTTTAACGACACTATCGACAGCTGGGGTCTCTTCATGCAGACAGTTTTAAGGAGGAAACTGGAGTTCTGAGAGAACCACTGACCAGACTCTAGCAACCGTCAGACTCCCAAACGTACTAACTCGGTATCAGCAGGGTTAGCATTGGTTGAAGGCAAGTGCATGATCAACCTTAGTACACAGAGCCACCTTGGCCCTATGTGGGCAAATGGAATGAAGTGCCTTGCCCAAGGACACAATGCAGTTACCAATGGTCAAAACTGAAACATGGACATTTTGGTTTGAAGTCCAATGCTCTCACAACTGAGCCACCAGACTCCCATCTGTTTATAACTATACCACAGACAAGGTGTCAATAGACCCAGAAGCATGCAGATATTGTTGCCTTCAAAGAACTTCCATTGCTTGAAACCATGTTAACATCTCCTTAACCCTTTACCTAACATAGCAGCCAAAAACAACCAGGATAAGCTTACCACAGCCTAATGTATCTCTGAAGTTTCTCAATAAAACCATACAACTATGGATATCATTAGAACCAGCTCGTTGAGCTGGTTCTAATGATATCCACATTTGTATGGTTTTATTGAAAAGTTGTGAAATTTATTTTCGAAAAATGTGAAATTCAATTTATTTTTTAAAAATACTGTTAGGTAAAGGATTAAAAGTGCTAGTTATGTCAAAGACAAGATGATTGTGTGAAAAACACAGCAAATACTGGGGTATCAAATTCCAGACCTCCCAAAGTACCCCCACCCCACTGCCAAGAGAAAAAAAAAAGTCAGGACTTTCAAAACCTTCCTATGGAACTTTAAAGCACTTTCCTGGGCTTTCATAAAAATAATTTTAATCCTCTCCGATGTTTGTATAGATTTCAGTTAACATTTCTTGTACATGTCAGAGAGCTTCCCAAGATCTGGTGCAGGTGTTTATTTGTTTAGACACTTTTAACAAAACTTTCAACATCTGTAGTTATTTGTAGACAATGCAGATGATACAAGTCAGGATCAAACCTACGACCTGTCGATCCAAGTCCATGGTTTTAACCAATGAGCCACCACACTCCCAGGTACAGATATTGTTTCTCTGGACAAAAATTCAAATTACACATTACAATGTGCAACAGTAAAACAAGAGCTTAAAAGTACAGTTTTTGACCAAAACGAGACAAGCAAAAACCCAAACATGTTTTTACAAGATTTCTTCGGAAAACTTCCTATTTTTAAGCACTTTCAAAGTCCTGAAATTTCAGTTTTGTAATTCATATACTTTCAAGGGCCTGTCTGAAACCCTGAAAAGTACAAACTGACACAGTTAACCATTTTGTAATATAACTAAGAAAAGACAATATTTTTGATATATAAAAAAAAAATTTGGGGTACTAAAATGCAGCTTAGGACACCTCAGGGGATGAGTTTGACATGCTTGTCACAATGAGAGCATATGCAATGGTTTAGAAGCAAAAATTTTAAAAAGTAACAAAATTTGAAAGGCAATTCTGTGTATAGTGGATGAATTTGTCCCACACATAAGGTAAAACATTAACAATCAGTGTTAAGAATATTTCAACATAAGTGTATATTTTGTAATATAATTATTTTCAAGTGAAATGGAAATGTAAAACAAATATAAAATACTAAATGCTTCCAAGATGAGCTATGAGATGATGAGGATGAAATAAGATGTGAATAAAAGAAGAAAAATGAGAGAGAAAATAGATTACAAAGAAGAGAAATTTGACAAATGATTCTAATAAAATATTTGAAACAGAAAACCAATAATTATACTTACCCCATTGCTTGTGTTGAACGGACTCAACATAACAGAAAATAAATAACTTGCCTTCTGCAGTGATAGAGATCATGAAAGAAGCAATCCAGCATATTTTCTTTCTAATCAAGGGAGGTAATCATCAGATTCAGAATTCCGATGACTAACAGCATTTATGGCTATATTTAGAAAACATGGAGTCAACTTCAGTCAGTTATTTAGTTTTTTTTAAGACCATGTTTAGAGGATTTGCTCATCACAAACAAACGATATGTGATTTTGGTTTGGTTTGGGATTTAATGACACTTTAAAAAACCAGTGTCATAATGTCTGACAGTTTTACAGAAGAAGGAAGCCCCGAGGACCCAGAGATAACCACCGAGCAACTGTCAGACCCTCCAACTTACTAACCCAGCACAAGCAGAGTTAGAAGCAGTTGCGGCAAGTGCACCATCAGGGCTTGCCTTGAGTCGGGGCTGATCAGCCCAGGCCCAGAGATCAGCCCCAAGGAGCACTTGCTGGGGGCTTTTTTTCAAGCCCCGACATTTTCCACAAAAAAGCACTAACAATAATGGACAAAATGGAAAATCATCCCCGAAAAGGTCCCAACCTCAATATGTGGGGCACTTTTTTTAGGCCCCGACCATTTTACTCAAGGCAAGCCCTGCACCATCGATGTGCAGTATGCTTAACTACAATTAAATCACACTGATAAAGGGTTTTATAACTAGACCCGAAGACCTTGAGAAAAATTTCTGGTTGTAAATCGTATACATATTTATAATAGGCACTGACCTCTATACAACTGGATTGCTGGAATGTCAGCGAAAACTCAAACTAACCCCCACTCCCGCAAGATGGTGGCAAGTAAATAAACATGGTAAGTCCTTCCTATCAATGGTGTTCAATGACATGAAAGCTGTTATGCTGTGACACAATCAGAGCATAATGGGTTTCACTTCATCAAACATTGTGGTGTTTACCAAGCACAAAAACTAGCAGAATAAATGCCTGCATTGGATGTAGTGAGGCCAAGAAGGTTGATAAATAACGGGAATTTGGTGCATGTCACAGTAATTTTTCCGACATATTACAAAAATTTATATACACTTAACAGGAGTTTACTCTACAACCCATATGCAATTAACAGATCAAATTTGAACTAAAGGTATGGTAAATGGTTTTGTGATTGAAAATTATATTTAATTAACAGGGATATACAATTAAGAGATATCCAATTAAGTGGGCTCCACTGTACGATAATTCTTAACCCATTCAAACGTATGTGCGGTTCTGTATTTATCATACACCTCCCATGTAACAACCAGTCTACACGAAAATTGAAATAAAAGCAAATTTCATCCGGAATAATTACCGAATTCCCTTTGTTACCAACAAGACATCACTGTTAGTTGGCGGGGTACCAACCATAATTTGCTTTTTAAGTTTTAAGGCATTCAAATGGTCGGAAACCAATTGACACTGATCAGTGGGAAAAAACACAACAAAAAGTTTTTAAACAGCTAATAAGGTTAGCACACTCCATCATTATATGACCAGCTGTGGAAAGTATTTGTCAAGGTACAAGCAGTCAAAATGTTATATGTTATTTTTATTTTGTAAATTTTTGACTTGAATCTGATTGTTCAAATATCCTTGATAAACAAGTTTAAATGCAGAACTTGGAATTTCCAAGTGATCTCCACTCCAGTGCATTCGACCAATAATTGATGTGATTTGTTTAGATGGGTTCCTTTTCTGCTTACGTTGGAAACGAAAACGAACATGTTTAGTATCATCACATGTGCGATACAACTTTATTTTTATCGTTCAGACAGAACAGTGGAAATCCTGTGTTTTACATTAATAGGTGTGTGATAAATATTCAATTTGTATTGCCGCGAAAAATATGCACATCTTCAAAATATTCATTTTTCACAGACATTAAGGCCCCACAAAGTAGATCTTGTTTTTCGTGCCTTTTTGGGGGATAAAATTGCAGCATGTGAGCGGGCTGTTTTTTATTTTATTTTTTATATTGGTTATTATTTCTATGCCATCAAAGTTCATGTTCTTGGTTGGTTTTATGTTTTAGGCCTCATAATCAACAGAATAGCATGGGTGGTGGTGTATTCATCCAATGAGTGCAAGAAATCTTTGCAATGTAAAAGCATTACAAAGCCTTATTGAACTCAAGGGACAAATTTATCAATTTTATTAACTTAGGTAAAATATCAGATATAAACCATTTAATTTTTATTTTATTAAGTTTGCATTGGTTATAAAAAGAAAGCATGCGGCAGCGATAAGGACCATGTGGGAGGGCCTAAGAAACAGATTTCTGAATTTTTTAGGCCTATAGAATATACTTTTTAAAAAGTGTTTGACGATTGTGAGACGTACATTTTTATTTTATTGAGCATTGTTTATTTATAGCAATTTACACACCCCTCTTAACCCTTTACCCAACGAAGAGAATATCAAAATTTATTATTTTAATTACTATTTTTTTTAATTTTTTCAAAATTTAAAAAAAAACCATAACATGTGACCCCTCATTGGAACGAGCTCGTTCCAGTTAGGGGTCACATGATATGCTTTTGTTGAAGTATTTTGACAAATTTAATTTTTTCAACTGCTCAATTTGCAAATTACGCGAGCGGATGTGGGAGATTCGTTGGGTAAAGGGTTAAGATGGTAAAGGATGAGACACTCTTCTGTATGTGACCAAATGAGTATTCCAGCAATCCAGCTCTGGGATCAGTGATAAAAGGATGGTGGAGGAGAGATAAATTTCTATATGTAACGAAATGTGTATTCCAGCAATCCAGCTCTGGGATCAGTGATAAAGGATGGTGGAGGAGAGATAAATTTCTCTATATGACCAAATGAGCATTCCGGTAATCCAATTCTGGGATTAGTGATAACAGGGTGGTGGCAGTAAAGACACTTTTCTGTAGGTGACCAAAAGAACATTCTGGTAATCCAGTTGTTCTAGAATCAGTGATAATAGGATGGCTGCAGTGGAGACACTTTTCTGTATGTGACAAAATGAGCATTCCGGTAATCCAGTTCTGAGATTAGTGATAACAGGGTGGTGGCAGTAAAGACACTTTTCTGCAGGTGACCAAATGAGCATTCTGGCAATCCAGTTGTTTTGGGATGAGTGATAATAGAGTGGCTGCTGTGGTGGAGACACTTTTCTGTATGTGACCAAATGAGAATTCCGGAAATCATGTTGTTCTAGAATCAGTGATAATAGGTTGGTGGCAGCGGATACTCTTTTCTATATGTGACCCATGACCATTCCACCAATCCAGTTGCTTTGAGATCAATGATAATAGGATGTGAAAATATTTATTAGGAAAATAAACTTAAAAAGAGACTAGAGCCATACAAGTAATTGAACTGAATGGAATAGTTTTAGTTTTTTGTGATGTGAAAACAGCCAGGTTTAAACTATATGCGGTGTTGAAAACTTAATAAACAAGGAAATAATTTTGCAGTGTGTAAAATTCCTCTCAACTGAAAGCATGGGAAAACTGCTTTTCAATGAAAAGGGAAGGAAAAAATGTGTTGTGTATACCAAGGGAGGCTACCAATGATAATAAAACTTATTACTTACATCATAAACATCAAGGGAGGTAATATTCTCCAGTCAGCTTCAGAAGGCAAGACAAAAATCGAATGGTATTATTTCATTGAAGAAATTAGAGACACATCATGGGAGATAAATCTTGACTTGACAATTCAGCATACATTTGAAGTAAAAATGTACAAAAACCAATGGAAGACAATTCTTGTTTTTTCATTATTTCCAATTATATAATGCATTATAAAGGGTATTTTTCATCTTACAACTTTTTCAACTATTTAATCAATGATGGATAATTTAAAACAGTTTTTATTTAATATTGTCCACAATTTTCTTTGCATGCTTGTGGCATTTGGTGAATTAAATGTTTTACATCTGGAAAGACTTATACATGAAGTGATTTGTTTCTTTAGTGGTTTTGAAGATCAGTTTCAACATCTATGGATACCAACTGCAAAACAGATATAAAATCAAGTTTTGCCAATCGAGTATACCACAAACTTTAGTGCTCAAACCCCAGACTTTGCTTACTGGGTACTTTTGCACCAGTAAAACAGAACCTGGGTACCACAGTTATCAAGCATTGCTCCACTTCCCAGGGTTCCCAAGGAAGGTGAAATGAGCTATGAAATATTCACCAAATGAAAGTCACTTCAAACCATATCTACACCAGAAAAAGGTATCTCAATACTTTAGGCCATATAAAAAAAATACATCATTTTTCAGGGATTTTTTTTAGTGATGAGGGAGGCAGATATTTATATTTATGGGAAGTTTTTGGGGAGGGGAGGCAGGTATTTATATAAAATATTTTTCATTTTCAGCAAAGACTGAAGTATGTTAAAAAACTGCGACCTAGTGTCAACAGTGGTCTGTCTAAAGCCAACATTTTTTCTATCCAGCCAGTCTATGAAGCAGTTTGTAAATTCATCCCATTTTGCTTTTTCGTTCACAAGTCCAGGAAGAACAAATCCCTTGCTGCTCGATATAAGGAGCACAAACGCATCAAAAACCATGGGTGGTTTTTCAGGTGTGTCTCTTCGCATTTCAAGTTTGAAGTACCTTCCAAACACACTTGTAATTTCCAAAACATGGACATCTCTATTCATTTTGCCTTTGATGAAATCGTTAGCTATTTCATTTACTGTCAAAATATTATCGAACGATATTATGGTCCACGGCAGTTTCTTGAGCAGAATTTTTCATAAGAGAAACATTCACAAGGGCCGACATTTTGAGTGTCCATGACCTTTGAAATCTCGCAAGATCGTGAGACTGCTAATCTACTTTTTGTTTTCTTTCGCATTTAATAATTTCCTGGTTCAGTCTTTTCTTCCATTGTTACAATATGTAGAAATACAGTTTTACTCCATTGTATTTTTCAATACACATAAAGTAATCGATCCAAGATTCTGCACGGCAGATTTTAATATATTTTTTATTTTTGCGAGGCTATAAATATGTGAGAGGGCACATTTTTTCCGGATGCAGCGATCCCTAAGAAATGAAGCATTTTTATATATGGCCTTACTATTGTTATATGAAATTACTTCACCAAATGTTACAATTCCAATTAATCCTTACTAAAGTACCCACAGACATGCAGATTTTTTTTTATTATAGACTGCTTTTGAAATGGAATTAGACTTCTGGTTAATTTCATTCAAGTGAATTGTTTTGTTACACTTTACTGTTATTACAACATTTGTACATCTGAGGCAAACACAAAACTGTTGAAGAAAGGTAAGAATTTTATTTTTTTAACCCTCTTCACTCTGATGTCAAAATGGCAATGTTTTCAGCACAAATATTTCCCATAATGCAGTTTGATATCTAACCAAATATACTTTGACAGAGCTCAGTGAGCTCTGTCAAACAAGATATATGTTTACAATTTATTCCAAATTCCAAAAACATTACCAAATTTCAATTTTCCCCCAACATTGGTAAGAACAGACTAATCAGTCTATATTTTGAATAACTCTTAAGCTTTTGGCTGGCCAATTTAGAATGCAGGAGTCCAGGCAATAACACATGACTAAACCCTTGGCAACACTACTGGACAGTCAGGAGAAAAACATCTAAATCACTCTACCAGTTCCTACTGTCCAAAACAATTCTGTATTAAGTACATCAGAAATCTGTAAACTGAACAGCACTTCGCCAATAAATTTATTTATTTATTGGCCTTTAAGGTCATTGTTAGAATCATTGGCCATATCATGACCGCAACATTGATATGAAGTCAAATTTAGTCATTTATATCTATGCTGCCAACTCTGGGAGGACTTTTTTGGTACTGGAAACCAGGCGCCCAAACTCATTGTATTGGTGTATTATCTCCATCCCATGGACTGCTGAAATGGATGAAATTCAGCAAAAATTATACTTTATTAAAACCAACATGAAGTTAATCACTTGAATTCTGAACTAGGATACTGTAGCTGACTAAAAATATGATTGAGGCAATTGTACTCTGATAAAAAAAAAACAGGTGTGTGGAAAGCACGTGGAGGCATTACGGTAATTCCGACTTTCATGTCTTTTAAAAACGTTGCGGTGATCCTACTTTCAGTTTCCATTATTTTTAATAATTATAAATTGTCTTTACTGCGATGGGTTTGCCTCATATGCTCAGTAAGCAGCGAAAAAAAGCCATATATGAACCGGTGTCCCCAAATTATCCCTGGATATGGCCCTGGTGTATTAAATTTATCCAGAAAGATTTTGGAGGGAAAAGGTATCAGTTATGTTCGGTGGATTTTGGGATAGAAAGCTCCCCGTAGATTTCATTTTTTATTCCATTACCCCTTACATGCCTATTTCTGACTTTGGTAAATTTTTATTGTATTCGAACAGATGCCTCAACTTGTTGTGTTTGGGTAAACTTACAAGGTACACTCTAAGTACACTGGAAATTGTTTCTAGGCAAGTCTTGGCTGCCTATATAGGCAGCCAAGACTTGCATAGGCACAACTGCAAAGTCACAGAGCATTAAATGTCACAGTGTGGCAAAAATGTATGAAAAATATTCAGGCCTTTAAGGGTGAACAAGTATAAATTCTTTGATCCATATGCTATTAACAGGTAAAATTTGTTTTAAAGGCACACAATTGGTTTGGAATTTGATAAGGTTATGCTATTAAGAGGGTAGTTATTCCTTAATACTTGACCCATTCTAATGGCCAAAAATAGCCACTGCTATTCACAAAAATTGACATTCAATTTTTATTATTTTGTCAATTTTTGCCTACAAAAACATAGTTTATGATCACCACTAGTCTTGGTACGAGCTCACTTAGCTCATTCCACTGAGTAGTCATAAGCTGTTCTTTAGTCAAAAGATGAATAATTTGAGTTATAAAGCCCCACAAAGTAGATCTTCTGTGTCTCAGACCATTTTTTTTTTATAAATTGCATGCAGTGGGTGTTTCTTTTAAATATTTTATGTTTTGATCGTTATTTCTTTGCCAACAAAAATTCATGTTCTTGGTTTGTTTTATATTTTAGGCCACATAATCTACAGAACAGCATATTAACTTGGATAAAATATCAGGCTTAAACCATTTAATTTTGATTTCTTTTACGTTTTCATTGGTTATAAAAAGAGAGCAAGCGGCAGCCAAAAGGACAATGCGGGAGGGCCTGAGAAACAGTTTTTTTTAACTTTTTTAGGCCTTACCAAATTTCTTTAGCAAGTGTTGTTAGGTATTTGTGGTAGGTAATGGGTTAACCTTTTGCCTATTGCAGGATTCAACACGGAAGTCTACATGGGCCGATATTTGGCCTCTTTCCCAACACGAAATAGGCAGTTTTTTTCCCTCAATTTCATGCCAAAAATTCCAAATCTGCCCTGGTTCTTCCTCCTCCAGTTTTGGTTTTAAGTCAGTACTCTTTTTAATATGGACAAGATGTGACCGTGTGCAAAATATGCGGAGAGTTAATCATGGAAAGCTATGTAACTATGATGCTTTATTAAAATAAATCATTGTTCAGTGATCTTGTAACTCAATTTCAATTGTCAACCAAAAGGAAATCCTACTACACATGCACACTGTACACAGCCCTTGTAACTTCATCAGTCATCTGTCAAGAATTAGGCATAAAATAAGCCAACATAATTTCCTCACACTCCAATGCTGCCTATAATATGCAAATTAGTGAAGTGTCATGAGTTATTCATAAAACAAGCCTACAAAGTTTCATTTCACTTAATCCAACACTGCCAATAGTATGCAAAATTAGCGTATTGTCCCAGACTACAGTTTTGATAAAAAATGTGGTGTTTTCTTACATAAACTTGCTTTCGGTGAATCCATATTATTATTTATTGGTGTTTTAAGGTCACATATATCTGCAGAATGGCCAATCATGACCTCGACAGTTTTACGGATGGAGGAAGCCGGAGTACCCAGAAAGAACCACCGAGCAACGGCACAATTACAATGTCTGTATACACCCATGTGCCAAGTTTGGTGTTCATCAGTTCCAGTGGGAGATGTCAAATAAACACACCCACAACAAACTGTTCTAAAAAAAAACTAAGATGACGGCTATTAACTCTTTCAACACGAGAGGCCGTCTTTCCGCTTCAGGAACACGATATGTCATAAGTTCATTAAGTAGGATGGCTACTAAGTAGACATGTGTGGAAGAACAATTAATCTTTTCAATGTGCAGCCTGAATATTAATTGTTCTACCCCCAAATAACAGATATGGACTCTTCCAATTTCTGCCATTTAATTGGCATGCAAGATACCACCAGTGTTGAAAGGGTTAATTTAAGCATGAGCGAAAAATCTATATACTATGTTATGTATATTGTGCTATTTATTTTCCATTACAAAAGTTATCAAAATTGAATCTCTGTTTGGAAGTATTTACTTGAAAAGTATAATTGCTATTTTTAGAACAAAATGGCTTGTGGCAGCCATTTTTAATAGCCGTCAAATCCAAAAATGTGACATCCTGTTGAGTGTTCATCCCCTCTGCACTATTGTGTCATATCTTCCATTGTGTTTTATCGTTCAACCGTTGATCCCCATAATTCAACTAAAATTGCTCCAGTTTAATTATTATTTTTTATTGGGATACTCTCAACAGCTAGGCTCATCTTGTTTCAAACTCCATTTTATTTCTCACAAATCAGGGTAGAGCTTCTTTCAAATCATTTGTTTATACTTAAAAGATTTTGGGCTTTGTTACCACTAATTATAGAACTTTGGTGCTCTGGGTATTATTTATTTATTTATTGGTGTTTAAGGTCATATTTCTGCACAATGGCTAATCATGACCACAGCAGTTTTACGGGTGGAGGAAGCCGGAGTACCCGGAGAGAACCACTGAGCAACGACGAGCAACTATCAGCTCCTCAACATACTAACTCCACACACAAGCAGGGTTAGCATTGGTTGAAGACAGGTGCACCATCGACGTGCAGTATGCCTTAGTGCATAGCGTCACCATGCCCCCCACATGGGCAATGGGAGTGAAGTGTCTTGCCCAAGGACCAACGCGGTTGCCGCAGGTGGGATTCGAACCGAGGACTTCTCGGCTTGCAGCCTGCACCTCTACCGATTGAGCCACCGTGCAACCGCTCTGGGTATTAAGTATTGAATATTTAAAATATTAAAAAAATCTACAGTAATAAACATAATATTACCATGAATCCATTGAATACTCCACCATTTTCACTGTGTAAAAATCCTGGGTGGTGACACAATCCCCCACCTATACACATCTAAATATATTGCAATAGAACAATTTCTCACTTGTTTTTTTATCATGATTTATTTAAAAACATTTATCACTATTTTGTTTAAGGTCACATATTTCTGCAGAATGGCTAATTGTAACTGTTCTTTCATCACTGATATGTGTTAGTTTATTGGGGGTTTAATGGCACTTTCATCAGCCAGGGACACACCATGTAGGAGAGATTTACGGATGGAGGAAGCCAGAGTAACTGGAGCAAGGTGGAAAGCAACGGTCAGACACTCCAAATCACTAACTCTGCATGAGTAACTTTAGCAGCAGTTGAAAGCAAGTGTATCATTATATGCAGTATGCCTTAGTACACAGTGCTACATTGTCCCCAGACGCAGTTATCGCTGGCCAGGATTGAACAATCAACCTTTTGGTTTTAAGGCCAATGCTCCATCTAACCAGAGTCACAGCAATCCCCTTCACTGACATTACAGTTTTGACAATGACTTCTGAAGAGCTCTCACAGATAACTTGCAAAGAATCAATACAGGACTGTACTACCCTTCTGAGATCTGTATTTGAGGCTTCAGCCTCAAGAAATAGTATCTCAGAAGGGTAGTGCAGTCCCTTATAACCCTGCTGAAACACAGTGTTATGAAGCCTCAAGAAATATGGATCTCGGAAAGGTAGTACAGTCCTGTACACCCTGCTGAAACATCATGTTATGAATTTATTACCCTGTCCCTTCAGTGCGTCGAGTTTTGTTTTATTATATAATTCCTAAACGGTATTCCAGTGACAAAAAATTTATAAGAAAAGAAACATATCTTTTTTTATTATTGAACAAGAACGATTTGAAGTTATTTCCCTTTGACTGAACTCAAACATTCAATTCAAGGACACTGGTAAAGGATGCATTATTATTATTGTGGGACACAAGTTGACTTTACAAGTGTTTATTTGATACAGTGGTTTGCGTTGTGTGTTCATTCAAAATAGCTTGGTAGTTCAGTGAATCATATACCACAATCCTAATGGTTTAGATATGAAATTCAAGTTTTGGGTTAAAAAACTGTGATGATGGTCAGAACTGACATTGGGATATCAGAGTGTGCTGTTGTAGGATATCAAAACTGATCCCATGTTATGCCCTGTACACCCCAACCCCTCGCCACCATGCCAAATTTGAGCTCCATATCTATAAATGTTTGGAATGCACAGCTGACATAGCCTATAATTTTTTTAATGGTGCCAATGGGCATTCTACAATAAACTGTAACAAAACAATTCAAACGAACAAAAATAATAATTTTCTTCTAACTCAACACAAAGTAGATCCAAACAGTATGATGTCATTATCAATTCAAGCCTTGAAATAAGCAATCTGTCATTTGCCGAATAAGATCCCCAGAGGATGAATTTGCAGATGCTATCCCATACAGAGGGCCAATTTATCCTCTTAAGAGGTACCTCTTTCTCTTTGGGCCTTGATTCCGTTGAGGTTCACAGAGGATAAAATTAGTGATGCTACCCTGCTGTGCAGGGTAGCATCACCAAATTCACCTTCTGGGGACCTCATTCTGCAGATGACAAGTGTGCTTATTTCCCGGCCTAATTGTCATGTCACCAAAAGTTTATTCTGCAAGCCTGAAGGTGACTTCAAGCACCAAGACAGAGCAATCATTCAAAAGAAATTTAATTCCCATTCTGTAACAAGTAAACCATTTATTATTTACCTGTCGAAACAATGGTGCTATGATATTAAAATCAAAGTTCAGTGAAAACCCAAATATACTCTATGATATGGAAGAGGGAAACAGAATATAAGGTACAGAAAGTTACAAATACCTGAACACATCAGATATAACACTATGGATACTAAAATAACTTGAAATTGCTCACCTTGAGTTCTCCATGAATAATTTTGTCCACATTTATCACATTATTCTAACAAGGGGCACACTCACCTATTAAATAAGTCTTTTAGTTCTTGTTCTGATGAAAATTGTCCTAAGTTTGCCACAAATAGAGTAGAACATGGAGCATTCTGAGCTACAGGGGATGAGCTTGAACTAACTGATGACACGGGTGTCAACATAGGTGTGGCTGCCATAGGTGGATGTGCTACTGTAGCATGGTGGAGTTGTCCGGGATGTGTGAGCATTGTAGGGGCATGTATCTGAAATGGTAGTGAAAATATTTCATTTATTAAAAACACAACAGACCTCTACATTGAGTAAAAACAGTTTCTCAAGTATAATGCAGCAAGAGTGAACTAACCCCCTGCACACTGATGTAAAAATATCTAAATTTTTGGCAGAAAAAATTTCCCATAATGCAACTAGAAATTTAACCAATTCAATCTCGTTTGACAGAGCTCATTGAGCTCTGTCAAACGAGATTGAATTGGTTAAATTTCTAGATGCATTGTGGGAAAAAACAGCTTCCTGAAATTTTGGTATTTTGACATCAGAGTGAAGGGGGTAAATACAAAAACATCAAGAATAAAAGCATTTCCACCAAGATAATTACTTCAATTCAATTAATTCTTTTTATGACATGAACTGCAAATGAAACTTGCCAAAACATTCTTCAAAAACTAAAAATGTTCATTTTCTGCCTCAAAAACATCCATCTTATAACCCCTTAATGGAATGAGCTCAATGAACTCATTCAAATGAGGGGTCATAAGCTGTATTTTGGGGACAGAAATAATAATATTGTAATGGTGATTTAAATAAGATAGACCAGTTAAGGCCATTACGTTAGGTAAAAGTTGAAACAGTATTGTGAAAGTGATACAAAGATTGAGCCAATCAATTGAATAAGTAAAACACAGTGGTCTCTTAAGTTTGTTTGTTTGTTTGTTTGTTGGTGGTAAACGTCACATATTTATGCACCATGGCTAATCGTGACACAACATGGAGATGAAGTCAAGTTTAGTTAATCGTTGATCAACATGTTGCCCATTTTAGAGGACTTTCACCCCAAGCATTGGTGACTGGGTCCTATTTTACTAGTAAAGCGGAACTGGTTTACCGCAGTAAACAAGTGCTGCTTACTTCCCGGGGTTCCCACGGGGAGTCTCTTAAGTTACATTAGCTCATAATATTATGTAGATATAAATGTTCTTGAGAGATTTTGCAGCATAAAATGGTCCAGATTAGCTGATCAATACAATATATAGTGCCTTTTGAAACAGCAATAAAATTTTAAAGTGTCAATTTTGAAAAAGAGCCATAACATTAGACATGATAATTCTCTTAAAATTGTTTTTAAGATCACATAAAAATGCACAATGCTCAATCCTAAAACAACATGGAGAAGATAAAGTCAAGTTCAGACAATCGTTTATACCCATGTAGCCCATTTTAGAGGACTTCCACCCCAAGCATTGGTGACTGGGTCCTATTTTACCAGTAAAACAGAGCATGTTTTCCACAGTAAACAAGAACTGCCTCACTTCCCAGGGTTCCCATGGCACCTCTCAAAATTGTGATAGTCTCAAAAACAAAGTTGGGGACAAGTAAACTGTGCCTATTTTATTCACGGCAAAAGCTGAGGGTAGGCAGGTAAAACCAAAATAGAAGGCAGAGATATAATTTTTGGAGTGTATTATTTTTATGGGGTAATGGATAAAAGGTTTGTATCTTTACAATGGGCTTTATGAGATCGTGTGACAGAAAAACATTAGTTCTGTCACCAAAGGAAAGCAATTCATCAACTGATATGTTTGTTAGCTCAGCAATATCCACACAAATTGATATATGCCACAACACTGGCAACAGATTTCCATAACCATTTACCAAATGCTGCCGATATCAAAATTTATTATTTTAAATATCATTTTTTAAATTTTAAAAAAAATTTCAACAAAACCATAACATGTGAATCCTCTTTGGAATGAGCTTGATGAGCTCATTCCAAAGAGAGGTCACATGATATGGTTTTGTTGAACTTAATCGAAAAATATTATTTTTTCAGCTGCTGAATTTGCATATTACGCGGGCAGATGTGGGCGATTCCTTGGGTAAAGGGTTAACTAGAAACTTTCAATTTTTGCTTACAGAACATTGTTCCTAACTTCAACATTGGAATGAGCTCATTCCAAAGGGCAGGAAGCCATGTTTGGAAAGAAAAGTTGAAAATTGTAACGTTTTAATGGTGATGTTTATGTATAAAGTAGAATGGATTTGACAGATAAGTAAGGTAACGGGTACAACAAAATGTTAGAGTTTATGTCTTGAAACACTTGAAGGGCATCCCATACTCAACTTTCTATACTAGGGCTGACACGATTATGAAATTTCATACACAACTTTTGAAGAGTAATTGATCACAGTCAGGGCTGTCACGATTATTGAATTTAGGAATCGATTAATCATCGCAAATAATCGATAATAATCAATTAATCGTACCTACTTTGCCCCTTCTCCATCTCCTTGAAGTCGTTGAAAATGAAGTTCAAGTCAGCTGACCTACCTTAAGTAAACAACGAAGACGATCCTCTTTTAGGTACATTCAAAGCTTTGATGTTCTGAGTTTTTTGAACCGTCAGTGTAATAATCAAGACCGGTCGTCAGTTGCAAAGTTTGCAACTGACGACCAATCTTGATTATTACACTTGACAGTTCAAAAGTTCAGAACATCAAAGCTTTGAATGTTCCTAAAAGACAAATGCTTCTAACGGCTTCTTGAGGTTTAACGTCGACGTTCTTGACCTTTTACCTTTAGAAACAATAGTTTTTTCATGAATTTTTTTTTTTAATTATTAAATGTCTAAAACGGTGTAAACTTTAACGATTCTTCGACAACTAAAAATACTAATCGATTTTGGCGTGACCGATCGACAAGCGATTAATCAATTAATCGTGACAGCCCTAATCACTGTCAACTTTAATCATGCTCTGTGACCTCTGGAAACAACTGTTATATAAAATAATATTTATGGTCTATACTTCCTCCGATTGCACATTTCTTAGACAAGCAGGCATCCTGCATGCCTACTGCTCTCTGAAGAAAATTCAGACACCTAGGCTCAGGTTTTGACTTGAGGTAGTCAAGAGTCTAATAATAGCTGCATTGAGATTTAAAAAGGCAATTGCACTCCCTGGCAAACTGAGCAGGGCAATTATTTGTACTCCCATACTTTCTAGACTGCTAGACCTGGTGTCATGTGTGGTATCGCTATACTTTTATTTATACTTATCTTTCTCATCAATTACAATGTATTTGGATATTCTACAACCTCTGACAATTCTCACGAGCATGATGGGAAGGAAAGTAATAACTAATAATTCATCAGTAAAGGAGCGATGAAAGCCCATAATCATTGATTTTGAAATTGTGTTTCCAGTGATTAGTCAACTTCTAGATTAATCATACCAGGCCTATTTTATACTGTTGCGAGTGATAGGTTAGACTTTAACAATGTTTGGTGCAAAAACTCAAATTAGACCATCATTTATGACAATGAAAAATTTGCCCCACAGGCATCACCTACAAGGTAATCTTTTATAGAAAAATCAAAACTGTCCATCATGCCTGACATGTCCTCTATCACAGAACTTCACATAAAGGGAAAAGAGAACAAGCAATACAATGTATGCATGCAATCTGAAAATTGCCCAGTAAAAACATTTTAATACATCACTCATTCCTTTGGCAATTACTTCAGTCAAAGTAAGTTTTCCATCATCCCTTAGCAGGTAGAGTGCTAGATTATTTTTGGTCATCAAAATTGGTTCACAAGTCTTTTGCCTTGTTACATGTAATGGGAAAGTGCCTAAAGGCACTCTCCCATTACATGTAACAAGCCAAAATCAATGCAGACTAAACTAGAGGTGTGACTCTCCCAGATGTCCATACCCCCTGCTGCCATTATTCTTAGTTGAATTGGAGCATAACTCTAGAAAAAAAAGTTTGATCGCAATTATAATCGCTGGTGCACAGGTTCCCATGGTAGTGAACATCCATACCAAATTTCAAATGAATCGATCTATAAACATCTGAGAAAACCTCCAGACAAAATTCACGCATTCTAAGATGAAAAGGGGCATAACTCTGGCAAAAAAGGTCCGATCAAAACTAATTGCAGGTGCACAGGTTCCTATGGTAGTAAACATCCACACTAAGTTTCAAAGGAATCAACCAATAAACATCTGAGGAAATCTCCGGAACAAAATTCTTGGCCTGCTATTTCAAGTTGAAAGGAAGCATAATTCTGGAAAAAATAATCTGACCCAAACTACAATTGCAGGTGCACAGGTTCCCATTGTCATACAAAGTTTCGAGCAGATTGGTCCATGAACGTCTTGAGAAAATCTCTGGACAAAATAATGTCTATAGACATAAGGACAAGGTGATTCCAGTATACCTCCCTACAACTCATTGCAGGTGGTTTAATAATTTCACTTCAAAAACTAGACTTTGGCTCAAGGCAGGGCAGACAGCTGCCCTCACTGCTCCCATCTGTTTGGTGCCCCTGCTCAAGTAGAACAGAGTCAAGAACGGTCACTGTGGTTAATTTGCTCAGGGAATAAATCAGTTTCATGAGGGGGTTGGTGCTGCAGAATTCTCTTTGCAGAGGTTCATATCTCAGCCATTCCATTTGCAACATAATTGGCATCCTTCTCTTGACTCAACAGTACTCAGGGGATCTAAAAAAGGTATTTGTAGACAAAAAGCAGTTCATCAACTACATTTTGGGGACAAAATTGAGAAAATGATGAAATTCAAACTATTTTTGAGAATAATGCTGGTCATTTACAAGCCTGAAAATAAGCAGACTGTCATCTTTAAAATGAGGTCCCCAGAGGGTGAATTTGGTGATGCTACCCTGCACAGCAGGGTAGCATCACAAAATTTACTCTCTGTGAACCTCATTCTGAATCAAGGTCTCAAGCCAAAACACAAAGATGTACCTAGAGGATAAATTGGTCCACTGTATGGGATATCATCAGCAAATTCACCCTCTGGGGACCTCGTTTTGCAAATAACAGGTTGCTTATAATCAGAGTTGATCATATATGGTTGTTAAGTTAGGTAAAGGGATCAAGGTCCTGTACTCCATATATTATTTATTTATTTATTGCTGTTTAACTGGCTGAGTGCTACAAGCCACTATCAGGGCTTTCAAAAAAAATGAGGGTACCAGAGGAAAAACCAACATTTTCCTTTCTCATTTTTCACATTCAGTCAAATGCAAATAATATTTTGTTTATTTAAATTTTTCTCATAAATGTTTGAAGAGTGTCTGTGGGCACTCTTCAATAATTTGTAATAAAACAAATTTTGATGAACAAATTCAGACCGCCATAAAAAATGTAGCCCTCAATCAATTATGGTCACATATTTCTGCACAATGCCTAACCATCACCGCAACATGGAAATTTATTATATTTATTTATTTATTGGGGTTTAAGGTCACATACTTATGCACAATGGAAAATCGTGACCTTGACAGTTTTACGGGTGGAAGAAGCCAGAGTGCCCAGAGAGAACCACCGAGCATCGACGAGAACTGCCAGCTCCTCAACATTCTAACTCTGTTCAAGCTCTGCTCAAGCAGGGTTACAGCGGAGTGCAGTATGCTTCAGTACACGGGGGTCATCATGCCCCCATGTAGACAACCAGGATAAAGTGCCTTGCCCAAGGACACAATGCGGGTCATCCCAGATGGAGATTGAACTCGGGACCTCTAGCATAGAAGTCCAACAGTCTACCACTGAGCCACCACACTCCCACAACATGGAAATAAAGTCAATTTGGTCAATCGATTATAAACATGTTGACCATTTTAGAGGACTTCCATTCCAAGCATTGGTAAATGGGTCCTATTTTAATGAATGGAATGAGTTTGCTTATTTTTATCCAAAAGCCAGTTGGATAGTAAAACGTAACATATGATGACGAGTATAAGAAAAGCACTGATTTATGTTTCACAACAAAATAGAACTTTTTGTATGGGTTAAGTGAATTTATTATTTATTGGGGCTTAATGACAGTTATGTCAGCTAGGGTCCTCTCATGTTAGACAGTAAGCACAGAGAACCAATGAGCAGTGGTGAGCAAATGTCTGACCCAAGCAACTATCAGACTCCTCAATGTACCAACTCCACACAAGCAGGTTTAGCAATGGTTAACTTCTTGCATGCTGCTGGTGGATATTCCTACCCAGGACACAAAATCTCTTGTCATTAAAATAAGCAGAATTTTGGCACATTTAACAGTGGTGTACATTCCAGCAAGTCAAAAAGCCAGAATATTTATAACAGGGGATATAAGTCGAAACAGGTCAAAAAGACAAAATAATCACACCTGATACGATCATAACTAGTCACTGTAATACTCAGCTCCGCCCTAGGCCAATCTGGGCTCATTCCAGCCCAGATCAACCTGAAGTGAGGTCAAGTCTTGCAAAGACTAGTACACGACATGTCGGCTTCATCTGTGGCACAACAGCTGATTTAGCTGTAATAGCAGACAGTTCACAGCTAAATTCAATAGCAAAGAATGAAACACTTCGGACATTCTGTAAAAATCAGAGTACAATTTAATCTAAAACAAAAATATTCATGTCCCTGAGCACAGACTAGGAAAGATGGAAAACGGTAACGAAAACCCGGAATTCTGGAAAAGCCAGAAAACTGACATCCTTGATTTAACTGGTAGAGTGCTATTTATTTATTTATTGGTGTTTAAGGTCACATATTTTTGCACAATGGCTAAGCATGACCACAACATGAGTATCAACTCAAGACCAGAGGTGAGCATTAATAAGCCATGTTGCCAATTTTAGAGAGGGTTTGCACCTCCCAAACATTGGTGACTGGGTCCTATTTTACCAGTATGGTAGAGTGCTGGAAGCCCATATTTGGGCTTTATTCTGAAGTGCAGGTACCACAGCTTGAAGGCTCATATTCAATGCCTGTGCTTTATATTATGTTTGAAGTGATATTATTTAATCTGTAAGGGTTTGCCTTGTTACAATTTATGGGAGAGTGCCCACAGGCACTCTCCCATAAATTGTAACAAGGCAAAGACATGTGTACAAGATTTGATGGTCAAAAATAATTTAGCACTCTACCAGTTAACCACATTTTCTTCTGTAAATTGAACGCACTTTTTGACGAATAATTTCTTGAGTTAAATTTTGATGAATTTTTTATCAAATCTAGTCATGGATGCTTCACAGCAACCATGACTAGAGGGGGCACGGTGGCGTTGCGGTAACCGGTTCTCGCCAGATCACCGGAGTTAAGCAACGTCGAGCCCGGTTAGTCCTCGGATGGGTGACCGCCTGAGCGATCGATTCGGACTCCCGCGTTGTGTCCTTGGGCAAGACACTTAACCCCGATTGTCCACATGGGGGCACGATGACGTTGTGTACTAAGGCATACTGCACATCGATGGTGCGCATGTCTCCAACCAATCTAACCCTACCTGTGCTGCAGTGCAGAGTTACGGTGTTGGGGAGCTGACAGCTTCTTGCTGTTGCTCGGTGGTTCTCTCCGGGTACTCCAGCTTCCTCCACCCATGAAACTGTCACGGTCATGATTAGCCATTGTGCATAAGTATGTGACCTTAAATGCCAATAAATAAATAAATAACCATGACTAGATATGATGAAAAATATGTTGAAAATGCTCAGTGGGTTAGGAGTTAAAGGCAAGTGCACCATCGACGTGTCATATGCCTTAGTACACAGCACTATCAGGCCCACATCTGGACCAACAGAATTAAGTACCTCACCCAAAGACATAATGCAGTAACTGCTGGACAGAATCAAACCATTGATGTTTTGGTTTGTAGTCCAATGCTCTAACCATTGAGCCATCATGCTCCCATAGGTTAAGTGAATCAAAATCTTCCAGTGAAAAAAAATAATCCCAACCTGGAATTTCAGGTATATATGGAACTCTTTCATCCCTGATAAGCCATTTTTTATCAAAGAAAGAGTAAGAATCCAACAGGAATTTAATAATCCTAAGAAATTAGCCTACTGTGGGGTAATTGTACCAGAATTAACTCATATCCCCATTACATTACAATATATTCAGTTTTATGCCTAGAATCTGTAACATTATAAATGTTACTCATTCCTATGCTAATCTTTTATTATCCCCAAATTTTGTAGATATGCCAATAAATTATTGCCAGATACTGATACTAGTTATACTGTTGCAGGTGGAAGTGCAGTAATAAACTATGGAATTGACAGCACCTGTTTATAGAGGGAATTCTGTGGAGATTAAGAAATAAAGCATTTTCAGAGATAATCAGTGCCTTTTGTGCTGGAAACAACACTCTTTCTCATATAACTCTTTTCAATTAATATGGATTATGTTTTCAACAATTATAAAACTAATCACTACATTCAACATTAACCCTCTCCACTCATAGCAGTGTACCCATGTGGGTAATTGGCGGGGTTTGGTTGACTCATCCCCAAACTTAATCTGAAAAAGGTCTGCCCAATATATATTTATGTCTGTAAGGCCTAAAAAAGTTAAAAATCTATTTCCCGGGCCCTCTGCATGGTCCTTTTGGCTACCACATACTCTCTTTTAATGACCAATGAAATTTCAAATCAATAAAAATTAAATGCTTCATGTCTGATATTTTATTAATAAAATTAATAAATTTCCCCCTTGAGAGCAAAATATTTTGACTCACTCCTGCCCCCTCCCCACCCCCACCACAAATTTCATTTTGCCTGGTTATGTCCCTGTACACTCTGATGTTAAAATACCAATGTTTTCAATACTGCAGTAGAATACTGTTGATTGAATCGCTATTTTGCTAGTGAAAAATATTCAATTAACCCTCTGCACACTGTGGTCAAAATACCCAAGTTTTCAGCAGCAAATTTTTTCCAGAATGCAGCTGAGAATTTAATAAATTATATTTTGTTTGACAGAGCTCACTGAGCTCTGTCAAACATGATATAATTTGTTAAATGTATCTTGCTGTATGGGCAATAGGAAGTCAATGACGACAATTTTGAAATACTACTAGTGTGCTAGGAGTTAACACAATTCAACAGGTGTAACAGGAACTTAGTCGTTTTCCATCATTCTAGAGTGAAAATGGGTTCACGGAGCTCTAACATGCCAAACAAGGCATAATAGGAATTGGTGATGGGTCATATTTTACCAATAAAACAGAGCTTGTTTACCACATCCAACAAACACAGGTTCACTTCCTGGGGTTCCCACGGGGACCATGAAAGAGATAGCCACGACTTGATTACTTCTAACTGCATAATTAAGAATGCTTAGCTACACTGCGTGTGTGTGAGAGTGATTCTATGTGTATAATGTGTTTGCAGTGTGCAAGTGCCTAAACTGTTCACTTATTTATTTGTTCATGTTAAAGGTCACTTTCTATAGTTATATTATGATTACATCACAAGTATAAAGTCAAGTTTAGTCAATCATTTAAACCTTTGCTGCCTACTTTAGCTCTTAACCTGCTGAGTATTTTCAAAATACTTTTCACCAAATCTAGTCATGGCTGCTGTGAGCAGCCATGACTAGATTTGATGAAAAGTTCATCTAAATTTGAATCAAGAAATGCATATGCTTGCCAATGTATGCATTTATGCTGGGCGCGTGCATGTGCGATTATTCACTGTTTGAGTGTCACTGTTATTTTTTTCGTCTTTTGTCTGTTAATGCTTATTTCACTTTTATCCGTTTTAAATTGTTATGTACCAGTGTTAAGGAACTTTCGACAATAAAGATTATTATTATAGAAATCAGTGGACAAAGAGTCCATTCCATTTACAGGGGCATATTTGGTTAAATGTGCCCAAATTCTTCTTATTTTAGTGGCCAGGGCAGGAATATCTGCCAGAAGTGGGCAAAGAGTTAAAGGACTTCCCCCCCTGGCACTGATTACTGGGACCTATTTTATCAGTAAAACAGAACTTGTATATCATTGTAAACAAAAAAGCCACACTTCCAAAGTTCCCCACTGTGAGACCCTGTTATTACAAGAGAATCAAAAATCTGCAGTTCAAAGCAACTTCCACCAGGTGCAAGACAATAACAGAAAACTGTTCTGTTACCAGAGATATGTATCACTGTACATACTTTATCATGACTGGGTTGGCCACAATAGAGATAAGCACTGACAGACTGAAACATTTTCTGGGTATAAAACTGAATAACTAATGAATTTCTTAGTGAAGATACCTCAAAATTTATTCACTCAGACTCGAGCTGCAATAATTAGAAGCAATATGTAATCATTGTATTGGGTAACATTAAGTAGAGAGCTGCAATTCCTCAGTGGATATATCACAACATCTGTTTCACACTATGTATAGACAGTAATGTACAGTCTTGTTATCAGCTCAGTCTGTAGGGATTCTAACTGAGTTCATTACACCAATCAAGCTGATAATGCATTCTCCCTGGGAATTTCCATATCTACTCTACAAAATTGACTTTCAAGTGCCAAATTTATCAGATAGCTAAACCATGGGAAAAATTCCTGCAATTATTCTGTTGTTCTAGATATGTGCCACTAACTCCAGTCAAAACTCATGTCTAGTGTTTACACTCATTCTGTGGTGAAAAGGCTAATTGATACAATGATCTGATTTCTATTGACTCATGACTGACTGCTGAATTTGTGACATCATCTTCAGCAGCTAAAGTAAACTAGAGGTACTGTGAGCAAGCTCACAAAGTGATACCCCCCTGAATGTATAAGTTAGATTATCTCCCCTTGGAAATGTCAGAACAGAATTATATTGCTTCATGCACATCTTCATATGGAGTTCTTCCATTGTGTAAAGTTTCATGAAAATTCTTCAAACAGTTTAGGAGGAGTTGCGCTTATAAGGATGGACATTGTCAGATGGATGGATGGACAGGGTGATTCCTATATACCCCCCCCCCCCCCCCCCCCCCCCCCCCCCCCCCCCCCCCCCCCAATATGACAAAGAGAGGAGTTGTAGAAAAGTGTGAAATCATTACAAGAGGGAACAGTACAGCCGCTACTAGCATGAAATATATTATATCTTATTTGACAGAGCTCTACAGACATTGTCAAACAAGATACAAAAGAATAAATGATCAGATTGTCACAATAATTAAACAAAATATTATATTACTGTTAATTGAATACTCCATCTCTTAACCAAACTTTTTTTTACTGACAAAGTGGTCATTCATTTAACTAATAGAGTTCAGGAAGCCCATATTTATTTATTTATTGGTGTTTAAGGTCGCATACTTATGTACAATGGCTAATCATGACTGGGACAGTTTTATGGGTGGAGGAGAGAACCACCAAGCATCGACGAGCAACTGTCAGCTCCTCAACATTCTAACTCTGTTCAAGCTCCGCTCAAGCAGGGTTACAGCGGTTGAAGACATGCACCATTGACGTGCAGTACGCCTTAGTACACGGCATCATCGAGCCCCCATGTAGGCAACCGGGATAAAGTGCCTTGCCCAAGGACACAACGTTGGTCGTCCTGGACCAGGATCGAGCTCGGGACCTCTAGCATATAAGTCCAACAGTCTACCATTGAGCCATTGCGGTCCCAAGCCCATATTTGCGCTTGTTTTGAAGTGGTGGTACAAAAACAAAGGCTTCATAACCTGTGGATGTGCTTCAAATTATATTTGAATTAAAATTATTTTTTCTGTGGATTTGCCTTGTTACAATTTATGGAAGAGTGTCTAAGGCACTCTTCCATAAATTGTAACAAGGCAACGGCATGCAATCAAATTTTGATGACCAAAATAATTTAGCACTCTACCAGTTAACAGTTTTCTACTGAAACTGGATAATTGAAAATTCCTGATCATCACATATTTGTGGGCCCCCCGACAAAAAAATGGTCAACAAAATTTTTACCTGTTAACTGCACACAGTTTACAGAAGAAATTTGCGATTATAAGATGTAATATTTTGTGTCCTGTAAAATTGTGTTGTTCAGAAAATATAAATTTTTTTTCACTCCTCAAAAGCACATTTGGCATCAAAACTGAGGAATTTATTTATTTATTTATTGGTATTTAAGGTCACATACTTATGCACAATGGCTAATCGTAACCGTGGCAGTTTTATGGGTGGAGGCGTACTCTGAATGAACCACAAAGCATCGACGAGCAACTGTCAGCTTCTCAACATTCTCTGTTCAAGCTCTGCTCCAGCAGAGTTACAGCGGTTGAAGACATGTGCACCATCGACATGCAGTACGCCTTAGACATCGAGCCCCCAATGTAGGTAATCGGGATAAAGTGCCTTGCCCAAGGACACAATGCTGGTTGTCCCGGACGGGGATCGAAATCGGGACGTCTATCATAGAAGTCCAACAGTCTACCTCTGAGCCACCGTCCTCCCCAAAAACTGAGGTGACAGTATTATTTACGTATTGAAGTTTAAGGACACTTTCACCATTTATGGCAATATCAGGTTTGCAATACACATACAAAGTCAAGTTCAGGCCAATTGTGTTATACCTATGCTGACCACTTGATAGGACTTCCACCGCGGAATTGATTATCAGGTTCTATACTACCAGTAAAACCGAACCAGTTTAGGCCCCACAAAATAGATATTCTGTTTTTCAGGCCATTTTTTTGGAAAAGTGCATGTGAGTGGGCATTTATTTTATTTTTTTATTTTTGTAATTATTTCTTTTTCATCAAAAGTTCATGTTCTTGGTTTGTTTTATGTCTTAGGCCTCATAATCTACAGAATAGCATGCAAGGTGGTGTATTTCATCCCTTGAGTGCAAGAAGGCTTTGCAATGCTTTAACTCTTTACCCAACAAATCAGACACATCCACCCACGAAATAGGCAAATTCAGCAATTGAAAAAATATTATTTTTCAAAAAAATTTCAACAAAACCATATAATGTGACCTCTCGTTGGAACGAGCATGTCGAGCTCATTCCAACGAGGGGTCACATGATATGGTTTTGTTAAAATTTTTTGAAAAATTTAAAAAAATGATATTTAAAATAATAAATTTTGATATCGTCTGCTTTGGGTAAAGGGTTAAGGGACAAATTTATCAATTTTATTAACTTGGGTGAAATATAAGACCTAAACCATTTAATTTTTAGCTTTTTAAGTTTACTTTGGTTATAAAAAGAGAGCATGTGGCAGCCAAAAAGGACCATGTGGGAGGGTTTGAGAAACAGATTTTAAAATCTTTTAGGCTTTAACAACATTTAATTCACTGTATTATTATTTACTGTATGCTTTGCAACAGGCAATTTAAAGAAATAACAAGAGGGATGTTACATCCCAACGCTCACCTACATTCACGCTTGATAATGTCGTTCCAATGTAACATGCCTAATATTTAGTTAATATAAATCATTAACTGGGCATCAAATGATTAATGTGGTTTATGTGATGGCTTTGGAAAGTCTATATTTCTGCATTTATTATATATCAATTCAACATAGAATCATTGGATATAAAAGCATTTTTTTCTTTTAGAAATGTTTATGATTAAGAATATGAATCCTGAGGCCAGATATTAAATCATAAATAAGAATTAGGAAAGGCTTTCATAAATCACTGAAATTATAATTGAAGAACATTCATTGGTTAAAGAGGAGTTGCGGAAAAACATTTGTTCAAGAAAGTGACTATAAGTCCCAACAAAAATACATCACATCAACAACTAAAATAAGCCTTAATGTTACTAGTAACAAGTATGAGAAAGTATTAAATAAAAAAAAAAAAAGTTGAAAAATTTTTTTTAAAGAAAGTGAATATAAGTCCCAAAAATCCCCTTCAAATTCCTCAAATATGCATGTAATAAGGGCGCAACGTTACCGCAATGTAGTTCAGTAACCCATGCGTACAATATCAATTGCCTGGAAAGACACATAGAAACAGAACTCACCTTAACACCTCACCTTAACACAAACTTTTAGAACTTAAAATTGAGTAAGTCAGAGAAAAACGTGAACATTGTGACTGAAAAAAAAGAAAAGAAATCAGTTAAATTTCTGCATACAGTAGGATTAATACCTACAGTTGTTATAGATTTGAGAAAATAAATAGTAATGAGAGGTGAAGGCACCGCAATCTGCACAAAAGCTGACTTTAACGCAAATTCTTACAACACCTAAACTCTAATTCTTACAAGTTTTGGCAGAAAATCAGCCTCAAATTCCTCAAATATGCATGTAATGAGGGTTAAATATTACTGCAATGGAGTTCAGTAACCCAAGTGTAGAATATTAATCGCCTGGAAAGACACATAGAAACACAACTCACCTAAACACAAAGTTTACAAAGTTTTACAACTTAAAATTTACTAAGTCCGAGAAAAACATGAAAATTTTGACTGAAAAAAAAAGAAAATTTCCGTTAAATTTCTGCATACAGTAGGGTTAATACCTACAGTTGTTATTGAAATATGAAAATCAACAGTAATGAGAAGTTAAAGCACCACAATCTGCACAAAAGCTGACTTTAACACAAATTCTTACAACACCTAAACGCAAATTCTTACAACAACTTTTGGCAGAAAATTTTAGGTAAAATTTGGAAAAAAAGTTGTAGTATTAGGGTTAAATACTGTTCTGATAGTCCCCTACAACCTACATATGCAATATCAAAGGCCTGAGCCCACTGATCTTTGAGAACTCACCTTAACACCTCACCTTAACACAAACTTTTAGAACTTAAAATTTACCAAGTCTGAGAAAAACATGAAAATTTTGACTGAAAAAAAAGAAAATTTCCGTTAAATTTCTGCATACAGTCGGGTTAATACCTACAGTTGTTATTGAAATATGAAAATCAACAGTAATGAGAAGTTAAAGCACCACAATCTGCACAAAAGCTGACTTTAACACAAATTCTTACAACACCTAAACGCAAATTCTTACAACAACTTTTGGCAGAAAATTTTAGGTGAAATTTGGAAAAAAGTCAAAGTATCAGGGTTAAATACTGTTCTGATAGTGCCCTACAACCTACATATGCAATATCAAAGGCCTGAGCCCACTGATGTTTGAGAAATTAACCTTAATATTAAATCTTACAATATTGGACACGCCGGACGCCGACGCTGACGCACAAGGTTATGACAATAGCTCACCACATCTTACAGATGCAGGTGAGCTAAAAATCTGTGAAAAAAATAGAAAGAGACTTAAATTGGATAAAAACTGAAAATCTCAACCCTTAAAAGCAGAAACTTGAATTTTCACACTCTTCGAACTTTGAGGTGTACACTCAGGTATTACTGGCTGGTTTTGAAACAATCTCATGTCAAAATGTTTAAGAAGCCTCAATTTTGACCTAGAATGTTAGACTACCTCACATACATCCTGCAAAAATTTGGAATGTAAACATTCATTCAGTGGAGAATTCTCCTCAAACAAACAGTGTGCTTGAAGGGCAGACCAATACATTCCAGGAGTTAAATTGTAAGTGTCAAATGAAACAAAACCTTAAAAATAACCAAGTTCTTGTAAAATCATGGTCTTTTTATATCCAAGAAGAATTTTTATTCCTGCTCATTTTTTGGTAACCGCTTTTGTATTGAGGGGTGTTTTCATTGCTTTTCACTGCTTTTAACACATCCTTTTTTTCATAATTTTATACAAATTTAATTTTTTATTACCATATTTTTTAAAACATGTTTGAGGTAACAGATGTCATAATATTATCTCATTTGTTTATAGTTTGTGTAGCAGCCAAAGTGAAAAGAAACCATAACCCAAACAAAGCCAGGTACTTTCATATGTTTTTAATGAAAAACAAAATGCATTCAGGGCATCATTTTTCTACATTTCATAGACTCTCCTCTTCAGTTGAGCATGTGTCAACACCTTTTCGTATCAGGTGACCTGCTGTTTCCTATACATGGAGGCTTTGCGACAAATACTTGTGCATCACAGAAATAATTGTTGCAGAATTTCTATATATCCGAAATGGCTTGTCACATCTGGGAAACAAGTCTTCTGCTTAGTAATGGATCAAGTCATCAAGAAATATGACTCAATGTGAAGTCGGTTATCTCTCTTTTCTTGATAGGCCAAGAATTGAACAATTCCATTTGTGAATACAGTGAAGCCTATTAACTGAATAGCTACATTGCCAATGAAAATTTTTCAATTAACAGGCATATTCAGTTAACAGGAATATTCAATTAACAGGAATTTAGTTACATTCATGTATTCTAGAAATAAACTGAACATTTATTCTATTATATCTTGTTTGACAGAGCTCATGGAGCTCTGTCAAACAAGATATACGAGATAAAATGCCTGTATTGGATGTACTGAAGCCAAAAAGGTCCGAAAACAAGGAGAATTGGGTGATTGTCAGGATAATTTCTTGACATATTGCACTTATTTTTTATTCAATTAAAACAGGTTAACTCTATAACCTTTTTTGGAATTACCATGGCAAATTTATATTGAAGGTATGGTAAATGGTTTTGTGTTTGGAAGTTATATTTAATTTACACAATGCAGACAATATCAAAATTGTTCTTTTAAATATAATTTTTTTAAAGTTTTCAAAAAATTTCAACAAAACCAGATCATGTGTTCCCTCATTGGACTGCACTCTTCGAGCATGTTCCAAGAAGGGGTCACATGATATGGTTTTGTTGAAATATTTTGAAAAAAAAATTTAAACTGATGAAGTTGTAATTTACGCATGCAGATGTGGCTGATTCATTTGGGAAAAGGGTTAACTGAGTGAGTGTTAGAAGCCACTATCATAGCTCCAATAAAAGGTGCTGAAAGCCACTTTAGTGACTTTACACTGTTTGCATAGGCTAGTTGTTTTCTAAGCACTAGAAAATAAATGTTAAATATAAAATTGATTTGTTATAATTTATTGGAGAGTGTCAACAGGCACTCTCCAATAAACTGTAATACAACAATTGCTCATGAAAAAAACCTTGCTAAAGTAAGGCTTCCATTGCCAGTTGCATGGCATCTTTGAAAAAAAATACTTATGTTTCTAATCACTTTTGAAAAATAATTTAGCACTCAACCAGTTAACAGATATTTAATTAAGTGGGTTCAATTGTATCTCTCTGATCCGATTCAAGCGAAAATTTCAGATTTGCAGCATGGCACGCTTATGCCATTTAGAGGGATATCTGGGTGTGGTACACTAGAATTCCTTCTACATAACATCGAAAACAAAATATAGTAAATATATGCTACAGGTGTTCCTAAGCACACCTCACAAGGTTCAAGAATTATATTAGAGAAAGTGATCACAAACACTTGTTGAGCTTCAAAGAATGAAAAGTCAGACTGCCATTCTACTGGATAAGTTGGATGTTGGAAAGATAAATCTGGTTCTAGTATTTTGAAGACCTGAATACCTGTACTGATGCGAGAGCTGAATATTACTTAGGTGCTTTTTTCTTCCTGTTTTCAAAAAAAAGTTTCACATCTCTAAAAATATAAATACAGAACATATAAACAATACATGATATGCTTTACTATTGCACAGTGCAAAACCGATTACAATACTCTCTTTTAATACTTGAAAAATAAAATCTGATATTGATACATCCCAACCCCAATGTCTTAAAATTGTCAAAGCCACTTAAAAATAAAATTTCATCTGTCACTGAAGAATTTTTCGAGTACCAATTTATTTTATTGATTTTATTTCACTGAGAGAAAAAATATTCCACTGGAAATTTACAAAAATAAGTGCTAAAATTAACCCTTAAGGGCCTAATACTGATTTTGATAACTTTTTAATGCAAAGGAACAGGTGCCCCAACATGCCTTGTTTGGGAAAACTCAAAACTTGTTTTCTAAGTACCTAGTCAGTTGTTTCTAAGCAAGTCTTGGCTGCCTCTGAAGGCAGCCAAGACTTGACTAGAAACAACTGCAAAGCCACTGGAGGTTGACTTTCAACTAATAGCAAAAATGTATCGAAATCTCTTGCCCCATAAGGGTTAAAAAAATTTAGCATTAACCCTTAGCATGTTCCATCTGGTAAATGCAATTGTATGAAACCTCACAGTACTCCATGCTGCCACACCCTTCCCTTGGTATTGACAATTTTCAAATAAAATCTACATTCTGGTGGCATTGCATAAAGATATTTTGTTTTTGAGTTAATGAACAAAATTTTCATTTCAACTGTATTGATGATCGAATATTACCGCTTTTGTTTCATTCAGAATATAATACTGGCTTCCATCAACTAGATGAATATTTTATCCCTTACCAAATTCTTCCTCTTTGACCAAACTACTAGGTTGGAATACACACCTCATCATATTCTATTCCTTTACTGGTGTTTAAGGTCACATATTTCTGCACATTGGCTAATTGTGACCGCCATATGGAAATAAAGTCATGTTTAGTCGATCGTTTATAACCATATTGCCCATTTTAGTGCACTTCCAGTCCAAGCATTGGTGATTGAGTCCTATTTTACCAGTAAAACAGAGCTTCATTTCATGGGGTTCCCCACAGGAAAACAATAATATTCACGCAAAGCTGTGATGTTAGTGCATATCATAACAGGCTTTCGGGCCACATATAATTAGCCAGCACAGTTCAGTGATATTGGGGGAGGCAAATATGGAAATGATACCAGAAATATGTAAGCCGTGAGTGAGTGCAAATTACATGTTTTGGTGACAAATTACATTTATCACAACAAACAATACAACACCACAGCATATACTCAACGATTCAAACTCCTTTTCTTCGGGAAAAAAAAATTTGTATTTTATCATCCTGAGATAGGTATGCATTATAACAATGCAAATTGAAAATTTCTTCACTGCATGTAGGCAATGTAATATTGTACATACTAGTGCAAGTCACAATAAATCTTTTCTTCTATGTATTCAGGAACAGGTCAACAATACTGAATAAAAAAAAAACTATAAATGTCCAATAACGCAAAGTTTAGAATGGGTTTACTTTCAAAATCATCAATTTACAGAGATACTGTAATATATTTATAAACAGAAATTTATCTGTTTTCTGCACATGACCAGCAAATGCCACTTTCCAAAAATTTTAATTTTTTTGCCTCAAAAGCAGAGCTTATGTATGACCCCTCAATGGAATACATTCATAGAGCACATTCCAATGTGGGGTCATATGGTGTGGTTTAGAGGCAAAAACTGAAAAAATATTTGGAGGAAAAAGTTTTTTTTAAAATACCACAGCTAAAATAGAAAAAAATTAAATAGTCATTTTTGTGAATAGCACTAACAAGATGTGAACATTACACAAGGTAGAGTTGAGTTACTTTTAGTGATCGGCTGATTCTGCAAAGTAATTAATTTTTAGTTGTTGCAGTTTAATTTATTTTTAAACTTTAATTATCATTCTCCATTGAGCCACAAATCATACCAATTTTTTTAGTGTGCCAATCAATCATATTTATTTATTTATTTATTTATTTATTTATTTATCTAACACAAGGTGACCATGGCTGTCGAAAGTGATTAGGTGGAAGAAGCCAGAGTTCCCGGAGAGAATTACCGAGTAGTAGCAACTGTCAGACTCCACACAAGCAGTGTAAACCACTTGGATAATTCTAGAGAATCCATTGCTTTTAACAGATAGGAAGAGAATTCCATAGCTCAACTGATGATTGGAATTGGCAAGCCCAATCGGCTGATTGGGCTTGCCAATTCCAATCATCAGTTGAACACTACCTTTGGCAATACTGATACTTAGTATGTTCCCTCACCATTTTAGTTTTCTATCTGGAAAATAAAAAATCGGATGACAATGGCAACGGATCCTGGAACATCGGTTCAACCGATTGTTGACAAGCATTTTGTGATGATTCATAAACCACACTTTATTATCTTCTGCAATTGTTAATGTAAAATGATGTCATTGATACCATTCAATAAAGTTGAAAAACCACCACAATGTGATTTCTTAATCTCTCTAGATACCCCTTTATGGGATATACAAGTTCAATGACATGTAAAGCTTATAACTGAGCATACTTGCCGCAATCGCCAATTCATACCGGAAAAGTGAAGGTTGCACTCCATTGACTCAGGTCGCAGTAAAAATTACCAGTTGCATGCGCACTTGGGTGGTAAAGATGGCTCTGAGGGTCATGTTTACCATCCAAGTGTGCGCAACCGGAAATTTTACTGGACCTGAGTCAACAGAGTTTATGTTCAATTTAACATAGTTCTTTCGAGTCTCGACTTGTCTAGCAGTGAACGGAATGTAAAAACTGTAAACTATGTTCAATTTAATGTCGTTTTTGTGAGCCTTGACTCCTCTAGTAGTGCACGGCATTACAAGCGGAATTGGCATCAGAATCGGCCGATTGTGAGCTCAAATAACCAGTAATCGGTCAGTAACCATTTTTGGTAATCGGTTGAACACTAGCCAAAGGTGAAGGAGGAAACCAACCCTACCACTTCCCACTGCACTGTCTTATTTGAAATGTTTATACTTGGAACAGAGGTGAACTGACTGATGATAAATATCAATTTGACACAATGTGAACTTCAGCACAATATGCCACTGCATCATAAATCAATACTTAATAATCATAAATAGCCTTACTACTTTTTTACATTTTTTTTAACCCTTTACCTAACGTAACAGCCAAAACCGGCCAGCGCTATTCTCAAAAATCGCCAATTAATTTTCATTATTTTTTTCATTTTTTGTCTCAAAAACATAGGTTATGACCCCTCGTTGGAACGAGCTCGTCGAGCTCATTCCAACGAGGGGTCATAACCTATGTTTTTGAGACAAAAAATGAAAAAAATTAGTTATTCAAGAATTATTTTTGCTAGTGTCGTCTGCTTTTCATGTTAGGTAAAGGGTTAAGGACATTTTAGAAGACAGTTGTGAGGTACCAATAGTATAACAATAATAGATTGAAAATAATTGACAGTGGTTGCCAAAACTTCCCCAGAATTCCAAACAGATGGGCCAATATATACACATGTACAGAAGCCAAATTAGTCTAAACAAATATAGACTGAATAAGGGTGTATATTTGCACAATAAGTAAATAACTGCTGGCCTCATATGCAAGGTTAATATATTGATCGTCGATTGATGTTCAATGTCACCCCACAAATGTGTTTACTGAGATAATGAAAGAGAGATTAACAGTGGGAAAATATCTTTGAGATTTAATTTTAACTAAAATGACCTGAACTGAAATTCTGTGAAAAAATGAACTGAAATTCTGTGAAAAATATTTTTGAATCCCTCTGCTTGAATTTGAACTAAGTCAGTGTTCCTGCAGGCGAGGACTGATAAAATTCAAGGCTGCTTTTTGACATATTTCAGCATTTTTTAAAGCCCCATATACCCGAATTCAAAGATTTTTAAGTCTTGCCTTAACTAGTCCTAATTAGGACCGTCCAGTCATTACCCCCCTCTGCCCATTTCCCTTTAAGGGAACTGGGAGGAGGGGGGTAATGATTGGAGAGTCCTAGCTAGGACCATGCCTTCACGAATTCTGGCATATAAAACTATACAGTTATGATTTTGTGTATATTCAAGGCTTGTCAAGGCCCCGGCATGTTTTTCAGAATTTCAAGGCCTTGAATGACTCTTACACAAATTCAAGACCACTGCGTGAATTCAAGGCCTCACAGGAACTCTTTAACTGGTAGAGTGCTGGAAGCCCATATTTGGGCTTTATTCTGAAGTGCAGGTGCTGCAACTTAATAGCTTCATATTCTATGGATATCCGTCATATAATTTTTTAATTGAAATTATTTAGTCTATGAGGATTTGCCTTGTTACAATTTATGGGAGAGTGCCACTAGGCACTCTCCCATAAATGGTAACAAGGCAATGAGACATTGACAAATTTGGATGACCAAAAATAATTTAGCACTCTACCAGTTAAGTGTACATTTATTTATTTATTGATTTATTGGTGGTTAAGGTCACATACTTATGCACAATGGCTAATCATGACCGTGACAGTTTTACGGGTGGAGGAAGCCGGAGTACCCGGAGAGAACCACCGAGCAACGACGAGCAGCTGTCAGCTCCCCAACATCGTAACTCTGAACTCTGCACCGCAGCACAGGCAGGGTTAGATTGGTTGAAGACATGCGCACCAGCGACGTGCAGTACGTCTCAGTACACAGCGTCATCGTGCCCCCATGTAGGCAATCGGGGTGAAGTGTCTTGCCCAAGGACACAACGCGGTTGCCGCAGGTGGGATTCGAACCGAGGACCTCTCGGCTTGCAGCCTGCACCTCTACCAACTGAGCCACCGTGCCCCCTAGTTAAGTGTACATACAGTCTAGGTAAAAAACAGTGGACTGAAACCCTGAATATTGCACTACCAGACAAGCTTATAAAACTAAGCATTATGACTGAGGGGGATTAATCACATTTGTATACAGTAACACTCGTAAATTAAATCCTGGGCAATATAAAACTACTGCCCACTTTAAAGGACTTCTATTCCAGGCATACCTGGTCCTACTATACCAGTAAATCAGAATCTGTTTACCAAATCAAATAAGCACTGCTTCACTTTCCAGGGTTCCTACGGAAATGAGGCTCTTCTGAGAAGCGCTTTAAGACACTTATTAATGCATGTTCCAAACTAGGAGGAGGGAGTATTGACCAGAAGGTCCTAGTCAGGATTATGCCTTCACAAGGTTCGTCATATAAAAACTATAGTTATGATTATGTGCTTCGCTAGCAATTTTATTTCATGAATATTCAAGGCTTTTCAAGGTCTCCTGACACATTTTCCCGAATTTTAAGGCCTTGAATAGCTAAAAATAGCTACACTACATCAAAGCTGTGAAAAAAAAAAATACACCTCTGAGTTGATGTTGAAAGCATCCCTGTGATGAACCAATTTGAGTAGTCATAATTTCTTTTGGATTTTGAACTGCAAGCTAATCTTATTATATTTTGAGAAGTGCTCACGAGAACTACCCAATTAAAACACAAAATATCTTCAAAATACTTAATAATAAATTTAGAGATGCAGAAAATAGAATGCCACCAAATTCAGATTTCAAGCTTTTTATTAAACAAAATATTTATTGGCTTCTAGTTGTAAACCTGCTGTCATCAATGTTCAAAAATTAGTATTGAAGTGCGAGAGTAAACCACCATCCAAATTAGTTGAATGAACATATTAACAGAACATGATGTGTCCAATATTTTTTTCATTACATATCATATCAAACTGTAATTCAAGGGCATTTCTTGGCTATTTAAACTGACATTTTCTAAAATGATTCATTTCACTCTAGTCAAATCCAAAATCAGATTTCATAAATATTTGATAAAACTGTGCTCCCTCTTAGTAACAAGTTCACTACACATTTTAATAACTTTTAATTTTTAACCAGGGAAGTAATTTAATCATACATACATTGAGAAAAAGAGCAAAGAAGATCATTCTCTGAAGATATACATGACTGAACACCAAAATGTTTGGAAGATTTAGACAGATAATGAGTTTTTTATCACTGAAAGACAGGGACGTTTTCACATTTTTTTTCTGGCCTTTCAAATAAGAAAATGACAAAACAATTTGAAGTGCTAAACACAAAAAATGATCTTTCACATTTTATTTCTGAAGTTTTTCTTCCAAACCATAACTTATGGACCCTTGTTGGTGGAATGTTTAGCTCTATCCAGAGAGTGAAAGGGTGCTGAGGTATGGGAACACAATTCTGAGTTATTCGAAACAAACATACTGTTCAGATCATTTGGAATCTGTGTTAAATAAAGGGATATCCCTGAAAGTTTTGAACATCATTATGGTGGAATTTCCTCCATGCCAGAATCTTCAGAGTCTATTGGTTCGGAAGTGATTTTTAGTCAAGTTTTGGCTGATGATTTAGGCCGCCAAGACTTTACTAGAAACCATAGCCAATAAAATTGACAATATTTTATTGCAAGTTCACAGTGGAGCACCTGTTATGAAACCACTACTTTGTCAGAATAGGATCTGGTGCTCTCAGCTTTAAAGTACATTTTGTCAGTTGTTGATATGTAATAAATAGATTAAACAACTAACTTTGTTCATTTACAAAAATAATTCACTTTCAGCTGCAAATTATTTGGTTGAAAACTTGTGTGAAAGACACTAATTTTTTTTTACCAAATTGTCTGCACTTGTTTCTGAATCATTTCCTGTAATGAACCAAGTCAGTTGTTTATTCCTGGTGCAAAGCTGTTGGTGCCACATTGTATAGTATCTGTCAAACAACATACATCACAAGATAAAGATGAGGTGTGTGATATATTTTTTTTATTAAATTCATATAAAACGAGCAGTTTTGCAATGTGCAGTAATAAAGAGTACAATTAAAACTAACCCTTAGTGGTACCTGTGTCAAGGCAGCCGGGTGCTGGATGAGTGCGGTGTGTTGGAGAGCTGTCGGGGTCAAGTCAGGGAACGCTGCTAGTGGGTGTGGTGCCCATGCTTCAGGACAACCTGGGAATATTGCAGCTCCTAACTCTTCTGGAAAGTGAGGTAAAAAAAAAGACACCACTCGTGAATAATTCTAGTAAGTGTGAAATGAAGTAAATGTGTTAACATAGTTCCCATTCAAAGTGACCAATACCTTGTTCAGATCATAAATATGATTATTCTTTATTGCATACAGTAATAAAATTGAAATCACTTATGAGTTCGTTTACCCTTTACCTGACACAATGGTAATATCCAGCAGACTCTATTCACACAGATTGTCATTCCAAGTTATTACGTTTTTCAATTTTAGCCCCCGAAACACGGCTTATGACCCACAATGGATTGACCTCATCAAGCTAGTTCCAATGAGGGGGCATAAGTTATGTTTTGGAGGCCAAAAATGAATATTTTTAGTTATGTTTCCACAGAGTGGATCTTCTCTTTCTCAGGCCATTTTTTGTAAAGCTGCATGTGGGCAGGTGGTTTTTTATTTTATTTTTTATTTTTGTAATTATTTCTTTGCCATGAAGAGTTCATGTTCTTGGTTCGTTTTATGTTTTAGGCCTCATAATCTACAGAATAGCATGGGTAGTTGCGTGTATTTCGTCCCTTGAGCGCAACAAGGCTTTAAAATGCTGAAGCATTGCAAAGCCTTGTTGCACTCAAGGGACAAATTTATCAATTTTATTAACTTAGGTAAAATATAAGACATAAACCATCTAATTTTTATTTTTTTAAGTTAACTGTTTGCATTGGTTTTAAAAAGAGAGCATGCGGTAGTCAAAAGGACCACACGAGGGCCAGAGAAACAGATTTTTAACTTTTTTAAGCCTATTCAAGAATACATTTTACAAGTGTAATCTTCTACTTGTGATAGGTAAAAAGTTAAAATTTGAAAAGGACACAGATGAAATGTTGCAATGAATTATCATATAATAGCAATGTCATTCAATTCCAAGAAAATTTCCAAACTTCAATCTGCAGGATTATGTTTATTATCAATGTTAGTCTATATTTTCAGGTTTGATTTTTCCATTTATATTCTGGTGGAAAGATCTCTTTCCAAACTATTCTATATTTATTTATTTATTATTTATTGGTGTTTAAGGTCACATACTTATGCACAATGGCTAATCGTGACCATGGCAGTTTTACAGGTGGAGGAATTATTTATTTATTTATTGGTGTTTTAAGGTCACATATTTCAGCACAATGGCTAACCATGACCATGACAGTTTTACGGGTGGAGGAAGCTGGAGTACCCGGAGAGAACCACCGAGCAACGGCGAGCAACTGTCAGCTCCCCAACATACCAACTCCACACAAGCAGGGTTAGCATTGGCTGAAGACAGGTGCACCATCGACGTGCAGTACGCCTGAGTACACAGCGTCACCGTGCCCCCACGTGGGTAATGGGGGTGAAGTGTCTTGCCCAAGGACACAACGCGGTTGCCGCTGGTGGGATTTGAACCGTGGACCTCTCAGCTTGCAGCCTGTCGGGTGGAGGAAGCCGGAGTACCCGGAGAGAACCATCGGGTATCGATGAGCAACTGTCAGCTCCTCAACATTCTAACTCTGTTCAAGCTCCGCTCAAGCAGGGTTACAGCAGTTGAAGACGTGCCCCGTCAACGTGCAGTACACCTTAGTACACGGCATCATCGTGCCCCCATGTAGGCAACCAGCATAAAGTGCCATGCCTTGCCCAAGGACACAACGCTGTTCATCCAGGACGGGGAATGAACTCGGGACCTCTAGCATAGAAGTCCAACAGTCTACCACTGAGCCACCGAAACTATTCTATGTAAGAATTCACAAGGCTACATCAGGAATAAAAAAATACTTGAGCTGATGCAAAAATGTCTCAATTTATCATCAGGTTCTTTGAGGATAGAATTATGCAATTGAGTTCTCATAACAACTGCTTCAGGCTGACGAAGCTTCAAAATATCTTATCGTACAGGGGTCATATGTTGTCACCAAGGTGCAAACTGCAATATTTTTAAGCACTTGGATCAAACTGGGGTTAATGTTCTTTTTTAAGTTATTTGTAATCACAAGACCATTAGTCCTGATACTTATTCACTGACTAGTTTCCATACTCAGGGCATTTAATTAACCCTAGGCAATATGCACTGCCGAGGTATTTGCCGACATAAAATCCATTTTGCCCAGGTAATCAATTTGGCGTGGCATTTTCATGAATGTTGTGATTTTTAAGCACATGTTCAAATTCTTTCATGTAGGGAAGTAAGGGAACACCAAACTCGAAGAATTATTACATTAAAAATTGGCATTAAGGTCGTTTCCAGTGTTTATATATCAATGTTTATTCTAAACATAATTTGCAGTGTCGTAGAGATTTGAGGTAAATCCAATGATCGTACTGAAAACAATTGGGTTTTTTTGCCATCTATGATCTGTTCAGTTGACAGGCTATTGCGGTGTGTAATAAACAAAAGACCATCGAACCCAATTTTTGGATTTAATGTTTTTTGAACTAATATATAAATCATAATTTACATTATTCCAAATTGCCTAGACAAATGGTGTTTTTTTGCTGAGGAAACACCATTTTCCTAGGCAATTTTTTTGCCGAGGCAAATTTTCTTAATTAAGTGCCCTGCATACTTGTCACTGTGAGAAGATGAAAGAATTCATCTTGCATACTGTGTTTATGCAATCCTCTGCACACTTGTGTTGAGATATCTATCTATTTACAGTACGGCCGCCATGGAATGGTCACTTTCCACAGGACGGCAATATTTCCACACATACAACAAACTAGATTCCAAACACTAATTATAGGAATAATAATCAAAAATTTAATTAATGAAGCACCAGGTTCAACTCAGTGCTTCATTAATTAAAATTTTGCCTCTGATTTTTATTACCTGGTAAATGCATGTGTGGACATCACTGCCCATGCGTGGATTACAACCAGTCCACGGCGACTCTACTGTAAAGCTGCAAATTTTTCTCATAATGCAATTAGAAATTTAACCAATTTCATCTTGTTTGACAGAGCTCACCAAGCTCTGTCAAACAAGATTGAATTAAATTTTGAATTCTTAGTTACATTGTGGAAGAAATTTGCAGCTTGAATGTTATGTATTTTTGATATCATTGTGCAGAGAGTTAATTTTGAATAATTTGTCTAATACATCTACATAAAAATGTAGAAATGTAAATGCAATATGTTAGTTTTACACTCCATCATACAAAGAATGGATATGACTGCAGAAAAACTGCTATATTCCACAAAAGTCAGCTAGCTGTTTCTTAACCCCCCCCCCCCCTGCACACTGATGTCGAAATATCTAAAGTTCAAGGTGCAAATTTTTCCCAAAATGCAACTAGAAATTTAACCAATTTAATCTTGTTTGACAGAGCTCATTGAGCTATGTCAAACAAGAATGAATTGGTTAAATTCCCAGTTGCATTATGGGAAAAATGGCTACTTGAAATTTGGATATTTTGACATCAGAGTGAAGGGAGTTAAAAAGTTATTGCAATGTGCAGTTCTTGAAATGAAAAAAATCTTTGATTAGATTATTTGGAGATACTGATGTTAAATTACTAGACTGTTTTATAGTATACTTTGCGCAACAATTTTTTCCCCATAAAACATAGTTTATGATGTCTTACTGAACAAAAGCCTGATAAGCTTGTTCCAATGAGGTGTCACAAGCTAAGTTTTTGGAGACAAAGCTTGAAAAAATATAACTATGAATGCCGACTTCGATATTGGAATGGTATTCGGTGTTAAAAATATACAGAATGTTTAAATTCAACTATAGACTTTTGAGGATGATAAGACAGGCCAATGAATTTAATGAATAATGACGGCCATATTTTTTGAAAATGTTAGAAATAATATAGGCACTTGCACCGGTCATTTGATGTAACAAAAAGGACCAAAAGAAAATATCCACAGGTATTTTCTCTCAGCTTTTATGTTACATCAAATGAACAGTGGTCAATAAATGTGCACCAACTTCATGTCCATGTTTTGCAAAGATTATGGAAGAGATAATTGATTAATTCTGTTTATAACATTAAAGAAATCATTAATATCATATAATTAAAACTCTAAGCCCCAAAACTCTATTTTCAGTTGTACAAAATTAATTTACATTAAACTTGGATTTAAATTGGTTTCAAGAACCGTGAGAATCCTTCACTACAGTAAATTCCGTTTGAGCCAATAAAGAATTTAACCCTTTACCTAGCAAGAAAAGCAGACAACACTTGTAAACATAATTCATGAATAACTATTTTTTTAATTTTTTTGCATCAAAAACATAGTTTATGACCCCTTATTGGAATGAGCTCAATGAGCTCATTCCAATGTGGGTCATAAGCTATATTTTTGAGACAAAAAATAATGAAAATTGAATGGTGATTTTTGTGAATAGTGCTGGCCAGTTTTGGGTGTTAAGTTGGTAAAGATTAAAGAGTTGCCATCTATTGTGGACAGAAAGTTTAAATGAAGTTTATGTCACTTTGAGCAAATGTAGCTGTAACGTGACAACAGACAGCATCTCTGTTGACTTTGTTAGAAGAATCCTTACGATAATGTTTTGTTGCTGCAAACGATTTGGAATTCCACTTGTGATTCTGCACTGATCCACCACTGCCAAATTACAAAGCCACATGACAACAGTATATCACATGTAGTTGTTATGTAGGTAGTTGGCCATTTTAAAATGGGAAATGTGTTAAAAAAGATATTGCATATCATAAAAATTGTGAAATGGTTGGAGAGGCTCAGAACAGGAGGAAAAATATTATAAGCATAAATATTTCAGGAAACAATAAGCAGACAATGATTATGAACAACCCTTTTTGAGAAACCTCTCCCAGTGTACAAGTCACTTGCTTACCTCTAGCTACATAGTGGCAGGAAAAGAGACATTGCTGAACTCTTTCCAGTAGGGTGCAAAGATCATGCTGCTAATATGACTGCTCAGAAAAGTCCAAAAGAAGAAACTGAGTGGAAGAGAACATACTCACACACAATAGTTCCCCCGTCATTTACTGCTATACAGAATGAAACGAAATAAAATGGCAGATTTCCTTAACTATTTCAGTGCCACGATCTATTTATGAAAATGACAAAAAAATCGAAGTATTGTTTTTTCGCTTTCGATAAGTTGTTAACTTCATATAACAGTATCTTTCTGCCTCTAAATGCTTTAGATGTTATTAGTGCTGAAAGAGTCAACCCATCTTTGTAACTGGCTAACCTCAGGCTACAACCAGAGAATACAACAATAACAAAAGTGTGGAGGGCATTGTGGTTTATTAACTGGCCAAGAGAAATGAATAACAGCCTGATGGTTTATTACAGGTAATAAGCCATCAGGCTGTTATTCATTCCTTGTGTGCCATTAACTCTTTCAACATGAGAGGCCACTTTTCTGGTTCAGGAAAACGATATGTCATAATTTCATTAAGTAGAATGGCTAATAAGTGAATGTGTGTGGTAGAACAATTAATATTTTCAACGTGCAGTCTGAGGGTTGCACATTGAAAATAATAATTGCTCTACCCCCAAATAATGGATATGGACTCTTCCAATTTCTGCCATTTAACTGGCATGGGAGATACCACCAGTATTCAAACAGTTAATAAATAGGGACAAGAGACAAACTCATGTTATTACTTATTACCAATGGCAGAGAAACAATCAAGTTACGCCATAACAGATTTGATGCATGGGAAAACATTACCAAAACTGGTAAAGTATTTTCTGACACAGAACTCTTTCACGAAAACCCCAAGAGTTTGGTGCATTGAAACTTAGGAACTCCAGGAGAATAACAATATTTACCAGAAACAGGAGGATCAAAGTTTGTCAGGAAATAATGAAACAATATTGCGATGGTAATAATAGTCAGTTATTCACAGCCATTCGTACAATAACTCTTATGAGTGAAACCATTGGTATTTACAAGAAGCATTCAAAGAAACTATTCCATAGGGCACATGTAAATGAACATTGTCAAGTATTCGAATTTCCGAGAATGGGATAAGAGCAAAAGATATCTAAAGATATCTAAATTATCTTAAATAAGACAGGGTTCCTGCAAGGACTGATAAAATTCAAGACTATTCAGAGCCATTTTTCAACATTTTTCAAGGCCCAACATTTACCAAATTCAAGGGTTTCCAAGGCCGTGCCTTCACTAGTTCCATCTAGGACCCACCGGTCATTACCCCCTCCTCCCACTTTCCTCAAAGGAAAATGGGAGAAGAGGATAATGATCAAAGCATCCTAGCAAGTACTATGCCTTCACAAATTCTGATATATACAACTATATATACATTCTGCATTTTGTCAGCATTTTTATTTGTGAATATTCAAGGATTTTCAAGGCCTCCATGCATCTTTTAAGGCCTTTAATGACCTTAGTCAAATTCAAGGCTTTCCTTGAATGCAAGGCCCCACTGGAACCCTGTTACTGAAGCTCTCATAATTTAAGCTGAAAATTTGCGAAAATGACATTTCTTCAGAAGAGGCCATAAAGTTAACCCTTTACCCAACAAATCGGCCGCATCCACCCACGTAATATGCAAATTTGGCAGTTGAAAAAATAGTATTTTTAAAAAAAAATTCAACAAAACCATATCATGTGACCCACCGTTGGAATGAGCTCGTTGAGCTCGTTCCAACGAGGGGTCACATGATATGGTTTTGTTGAACTTTTTTGAAAAAAATCAAAAAATGATATTTAAAATAATAAATTTTGATATCGTCTGCGTTGGGTAAAGGGTTAAGGTATAAATTTTATATATATTTGTATATTTATTTATATACATTTATAGGAATATGGTCTTCATGATCATTTCATGAAGATTGATAGAAAATAAACTTTCAGTAAATTGATCTGAAATCAGCTAATTAACTGAACTTTCTCACCCCTGCGGAGAGTATATTTGACAATGTTTGCATACATACTACAGAATAGTTTCTGCAAATACCCATAATCTTTGTATAGTACGCAAAATAAATAGAGGACATCAATATTAATCGATGCAAAGATGTCAAAGGGATAATATAGCAAACAACTGTGAACTAGGTTTGTAGTACATGCATGCGTGCATCCTGGAGTACACTCCATAACTCAGTGAAATTTTTGGGTAGTCTTGTGTGCAGAATTGAGAAGTCTTGGGGCTGACAACTTCAAACTTCAATTTTTCATGGTAATATTCGGTCCAGTTCCGTGTCATTACAGTGAGCATTGACAGTGTTGGTTTTCTGTTTCCCACACTTTCGATGTAGAATTTGTCTAACAACAAACACAAAAACGTCCATTACAGAAATCAATAGCAGTAGACATGTAGTTCATGCACGGAAGGCACGTTGGGATGATATGGATGCATGGACTTGAAACACGCACTGCTTCACTTCCTGGGGTCCCCATGGGAGCCAAACTATCATTATGTCATTAGTTTTTACTTTCTCTCGGAGATTTGTTTTCATCCTGATTCTTGAACAGGCCATTAAGTACTTTAACTGGAAGAGTATTGGAAGCCCATATTTGGGCTTTTTATTCTGAACAGCAGGTACCTGAAGTTAAAGGCTTCATATTCTGTGGATGTCCTTCATATTATCTTCAAAGTTAAACTACTTCACTTCTATCGATTTGCCTTGAAACAATTGATGGGACAGTACCTATAGATACTCTCCCATCAATTTTAACAAGGCAAAAAAAGGTGAATAAATTTTGATGCAGAGAAAAAACTTAGCACTCATTCAGCTTTGAATTGTGGAATGAAAATGAATACTGTAAAAACCTATTATCTGAGTAGCACCCTCCCCTGTCCCATGCCCTGGTGTCATACACAACAGAACATTATGTTTTCAACAAAAGTGGCACCAGGCCTTTAGATTACCCCAATTTCTTTCTAATTTTAATGTGCCCAAATTATGGCAAAAGGGTGTGCCTAAAATAAAAGAATTTAAAGGCCTGAGTGGCACTGGGTTTTGTGTTAAGTACAGCTTTTCAAGAAGCTACAGTAGCATAGCCACCTTTAATCGTGACACCCCAAATCTTAATAAAGTCTGAATAGTGATATTTTTTAACAGCCCTGGGCATTTTTGTGGTTTTGTTGTGTAAAGGGTTATCAGTTAAATAAAATGGTATCCATTTTAGTTGGGTATAATGTACTCAGAAATATAACATTGAAATCCATACCAATTTACCTTCAAAGCAATTGTAATTCAACATTATTATAAAAGAGGGTAAACTTTAAGAAACTATTTCCATGGAACGTGATATTAAACACTGCACAAGTCCCTCATGACCAACATTTTGAATGTATCAGTCTCTTGCTAGTTTTCAAACATGCAAAGATATTTGTTCTGTCTAGTGGAATAAGATCGATCCTACCGGTCTAGCAGATAGCTTGTGTCTGTCTCTTTCTGCAAACAAAGGATGAGCAACATTTCCTCAAGTCTAGAGTGTTCAATTACTTTTTCAAAGAAAATGAGCATTTGATGCTAAATTGAAAAGCAGAGTAAACTAGTGTATCACAATGAAAGAACCTTCTTGAGAAGCCACACTAACTGGAACTCGATTATTATATTTTATTATGAAATCAATTTATACCAACTATAGTTCACCTACATCCACAATTAAATTTAGCAATTAGTGAACTGCAAGGAAATTTTTGATAATACCAGAACACAACATTGATTATAGCAAAGTTCACTTTTAAAATTTGGATATAGAGTATTGATTTAATTTAGGGCTGTCGCGATTATTCGATTAGTCGACTAACCGTCGACTATTGAAGTAGTCGACGTTTTTTATTTTTAGTCGATCGTCGTTCATTTTCAAGGTGGTACACGTCTACTACACGTCGGGGCTAAATTGCATTGTTTTGTGAGGTGAATGATCAATGAAGGTGAATAACTTTAAATATCTAACCCTAGTTAACATCCATATCCAGAAGACTGTACGACTGTCACTGACTGTGTAAGAAAGAACACTCACAGTTACTCGAGAAGAATAGATTCTTCTGAATTTCTCCAGTCTTGTACACACGAATGCACCCACTGGAAAACCCAAAGTGCGGAAGTGACAAAATTATGACGAAAGTCTGAACGTCAGATCACTTCTCAAAGTTCGGAACTTTAGACAAAGATCCAATTTTAACAACTGACGAGGGAATGCATAGATCTCAATGTTCAAAATTTCGAGAAACTTATTGCAGAAAGGAAGCATATGCAGGAACGTTCTTTGGTAAATTCATTTTAATTCATCGGCTTCAATCTAGTTCAAACTTGGACCCGGAGTCAGTAATATTATTTTTGGGGTTGGTACGTCCTACAGGACGTACCAACCCCAAAAATTATATTACAGACTGTGGGTCCAAGATTGGACTACATGTAGCTTCAGTCGGGACCGATTTGTTGTTCCCACAACCCCACTTCGTCTGAACACACTGGTGCCATTGTCATTTTCAGAGTTTTGAACAGAAGAATGATTTGCTAAAAAATCATGGGAAGCGACTATTAATTGACTAACCGTCGATTACTGGTCACGATTAGTCGATTACAAAAAATGATAGTCGCGACAGCCCTAATTTAATTACCAGTGTTTAAGGCCATGTTCGGCCTCTTAGCAGACCTGAAGTCAGGGTCCAAATATTTTCCAACATGGTGGGGAGAGATTTTCAATCAGTGTTCCCAGGTTGTTGACTGTCAGTACAAACTTAAAACCTGAATCAATAAGCATCTTCAACTGTTAAGAGTGTTAAATTTCTTGGTTGCCAAAAAATTTGTTCCTTTGTCTTCTGACGACATCATAGCACAGCAAATACCACCACCACCACCCCTGCCCCCATGAGCTTCGGGCCTCCATCTTAGACTATACCATGATCACAACACAAGTATAAAGTTAAGATTAGCCAATCATTTAGTATAATATTGCCCAATTCAGAGGACTCTCAACTCTCCCCAACTCCTATAAGAGCAGTAGAGCAGAACCACAGTAACAAAGTATTGCACCACTTTTGAGGTTTCCTGCAAAGAACTCTAACTGCATTGTGTCCTTGGGCAAGGCACTTAATCCTGATTGTTCATGTGGTGGTGGTAGGGGGTGCACTTGTCTTCAACCAATGCTAACCCTGCTTGAATGAAGTTAGTATGCTGCAGAGTCTGACAGTTGCTCGCCACTGCTTGGTGGTTCTCTCTGGGTACTCCAGCTTCCTCCACCCATAAAACTGTCAGACACGAGGTGACCCTGGCTGTCAAAAGTGCCGTTAAACACTAATAAATAAACACCAGGAACTCACTTAATCCTTAAAGCGCGAGGTTAATTTTTTATGATAATTACTTCCTTAATTACATGTACACAGCTGTAGATGTCTGAACAGTGTCTGTACATCATTGTTGGTTGTCTGTACAGGTAACCAAGAATTATGTAAAAACATTACCATGATAAATGCAAAATTCTGGTTGAGTTCTCAAAGAACAATACACTTGGGGGCTACTTTTTCAAAGCAATTTTTTAAATGCAAATAGTAGTTTGTTTATAACAGTTTGTTCCATTACAAATTATTGGGCACGTTCCAATAATTTATAATAATACAAATTTTGAATAACAAATTTACATCACAAAAAATAATCCAGCCCTCAACCAGTTAAGGGTTAATTGGATATTCCTTAAATGAATAAACCTGTTCATTCCATAAATCTTCCAAACACCAAAACATTTACCATACCTTCAGTACCACGGCTTTTATTTCACCGAGAATCGATTCACACAAAGATATAAGGATTTAATCTATTTTATCTTATTTGGCAAGAGCTCTATAAGCTCTGTCTGACCAGATACAGTAGAATCCTCTTAATTGAATATCCATTTTGCCTGTGAAAATTATTCAATTAACAGGAGTATACAATTAACAGGGATTTGGTCAGTTTCCTGTGTTCTGGAGGTAAACTGAGCATTTATTCTAGTATATCTTGTTTGACAGAGCTCATTGAGCTCTGTCAAACAAGATATAATAGAATAAATGCCTGTTTTGGATGTAGTGAGGCCAAAAAGGTTGATAAATAAGGGGAATTTGGTGCGTGTCACAGTCATTTTTTCGATATATTACAAAAATTTATATACAATTAACAGGAGTCTACTCTACAACCCATATGCAATTAACAGATCAAATTTGTATTGAAGGTATGGTAAATGGTTTTGTGTTTGAAAATTATATTCAATTAAGAGGGATATACAATTAAGAGATATCCAATTAAGTGGGCTCCACTGTATAATATAAATGCTCAGTTTATCACCAGGGCACAGGAAAATGACCAAATTGCTGTTGATTGAATCTTCTTGTAAAGATAATTTTAACTATCAAAGTAGCTATTCAATTAACATGGTTCAACTACGTTGAAATTTTTAGCTTTTGCATGGAAATGGTGTTGAAGGAAGTTTTAACAAACCCACATATCAGATCTCCCTGTCTGGAGTGCCACAAATGATTGCTATGATCCAATCCATTTGTCCAGCTGCCCTACCCCCTGGGTATTCCTGTACACACATCATCCCCACTACTATCACTTAATATCTCTTCCATAATTTGACTCTATTATGGAAAACATGCAATTATTTCTTAATTATAGTATGTACAATAGAATACGCACTGACTTGTGTACGATGGAGAGTAGGAATACAGACCCATTTCTGACACTGTGTCTATCACATCGATTGCCAAGGGAGAAGAGCAAAATTTTCAGCATTATATTTCGTGTGAACAGAGTAATAACTGTAAAAGCACTTGAATCCCAAATCAAGCTTCTTCACTGAAAAGTGTGAGAACAGTTTTCCTCATTGCAGCATTTATGTTCACTCTGAATCTTTAAATTACCGTATAAATCACAGAGCACAGGCACTCACAAAATAACAGTTGTGGTAACTATCTGCACTTTCACAGTTCCTTAACCCTTTAGGGCCCAGGGAGTATTATATATATTTTTCTACATTTTGCAACAATGACATTTCCTCAGCAATAGCAAAGGTACACACCAGTGCCGATTTCTCGCCAGAATAGATCATGTCATTGAAGATCTGAAGTGCTTAAAAATCACGAACATGATTCAATGGAATGTCAACTGAACGATTGGTTAGTCATATCAGATGAATGTAACCATGTTAATGTCAGTTACAAAATTTTGTGCCCTGTAATAAATTAACAGGAAAATTCAGTTCACAAGAATTTGGTTAGTTTTCTATACCCCGGTACTACAGTAGAGCCCACTTAATTGGATATCTCTTAATTGTATATCCCTCTTAATTGAATATAATTTTCAAACACAAAACCATTTACCATACCTTCAGTACAAATTTGATCTTGTTAAATGCATATGGGTTGTAGAGTAACACGTGGGTGATGTTTGATCAGGGCCACCGGGTGTGGTGGCCAAACTTTTATTTAGAATTTTTTCAAGCAGGTCAGCTTACGGGCCCAGGATGCCCACCAAGGCTTGACCCAGAACAATTACAATGTTGGAGCCCAAAATGCTCCGCCCCTTACTGATGTGAGCTTATATATATACATATGTCCAATTTTGTCAAAGGTGGAGCAAATACATGCCACACATGGACATATATCGATATATAAGCTCACAATGATGAACATTGGAAACACAGAGTACAAAGTTGTGAAAATTAACTAATGCTACATGTACACAAAGACAATGGCCCCGCCCAGGATGCAGGGAAACAGAGAGAATATGGGAAATGAATAGAAAAAGAAAAAATGAAAGTCTGAAAAATCCCCGCCCAGCATGCAGGGTACTACAGCAACAAGTATAAGGTCGAAGCAAAACAAACGTCATTACCTGTGTATATATATATATCCCCGCCCAGAATGCAGGGTGAGAGAGTCACAAGGTTCAGAAGATATAGGCAAAAAAAAAAAAAAAAACACAACTACAGCTACACACCTGAATGTCCTAAAGAACTCCCGCCCAGCATGCAGGGTTCTACCGAAAAACATGGAATAGCACATTACAGTTACCTGTGAATATATACAGCCCCGCCCAAAATGCAGGGAGTTGAGTCAAATGCCTTACAGAGGTACACCAAACCCACAGTAAGTGGAATATCCCTGAAGCACTCAGCTGGGTAGCCGGGAACCGAGATACACATATATATGCATCCCCGCCCAAAATACAGGGAGCTGAGTTCCAAAGGCACCGTGTTGAACACCCATCTGCAAAAGCCGCAATCACTGTGCCGCCTGAAGCTTCCGAGGCGAGGGGGTTAGAAGTACATGTAGAAGTGACGATCAAAACGGCGACCCATGTATCCAGTGGTATGCATCAGAGGAATCTGTAGTCTGGCCCACGTTGTTCAGGAAACGGCAGGAATACAATCTTCAGGGCTCGCACAGTTGAGTATGTAGCCAACCTCCCCACCGAACTGGCAGGCATCATATTCTGGGAAGACTGGTGAAGCACAGGGGAAAAGGCAGTAAGCGTGACTGGCAGTGAGAAACCAAAAGCAGAGGAGACCAGGTTCTGGTGGCGATGGGGCGGTGGAGGGAAAAAATGGCAACTTGTCCCTTCCACAGAAAGCTGGAGAATGCTGCCACAGTGTTGCGATATTCAGACGGGTCCAAGAATTGACCAATGGGCATTCCTGAAATTTCGCGGGACTCAATTAGCCGAAACAATGGGGGGTATAGTTTGTTCTAGTTTTGTGGAGGTGCCAACATTGGTAAGGGAAATGCCTGGAATTTGACAATTGCCAGGGATTTTGAAGTACATTATACGTCAATCAGATGCCAAAATTTAAATATTCAAAAGGGGAATTTTCCGTGACTTGATTTCTGTCCCATCTGTAACTCGAACTGTTGAACTTTCTTATCTTCTTTACCTTTGATTGAACTTTGCGTATCTCCCATAAAGACATTTATGCTCATGACATAAATGTAGATTTATGGTAGGATACGCAACACCATACATGTAAAATCCCCCAATGATGCCCTCTGGGGTTAAGCTTGTTTGACAAAATGCACAAAACACGTGGGTGATGTTTGATCAGGGCCACCGGGTGTGGTGGCCAAACTTTTATTTAGAATTTTTTCAAGCAGGTCAGCTTACGGGCCCAGGATGCCCACCAAGGCTTGACCCAGAACAATTACAATGTTGGAGCCCAAAATGCTCCGCCCCTTACTGATGTGAGCTTATATATATACATATGTCCAATTTTGTCAAAGGTGGAGCAAATACATGCCACAAGCTGCCGTGAGCGAGTAGCACCCTCGCTCACTGCGGCTGCTCCACCCGCAAACCCCAGAGGAAAAAATCCCTTAAGCACAGGGAATATGACGCAGGTATAGCCGGAAAGCATTCGAAGACCAACGCCCAATCTGCCGAATCTGAGCGTCGGAATGCTGGTGACTAGCGAGGTATGATGCACCGCCTATACGAAAGCTGTGCGATGTGTAAAAGGAGGCATCCACACCACTAGCCAAAAGACAACTCTTGAGGATTCTGGTGAAAAAGGAGCGTGTGATGGACTGGCCCCTCTGGGTCACAAAGTAAGGGCTAGGAACTGGAGGACGGACATTCCGGAAGGCAGTGAGAGCTGCCACTGGACAAATGGCCCGCGGCAGCTTGGGACCTATTCGTAGAGTAAAAGGAGGGCCTGAGTGATGGTGTTTAAAATGGGTCATCGTCAAGACAATCCCCTGGGTATCCCAGACCAGGGAGGAAGAATGGAGGATATGTGGCGGCGCCTGCGAAGTAATTTCTCCCACCCGAAGGAGAGCGAAAAAGGCAAGTGAAAACATAGCCCGAAAGAGGAGGACCTCATACCAGGAGATGCCTAAGCGAGGCAGTGCTGACAGGAGGGAGGTGAGAATTGGTAGTGTTATGGGCAGGCGGACATCTGGGGTATAGCGTAGACGCCGAATGCCGAGCAGTAGTTTTGTAGGCAAAGTGCTTTTGGAAGGGTCAGGATAGCCCCTGATTTCGTGCACATAGGCAATGGCAGAAAGGTATGTACACATGGAACTGTGACTAAAATTTTCTGAAAACATCCAAGATATGAAGAGGGATATTTCATAAGGGCGGAGTGGAAAAAGAGGGGCACATAGAAAAGTGGAGCGAAAAAACCGATGAAAACACCGCAGTGCCTGATCATAGGTCCTGCGAGTAGAGGGCGCTAATGATGCCTGCAATAGGTGGGGGATCAAGTGATTAAGGCGGCTGGCTGCAGGTGTTGGGGGATAGGTGTAGGCTGGCTGTTGGCAGATGGGTACCGCTCTCGGAATAGATGGACCTGTAAACGAGAGAGAGCATCTGCATGAATATTATCTTTCCCAGGTACATGCTGAGCTTTGAAAACAATATTATGTCTAAGACAGTGAATAACAAGGGTGCGAACTAAGGCCATAATTTGTTTATTCTTTGCCGTCTGGCCATTAATGATAGGCACCAGTGCTTCGTTATCTGTGTGAAAGAGGACACAGTGGTTGGACATGTGTGGACCCCACAAACTGACGGCCAACACAATAGGATAAAGTTCAAGGACAGAAATAGGGAGTAGTTTGAAAAGCTCAGGCCACTGGCCGTACGTCCAATGAGAACCAAATATTGCCCCGAACCCCAATGTAGAGGATGCATCAGTAAACAGGGAGATGGTGGAACTGGAGCACCATTGGTCATGCAGAAAGAACGATGTTCCATTAAACTGGGCCAGGAAAACAAGCCATGCAGATAGGTCTCTGCGGGCACCCGCATTGAGGCGGATGTGGTGGTTGGGTTTGTTGATGCCTTTGGTAAGGTCGACCAGGCGGCGCAGGAAGGCTCGTCCTGGCCGAATGACAGTGCAGGCAAAGTTAAGAAAACCGATAATGCTCTGCAGGTCCCGGAGAGTGACTTTCTTGCGATGCTGCATGTTGGCAATGAGGGCACGTGCTTGGACCAGTTTGTCCATGGGTAGCCGGGCCTGCATGTAGGTAGAATCGAGGGTAATACCCAGAAAGACAATGCAACTAGTGGGGAGGACCGTTTTGTCCTCCGCAAGAGGGATGCCAATATCTGCACAAATGTCTTTAAATGTTTGAAGACTGGACTGGCATAGCTCTTCGGAACGGTGAATGAATAAAAAATCATCCAGGAAATGCACCAGCGATGCAGATGTATGGTGAGCCACAATGTGATGCAAAGCTGAGCTAAAACGTTCAAACAGCTGACAAGAGGAAGAGCTTCCCATGGGGAGGCAACGATCATAGTAGAAAGCATCGTCCCAATGGAAGCCCAGTAAAAAGTGGTCGTCAGGGTGAATGGGGAGCAGACGGAAAGCATCCTTTATGTCCAGTTTCGCCAAGAAGCTGCCCCGACCCCAGTGCTTAAGATGGGCAATGGCATCCTGGATGGACGAATATGAGACCTCCGAGCATGCCGTGGGGATGCCGTCATTGACTGAAGACCCGTGCGGGTGCGAAAGATGGTGGATTAAACGGAAGGAGCCGGGAACTTTCTTGGGCACTAGACCCAGCGGAGAGGAGTGGAAGTGACGAAAGGGTGGAACGGAGAAGGGGCCCATAATGCGCCCAACATCGATTTCATGCCGAAGCTTAGTCAGGACTGTGTTTGGCTGATCAAGAGCTGACTTTAAATTGTTGGGGAAAGGCTGGTCGGGCAGGGTACCTGAGAAACCCAGCCGGAAACCATGCCGGAAACCTTCCAGTAGAAAATCTGCATCGGGATGGCAAATGGTGCCAAGATGATGTTCCAAGCGATCAAGCTTTATGGGGGTTGGCAGGGGCAGATTGTTTCCTGCCGCCCTGTGGCACGGTGAGGGGAGGGGTTGGTTGAGAAACCTGGGAACCAGAGGAGGAGGAACGGCGAGACCAGCAGTAGACTGCAGGGTGCTGGCGCTTGCAGAGGAAACAACGGTGTGGGAATGGACAGGAGGCACGACAGGTTTGGCCTTTGTGAAATTTGAAACACTCTCCGGACGGGACGCGAAAATTGTTGACCCGCCCATATCCCTGGGAATTCCGAAAATTGCCTGCCCGGGAGTTTTGAAAGCGGGCAGGGGTCTGGCGTGGGGCAACCTGATCCATCAGCTCCCAGTGGATCATGTTCCAAGGTAACTTTAACGATTCCCGCAGGGCGCGAAACTGTTCGTCATAGAGGAACCAGTCTGAGCCCTTCAGGGCCAGCGCCCTGATGTTTACCAAATAGCGCATGAGATGGGGAGACTGAGTAGCATGTCGCTGCGAGTAGATGGCGACAAAGGTATAGAACGCTGTGGTCCACTGGTCCAAGCTGAGGTGATGACGGCTTGGAGCGTGGGCCACACACAAAGACGGGGTGCCCGAATCAAGGTTCCCTAAGGTGAGGACTGAGGCTGGTTGGTGGTGGTCCTTTCCTAACAATACGTCCATATGTATAAAATGGTCATCCCAAATTTTCTCCTTAATGGCCAATGGAATAAAGGCGTCCAATGGGGTAGCAAGAGAATGAAACACTGGGAGAGATGCATCAAGGACAGGAGAGAGAGAAGGTGACAGAGAAGAAGAAAGTTCACAGGTAGGAGGACATGAGGTGAAAGCCGGAGGAGAGGTGACCATAGAAATACTCTGACCTGGTTGTGGGAGCGGTGCAGAAGGAATGGCAGTGTCTGGCAAAACTTCCCCCAATGGGGCATCCTGTACAGGTGGTTGTTCAATGCGAATGGCCGACGAAGCCTGGTCCCGGCGTAACTGATTCACTGTTTCCGCCAACTGGTTAACTGACTGCTGTATGGAGACTAAAGCATCGGAAGACATCTGGTCGGTGGAGTGCTGAGGTCGCTGGTTGGAGGACTGTGGTTGCAGACCCTCGCCTAGGCTGGATGTTTGAGGCTGCATATTCATAGGTGTCTCCAAAACTGGAGGAGACACAGCAAGTGGTTGACGTGAAGTTTCTCTGGCTCGCCCCCGGGCACGAGAACTGGCACGGCGGGTAGTGGTCCGAATTTGAGCTGTAGTGGGTGCAAGGGCAGAAATGTCTTGTCTGGGCCCGGGAGCGGAATGCAATGAAGGAATGACGTCTGGTGAAGGCTGTGTACTGACAGCAGAGAGATGTGGATTGAGAACTGAGGCCGAAATGACAGAGTCCGACTGAGACGGCGGTATCGCTATGGTGGAAGGGCCAGAGTGATCCCCAGTCTGGGCAGAAAGAACAATTGCACGTCGCAGACTTTGGCGTGTAGCAGCAGCCCTACGTCTTCTGGGAGGCATCTGAAAAGAAAGGAAACAGAGTGAACCAAAGAAAATACAAATACCCTCAACAGCATACCCAACAGCGTGATAGTAGAAACCAAAGGAGGGTTTCCATTCTGGTATCCGCGGGGGTGGTTTGTGGAGTGGTGGTGGAGTTCCTTGATATGTGCATATGCATGTCATGCCCGAGGTAAGATAGATAAAACGCAAGGAAATATGGAAGCAGAAAACCAGGGGGGGGGGGGGGGGGGGGGGGCATAATATGCCCCCACCAGCATGCCCGACCCAGGATGGGAAGGTGTGAGTGTGGGGCGCGCAGCACCACGTGCTGGGATGGGGCTAACGTAAAAGACACCCACCCAAAGCTTCCCCAGCATGTACAGAGTGAGTGGAAACGGGCATAGCCCAGAGGAAGGGAGCAGAAAGGAAACGGAGTGCACAAAAAAGGGGGGGGGCAGATACAAGAGGACCGAGCCCAACTCGCCGGCCTCCCCCAAGGACCAGACCAACACACCGGCCTGATCAAACAAACGGTCACCCTGAAAAAACAAAGTCCAGGTAACTGCCGCCAACAGGGCAAGGTAGACAAAAGGCTCCCACAAGGCACTGGAAGGGCAACTGTGGGGCATCGAATAAGCTTGCTGAGAGAAAAAAAAAAAAACAAAAACAAAACAAAACAAAATTAATTTTGAGAACGTGGGGGATCAGGGCGAGATAAGCAGGGAAATCAGAACGGCCCTGACTGCAGGCAAGCCAGAACGGCCCTGACTGCAAGTGGTATCGGGCAACGCCCCGGAGTGATGAGGTGCAGAGACCGGTACGCCATGGAGGGCGACACAAGCTAACAATCTGGGCAAGGAAAAAGCAAGCGAAACCATTGGGTGACCTTAGCCTTTGTGCATCCAGTGGAATATAAACAGAGCCAATGCTCCCGGGAGGGGGGGGGGGGGGGTGGGGGCAAAGCAGTAAACAGTGATAGGAAACCCTGGTCATGGCACGGACCAGGAAACAGCATGTGCTATCGGGCTGAGTGCCCACTGGCAGGCTACTAATAAGCAACGCAAAGGGTAGACCTGGGGCAAGTGCGCCCCCAGGGCGCAATTTAACTGGAATAGCATAGCCCTGTGCTCGCCAATTTCTGAATTTTGCTATTCAAGATTTATGAGTTTCAAGTGCTTTTGGATTAACTGTTAATCAATGTACCAGGGTGAATAGTAAATTGCTATTCAAAATTTTCAGAGTCAATCAAGCCCAGCCCCCCCCCCCCCCCCCCCCCCCACAACGCGTCCGTAGTTTTTTTTTTTTTTTGTTTTTTTGTTTTTTTGTTTTTTTTTGTTTGCGCGTGGGGGGGGGGGGGGGGTGTTGAAGGTGCTGATAAACAGAGACCCAAGACATTACGAGGTCAGACGGCGACGGGCACTGAGCATAGCACCCCGCAGGCTAAAATAGAAACGCCTATTACCCACACGAGAGAGATGTACCCCATCTCCGGCGAACAAGCCCTGGGGCGATGGGTTGAAACGGCGGTGCTTCCAAAACATTAAGTATGGCGGTCGGATACACAGGTTTTCCAGTCGGACGTTGAATTCCCACAAGTTGGAATTATACACGTCATCGTTCCGCCAGAATTCCGAACACAAAACGACGAGCTTGACACCGTACGATGAGTGGAGGAGAGTTGCGAATTCGAACAGCCGGGAAGCCACCCCAGCCGGGTCAGCCGAAACAGAGGCAAGATCATTTCCACCGAGCTGAATAATGACCGCATCGGGGTGGAAAAGGCCTAAGACTCCCAGCCCCTCATCGTACGCCCTGTCGATGGTTAACCCCCCAAGACCTAAATAGCGGACATCGCAATCAGGACAACCCAGATCCGTCCGACAATTCACGTGGTGGCGGTCCATAAATTCACGAAAACGCCTTACAAAACTATGACCCAAAAGTAAAATTTTGTGGGGGGTACGAGGAGACATTGTAATGGAATCAAAAATTGAACGATACAGAGCTTACCGTGGTGGAGCAGATCCAAAACGAATCCGTGCGAGAAATTCACAAAAGAAGCACAACGCCAAAAAAAATGGCAACTTGTCCCTTCCACAGAAAGCTGGAGAATGCTGCCACAGTGTTGCGATATTCAGACGGGTCCAAGAATTGACCAATGGGCATTCCTGAAATTTCGCGGGACTCAATTAGCCGAAACAATGGGGGGTATAGTTTGTTCTAGTTTTGTGGAGGTGCCAACATTGGTAAGGGAAATGCCTGGAATTTGACAATTGCCAGGGATTTTGAAGTACATTATACGTCAATCAGATGCCAAAATTTAAATATTCAAAAGGGGAATTTTCCGTGACTTGATTTCTGTCCCATCTGTAACTCGAACTGTTGAACTTTCTTATCTTCTTTACCTTTGATTGAACTTTGCGTATCTCCCATAAAGACATTTATGCTCATGACATAAATGTAGATATAAATTTTTATAATGTGTCGAAAAAATGACGGTGACACGCACCAAATTCCCTTTATTTATCAACGTTTTTGGCCTCACTACATCCAATACAGGCATTTATTCTGTTATATCTTTTTTGACAGAGCTCTGTGAGCTCAGTCAAACAAGATATAATAGAATAAATGCTCAATTTACCTCCAAAACACAGGAAACTGACCAGATCCCTGTTAGTTGTATACTCCTGTTAACTGAATCATTTCACTGGCAAAATGGATATTCAATTAAGAGGATTCTACTGTAGTAACAAACTGAAGGTTCATTCAATTTATTATATCTAGTATGACAAAGTTCACAGAGTACTGAGACCAAAATGTCTGTAAAACAAAAAACTTATGATTATTTGTACAACCTTTGGATAGACGACAACACTTTTATCCAATTAACAGAGAGTAGTGATCATTTGTTTATTGAGGTTTAACAACACTTTCAACAGGGGTTATATTGTGTGGGACAGTTTTACAGGTGGAGGAAGCCAGATTACCCAGAGAGAACCACCAGGCAATTGTCAGTCTCTCCAACGTACTAGCTCTGCACTCCTGTAGAGTTAGCAGCTTTGAATGCAAGTCTTCCACTGACATGCAGTATGCCTAAGTTCACACAGCCAAAGTGCCACCACATCAGGGCTCGAAATGTACACCTGTCCACCTGTCACTGACAGTCAGAAATTTGGTGTAGACAGGTAAAAATAAATCATACCTGTCACATTTGACAGGTCAGTTACTCTTTATCTAACAAATCAGCCCAAACCGCCTCCATAAAAAAAATTAACATGCTATTTTTCTTTTTCATTTTTCTCTGCCAAACCATGACTTATGACCACTCATTGGAACAAGCTCATTGAGGACGTTCCAATGAGAGGTTATAAGCTATGGTTTGGAAGAAATTTTTTTTTTTTCGTCTGCAACTAGTGTTCGATAATGGGTTAACAATCTGTGAATCACTTGATTCTGAAATCAAAACATCAACATTAGGGATACCGGTAATATAAAAAGTTTCGCTTATTTTTGAATGATATAGCCCAACAAACATGTAGTATACATTTTAAAAACAACTTTTCACAGTACTGTACATGTATATACATGCTCATAAATTCACACAAGTTTCCAATGTTCAGGTGAAAATTTGAAGTGACAGGTAAGAAAAAAATCCACCTGTCATGTGTGACAGGTAGAAATTTTGAAACATTTCAAGGCCTGCACCACATAACAGTACCAAGACAGAACCACCGAACAACTGTCAGTCACTCCAACGTACTAACTTTGCTCTCTTGCAGACTTGGCAGCAATTGAAGGAAAGTGCAAATTGATGTGAAGTATGCCTTAGTACACAGCACCACCACATGATAACGGGGACTAAATTATAATGAAACAAGACTATCAGATGCTCCTGAACTATGACCTTGGCCTACATTGAACAAAAAAAAAATTGTGCATGACACATCATCTCCCCATAAGGCCATACAAAGTAGATCTTCTGTTTTTCAGGCCATTATTTGTAAAATTGCACGCGGGCGAGCAGTTTTTTTATTTTATTTTTTATTTTGGTAATTACTTCTTTGCCATCAAAAGTTTATGTTCTTACTTCAAGTTTTAGGCCTCATAATCTACAGAATAGGATGGGTGGTGGTGTATTTCTTCCCTTGAGTGCAAGAAGGCTTTGCAATGCTAAAGCATTGCAAAGCCTTCTTGCACTCAAGGGACAAATTCAGCAATTTTTTTAACTTGGGTAAAATAGCTGACATAAACCATTTAATTTTGATTTTTTTTTAGTTTAAATTGGTTATAAAAAGAGAACATGCAGCAGCCAAAATGACCATGTGGGAGGGCCTGAGAAACAGATTTTTTATTTTTTTAGGCCTAAGCAACATGTTTGCAAAGTTTCAACAAAATCCAACAAAGCATTTCAGAGTTTTGTAGCGGACATGAAAATCTTCCAAATGGACCTGTAGACAGACAGACAGACAGAAAGCTGGACGGACGGACGGACGGAGAGACGGAAATGACAAAACTATATCCCCCTGAAAAATTGGAGGGGGGGGGGGGGAAATAAACAGATGAAACACTTTTATCCACTTAACATGGCCTATTGATCATTTGTTTATTGGCGTTTAACAACACTTTCAACAGCCAGTGTCATATGGTATAGGACAGTTTTACGAGTGGCTTCCCTAGAGAGAAGCTGCTATGAGTAACTGTCAGTCCCCAATTTACTAACCCCGCTCAAGCAGTGGGAGCAGTTGAAGATATGTATACCATCGATGAGCCATATGCTTTAGCACACAACACTGGTCAGGATTGTACTGAACAGACGGTAAATGGTTTGGTATATGAAATTAGTAGGGTTATTCTATTAACCAATATACTCATATTGGGACCTGGAGTGTCATCAATCATTCTTATCTGAAAAAGACAAGTGTAAAAATTCTAGTCCAGTTCACATCAGGTCTGATCTTTGATCAAATCAATCGAATACAAATCAACTTGGGACAGAAATTAGATAAATTCTATTCACATGCAAATTTAGGTTCAAATTGAACTACCGTGATCAAATTGGAACAGAAATTGAAGAAACAATGACATAAACATTCGTGGCATAACTTATGAGGGGATTTATCAGGAAAACAATTTCTGACAAAACATTATTTTCAATTTTTAATAAAATTCGCACCAATTTTGATACAGTGGAACCCACTTAATTGGATATCTCTTAACTGAATAACCCTGTTAAATGAATATAATTTCCCAACACAAAACCATTTACCATACCTCCAGCACAAATTTGACCTGTTAATTGAATATAGGTCATAGGCTAAACTCCTGTTAATTGAATAAAAAATCTTGTATACTGTCGAGAAATTACCTTGACTCTCCACAGTTTTCCTTTGTTTATAGACCTATTTGGCCTCCGGACAACCAATAAAGGCATTTAATCTATTATATCTTGTTTGACAGAGCTCATGGATCTCTGTCAAACAAGATATAAAAGAATTTATTTATTTATTGGTGATTAAGGTCACATACTTATGCACAATGGCTAATCGTGACCATGACAGTTTTACGGGTGGAGGAATCCGGAGTACCCAGAGAGAACCACCGAACAACTGTCAGCTCCTCAACATTCTAACTCGGTTCAAGCTCCACTTAAGCAGGGTTACAGTGGTTGAAGACATGTGCACGATCAACGTACAGTACACCTTAGTACACGGCGTCATCGTGCTCCCATGTAGGCAACCGGGATAAAGTGCCTTGCCCAAGGACACAACACGGGTCGTCCCAGACGGTTATCGAACTCGGGACCTCTAGCATAGACGTCCAACAGTTTACCACGGAGCCACCGTGTTCGATATAATAGAATAAATGCTCCATTTATCTCTAGAATACAGGAAAGTGACACAATCCCTGTTAATTGAATACTCCTGTTAATTGAATAATTTTCATTGGCAAAGTGACTATTCAATTAACAGGGTTTCACTGTACTTATTGTTTTGATCCCCAAATGCCTGGGAAAGTTCCCATAATTTCCACTACAGCCCAAACTCTAAGTCAAATGATGGAGAGAAATGAAATCTTGGCTGTCTGTGAATGAGGTCAAGACTTGACTAGAAACCATTCTAGGCTAAGTCTACTTTAGTCTGAAAAAACATGACAGCATGTTCAAGCACCTGTTCTGATGCCAAAAACTTTGTGAAAGTCTGCAATGGTCCTCAAGGGATACTGCATCAATAATGGTAAAACAGGAACAATAACTTTGCAGGGATACTTCTGCCCTCTCTGGGAAAGAGTCAGGGGCTCATGCCATTGGGAAAATTTCCATCATGGGGTCTCCAGTTGGGAATTTGTTTTAAGAGGGTAAGAATCATACAAAGACAAAGAAATTTTACATTCGAATTGAACAGAGAACATTAAGACTGATACCTAGGCTACTGTATATATACTACAAGGAAGTTTTATAACAAGAGGCCTGCATCGCAAAGCACTGCTAATGCCCCCGACCGCCCAAAATTTTCTAAGTCCAAAAAGAGCCATAACTCTGAAAAAAGTGTGTGGAAGATGCTCACGCTACACAGGTATTGTTCCCCCATGATGCTCTATCACAACATGAAATATCATTCAAATCAGAGTAGCAGTGGCTGAGGTTCAAGGGAAAATGTTGGTATGGACGGATGGATGAAAAGATGGATGGATGGATGGATGGATGGATGGATGGATGGATGGACGGATGGAGGTCTCCACTAGATACCCCTTCGACATTTCAAGTCAGGGGCATAACAAACTGTCACATGGAAGCATGTTCACTCCAATCTCTATAGTCTCTATTACACTGTTCCTATACTATTTAAGAACAACAGCTCATTTGCCTTTTGAAACTTTCTGAGCTTCATTAGGTAAGCAATTTAAACTTAATACTCAATTGGTTTTCTGAGGCCTTGTGATCACCCAGTTCAGGACACCAATTGTGCATAAAATTTTTGTTTGAGTAGCGACTGAGATTGGGGTTAGGAATTGGGAAAATCCTGCTGAAATGCCATTGGGAAGGGGTCCCACATTTGGCCTCTGTAGACACCCTAAAGAATCCTTACATTGTGTCAATTCCTGTATTTTCTAAATTGCTGTTACATTATGCACGCAGTCCTTCACAAATTAGAAAATAAGGTGGCCCAAAAAAGGGTCCTTCACAATGTTTCTCAACCACCCCTTATTACATATCTTGTATGCAAGAGAAAGGGAAAATCATACCTATATGCACAGCAGTGTTAGTGCTAAGGTTGATGCTAATATTCTAGAATACTGTAGTTTATTTTATGTTTTTCTCAGAAATCTGATATATGGATCACATTCCAGAAAATGAAGGAAAAAAAATCTCGGAACGAATGAAGAATCACTACGCCACTCACATCACAGGTATCTCATTAAATGTTAACATCAGAATGTAAATTATCAACATCAATTCGAAAAATAAGATTGAAATTGATTTCTATCTGAAAAGTGCCTGAGGTGACAATTATTCACCCAGTAAGGTTACAATCATCTCACTGAAGGGCAAGATGTAACAGTTTTGAAGTCCACCTCTTGGACCTGCTGGAAGCCCGTATTAGGGATTTAATGTATTTCTCAGTTGATTTCAGATGAAAAGGTTTTTGGTTTACTCCTTATCCATGCCGTCTGCATTGCATTCTTGGGTAAGACACTTAGTCCTAATTTGTGTGGGAACACAGTGGGACAGTATACTATGGGGAACGATGGTTCTCTCGTCTTCAATCAATACTAACCCGACTGGTGTAGGATTAGTAAGGCTATTAAAAATGAAAGCGTCAATGACACTGTAGCTCAACTTGACAAACTTGAACTTGGTAAGTTATAAATGAAATGGCAAAATTGAAGATCATTGGTACCAATGTCATTTTTTTTTGCCAGTGGCAACATTTTTTGACGGAAATTGAAGAAAATCTATAGCTCTCTTCTAGATGTCACCCCAAACAAGCATGTCAGGTTTCAAAGCAATCTGATCATAAATGTGCCCTGTAGGGTGTGCCAAAGGGAAATATTGAGGTCTGACTAAACTAAGTTCTAAGAATGTTGGCTGCGGCAACATTTTTTGATGGAAATTGAAGAAAATCGATAGCTCCCATCTAGAGGTCAACCCAAACAAGCACGCCAGGTTTCAAAGCAATCCGATCATAAATGTGCCCTGTAGGGTGTGCCAAAGGGAAATATTGAGTCTTCTGACTAAACTAAGTTCTAAGAACGTTGGCCGCGGCAACATTTTTTGCCGGAAATTGAAGAAAATCGATAGCTCCCATCTAGAGGTCACCCTAAATAAGCATACCAGGTTTCAAAGCAATCAAATCATAAATGTGCCCTGTAGGGTGTGCCAAAGGGAAATATTGTGGTTTGACTAAACTAAGTTCTAAGAACATTGGCCGCGGCAACATTTTTTGACGGAAATTGAAGAAAATCGATAGCTCCCATCTAGAGGTCACCCCAAACAAGCATACCAAGTTGCAAAGTAATCTGATCATAAATGCGACCTGTGAGGTGTGCCAAAGGAAATTACGCCGACGGACGAGAAGTGATGGCAATAGCTCAGCTTGACTTTGTCAAGTTGAGCTAAAAACCTCTTGTTTCTCATGCGCATCCCTTGTCACAGAAAATCTGTCTCATCACCTATTTTTACCTGGAAATCTATTCTATGACACTATTTTGCACTTGTAGGACAAACATTTATTTATTTATTGGTGTTTAAGGTCACATATTTATGCACAATGGCTAATCGTGACCGTGACAGTTTTACAGGTGGAGGAATCCTGAGCATCGACGAGCAACTGTCAGCTCCTCAACATTCTAACTCTGTTCAAGCTCAGCTCAAGCAGGGTTACAGCAGTTGAAGACATGCACCATTGATGTGCAGTACGCCTTAGTACACGGCGTCATCGTGCCCCCATAGAGGTAACCGGGATAAAGTTCCTTGCCCAAGGACGCAATGCGGGTCGACCTGGACGGGGATTGAACTCGGGACCTCTAGCACAGAAGTCCAACAGTCTACCACAGAGCCACCGTGAAGGACAAATATTTAACCAACTATACATAGTGTAAGTAGTTAAATTTCTGATTCCAACTTTTTCAGAACTAATTTGTGAATAAACAGAAAAAAAAGCCTCCCTCTTTCATCATAAAATTGAGGAAATATTGCCTGAGAAACAAGAGATTTTTTTATAGGCCTAAATCCTGCCTAAATAGGAGTGTCCTGGCAGCAGAAAGTGTTGTTGAACCCCCTAAAACCAGACAGTTCCCAGTTACCTGGTAATTATTAACTTTCTGTTTGTTAAAAATATTTTTTTTACAATTTATTGGGAGTTTCTAATGAACTACCCAATAATTTGTGAAAAAAATATTTTCATAAAATTAAGATATGTATTTTTTAAATGTATTTATATTTATTTATTTGTGTTTAAGGTCACATATTTCTGCACACAATGCTAATCATGAACATGACAGTTTTACGGGTGGAGGAAGCCTGAGTACCCAGGGAGAACTACTGAGCACCAGCAAGCAACTGTCAGTTCCCCAACATACTAACTCCACACAAGCAGGGTTAGCAATGGTTGAAGACAGATGCACCATCGATGTGAAGTACACCTTAGTACACAATGCCACCGTGCCCCCACATGGGTAATGGGGGTGAAGTGTCTTGCTTTATTTATTTATTTATTTATTTATTTATTTATTTACTTATTTGTGTTTGAGGTCATATATTTCTGTACAATGGCTAATCGTGACCATAACCTGGAAATAAAGCCAAGTTTAGTCAATTGTTTATACCAATGTTGCCAATTTTAGAGGACTTCCATCTCAAGCATTAGTGACTAGGTCCCTATTTTATCATTGAAACAGAGCATGTTTACCACAGTAGACTTGCACTGCTTCACTTCCCGAGGTTCCCACAAGGGACGAAAAGATAATACATTTTGCTAAAACAATTAAATTTCACTCCTTGATCTAAAATATATCTCACAGTCCTCATGTTTGAAGAAGCTCAATTTGCTTACTCAGACAAGGCATCAGAGGCTAATTTTAGTATAAAACACAACAAAATATGAATGCTATTTCTCTGCATTTGTTTGTTCATTTGAGGTTCAAGTTCATTTTCTGCTTCTAGGTCATGTTCAGCCAATCAATTTTACTTAAGCTACCAATGTTAAGAGGACAAGCCCCAAAACTTAACATAACTCCAGAACTTAGTTAATGGGGACAATTATACCAGAATATCAGAACTTATTTTCCCCAATAATCAAGCACTGTTACACATTGAATTACAAAATTATCCATTACCAAACACAACAAGAGAGAAACAAATTTTTTGGTAAATAACTAAATAATATTTCATTGTTCACTTCCAACATATATATAATTTATGATCCATCATTGGGACAAGCTCGGCCAGTGCATTGAAATAAGGGGCCATAATTATGTTTTTGAGGCAAAAAATAAACAAGAGGCCCCAATGGGGCCTGAGGCGTGCATCTGATAATAGTTGTTTAAAGAAGGATTTAACCCTTTACCTAACGTGAAAAGCAGACGACACTTGCAAAAAAAATTCTTGAATAATTAATTTTTTTCATTTTTTGTCTCAAAAACATAGGTTATGACCCCTCGTTGGAACGAGCTCAACGAGCTCGTTCCAACGAGGGGTCATAACCTATGTTTTTGAGACAAAAAATGAAAAAAATAGTGAAAATTAATTGGCGATTTTTGAGAATAGCGCTGGCCGGTTTTGGCCGTTACGTTGGGTAAAGGGTTAACTATAGCTAGTTAACACTACAGAGGAATAAAGTTATCTAATTATTTATTACTTTGTTGGCCATACCAGATGATTTTTTTCTAGTACTGGGATGCTACCATAGAAATAATGCCCCGATTTCCAGTAATGCAAAACCTGGGAATCCAAATATCAACCTAGGAACTTGAGTCTGAGGCCTTACCTTCCAGCAACAGGATGCTGTATACCAAATGTGAAAGCATTCTGACTGGGGGATCTGAAGGAGAAGATTTTTAAAGAAATTTCCTCATATTGCACTAAGTTGAAATTTGGGCTACCATTGGGGACCCAAATATTAACCCAGGGACCGACTTGAACAAACTTGATTCTCACCCCCCGAGATGTTGCATACCAAATACAAAAGCATTCTGACTGGTGGATCTGGAGAAGTTGATTTTTAAAGAAATTCCCTCATATTGCACTAAGTTAAAATTCAGGCTCCCACAAAAAGCCCATATATAAACTCAGGGACTTGATTTGAACAAACTTAAATTTCACACCCTAGAGATGTTGTATACCAAATATCAAGACATTCTAAGAGATGGTTCTGGAGAAGAAGACTTCTAAAGAAATTCCCTCATATTGCACTAAATTAAAATAGGAAGCCCAAATATGAACCTAGGGACTCAATTTTAACAAATTAGAATGTGACCCCTCCCTCCCCCCCCTCCCCCCCTGAGATGTTGTACACCAAATATGAAAACATTCTGACTGGTGGATCTGAAGAAGATGACTTTTAAAGAAATTTCCTCATATTGCACTAAGTTAAAATCTGGGCTATCATAAGGAGCCCAAATATTAACCAAGGGACCTGATTTGAACATACTTCAATTTCACCCCCCTAGAGGAGATGTTGTATACCACTGACTGGTGGATCTGAAGAAGACTTTTGAAGAAATTCCATCATATTGCGTTAAGGTAAAGTTCGGGATACCATAGGGAGCCCAAATATTAACCCAGACACTCAATTTGAACAAACTTGAATCTCACCCCCCTTGAGATGTTGTATACCAAATATGAAAACATTCTGACTGGTAGATCTGAAGATCTTTAAAGAAATTCCTTCATATTGCACTAAGTTAAAATTCAGGCTCCAATGGGGAGTCCAAATATTAACCCAGGCACTCGATTTGAATGAACAAGAATCTGATCCCCCAAAGATGTTGCATACCAAATATGAAAGCACTCTGACTGGTGGATCTGAAGAAGAAGATTTTTAAAGATCATTCCCTGTATTATCCGAAGTTAAAAATTTGAGCTCCGGTATCGAAAATGAACCAAGGGGCTTCATTTTAACACACTTGTATCTGACTGACCTATGGATGCTGCATACCAAATATCAAAAGATTCTGATCAGTGGTTGTGGAGAAAAACATTTTTTTAAATTTTAGCAAATATGCAGACTCAGCATTTTTTCGATGTCCCCAACATAACACCCTGACACAACCGATGACAGTTTTTTTACCATTCAATTCTAGTGGTCCTAAGATTGTTTCATTCCAAATAATAGCTCTCTATTCAGTGTGGTTTGGGAAATATGGGCATTTGAAAATATTTCTATTTTCAGCTCCTGGGGTTCCCACGGGGACATGAGAACATTTTTTTTTTACATGGATCAAGTACTTGTGACTCAATAATACCACATATCAAATTTGTTTCAATCTGACCGTCGGTTCAGCAAACAGAAATTTTGGGCGGAGCCAAAAATCTTTACCCTCTCATTACAAAGGCAAATATAGATCCACGAACTTCGTTTGAACAAACTTGATTCTACACCTCAAAAGGAAGCTACATAGCAAATATCAAGTCATTGTACACACTGGTTCATGAGAAGAAGATTTTTTTAGAATTTTGGTGGATGAGCACAATGATCCCGACACTGATAAATGACAACCAGAAGTTGCCGCTGGGAGTGTCAGAATTCCAACACACGGTGGCAACCCCTGGTTGATATTTACCATGTGTGAGAATTTCTAACTATTCATCATCTCCATCCCTGTGCGCCACACCAAAAACACCACTGTAAGAAGGAAATAATACAATTTTGATAGAATTCCTACCCGGAAAGGGTTATATCAATACAAATGAGGCTTTCACTTACATAAGACAATGCACTAGATTCAACACATGTTTTGAAGCAACCTTGAAGAGATCCAAGATCTTTTTCTTAATTATTATCTATGGCTCAAAGCTTGAGTTATTAAGTACAAAGCCAAGGGAATTTTCTCTCACGTTTCCCTTCTCTTTCGTATTTAATCATCACTACCTTTTTTTTCATAAATTTTTTCCCAAGACCTGAAAACATGACTCTCAACATGCCAGGAATAATTCACAATGCATTCTTGAATTTATTCACAAAAAAACCTTAACCAATGTGACAGTAATGAAGAGTTTTTCCCACAAGAAAAGTCTTTCTTATAAACTATCAAAGAATCATTTTGAAAAAAAAAAAAATCTTTCAAGTAACATATTTCAGTGGCTGAAAGAAATCCAGTCACATTAACAAACTATACTTGCATGTTTGTAAACTCCAGACACTGCTTATTGAGCCTGTTCCAATGAGGGGGTCATAAGCATTGATTTGGGGGTAAAAAAGAAAAATTTTGGTAATGGCTATTTAAAAAAAAAAATTCTTGTTTCCAAGACACTTCACTCATCATTGGAAATCTGCCTCACAATTCTTTTTTTAATCTGGAATTCTCTCCTATGATACTATTTTCCAGTTGTAGCAGGTTGTAGGACAAAACAACTCTCCAACTTTATTTTGTTTGACAGAGCTCACTGAGCTCTGTCAAACAAGATAAAGTTGGTGAAATTTGCAAAATTTTTATCACTGAAAATGTTGTTTTTTCCACATAATAGCATAAGGATATCAAATTATGGGAAATTTTTATCACAGAAAATGTTGGTTTTTCAACATAATAGCGTAAGGAGATCAAGTTTGAGTTTTATCTATTTACATCTCCCTCCCTCTTCATCTAATCGAGGAAAAATTGCAAAAAAGCAAGAAATTTTTTATGGGCCTATTCAGTAATTTTTTTAAAATGTTTTACAAGTGTCATCTGCTATTTTTGTTGTATAAATGGTTAAAAAAGAATTGCAAAATTATTAGCATCAAGGAAATAAATTTAATGTGCCTGAGAACATGAGTACATTCCAATTGATTTACTCCCAGATAAACAGAGAGAACCACATTAACTTTTTGTTACAGCAGCCCCTAAATTCAACTAATTTGATTTTTTCAGAAATTACAAATCTTGATTAAAAATTTCAACTCTTTCAGAGATATTAACTCTAAATTATCAGTCTGATGTATCAATATATGTGCTGATGGAATGCTTTTATATGACACATTGAGAGAGAGTTGGTTTTGGAAGAAGAACTGATTCAACTGAATTAATATTCTCTTATTTTTCATTAACTGTTTCCATGATATGAAAAACATTCCTGAATTTATTACTTCAAACGGACCGAGCTCATTCCGGTGAGACATCATATTCTATGTTTTCAAGTCAAAAATTGAAAAACTAATACACTTTAGTTGACATTTTTTTTATGAACAGAGCGAGCTAGAAAATAAGGAGACCATCATCTGCCAAATGAGGTCCCCAGAGGGTGAATTTAGTGATGCTACCCTGCTGTGCAGGGTAGCATCACTAAATTTACACTCTGTGAACCTCAATCTGAATCAGGGTATCAAAACTAAACAAAGAGGTAGCCAGAGGATAAACTGGCCCACTGTATGGGATAGCACCATCAAATTCACCCTCTGGGGACCTCATTCTGCAAATGTCAGACTGCCTATTTTCAGGCCTGGAACAGAGCTATTCAGTTTTGGCTGTTACATTAATTTTAAATTACACAATATGTGATAAAAAGAATCTCAAAGTAACCACCATTTGATATTCGCCACTTGTTAGAGATCCTCTAGTTCGATTATGACAGCAGATGTGTGTCTAAAAACTATCAAAAAACCACAATCGACAAGATCAAAAAATAGGATAAACAGAATAATTATTCACTCTTTGCTGTCTAATGGTATATTCCAAACCAGTTCAGAGCCATCATCTGGTAGAGTCTACACTCGTTACTTGGGGGAAGATTGATTGGTGTACCACATAAAGTCACTAAGCAACTATCTACTTTATGAAAACAGATCATATCATGATCCTAGACCAGAAAACAAGTCTTACAGGTTCAAAGGGTAAAGAATTACTGAATGTTTAGAATTGTTCATCATTTCTTAATATATTTCCGATTACATGCAAATTTTAACTTAGAGAGGCAGGACCAAAAGTTTAGATAACTGCTGCCACCTTTGTTATGAAATTCACAGAACTTCTCAAAAGGTACCAAACTGCCAAGCCAAGCTTTACCAGAACAAAAGTGGGTTTACTCTACATCACCAGTATGAATGACTGAACTTCCCGAGTTTCAAGCAGAACAGAACTAAAGGTTACTGAGGGAAAAATCAAAGCACAAAAAGTCAAGAGCCTAACTACATCATCCAATCAAAAAGAAAACTTTGAGTGGTAATGCACATGCATAAAATATAGACCGAAATACATCTAGAAATACTTACGCCCAGTTAACGGGTGTATTAATGTGGGATGTGTTGCCGCTGGCTGAGGTGACTGTTGTTTAGGCTTTTGTACTTTTGTATTACTTTTTGCAAATTCTAATCTAAGTGTTTGTGGTAGATCTGGGTCAAATCGGACACCCTGAAAACAAAAGAATACAATTATAATATTTTTCAGATATTGGAAGGGTTTACAGCATTTCCAGTGCACAAAGTTGAAGAGACAAATCGAAAATTCTGAGAAAGTGGGGCAGCAATACTTATATATCCAAGACATCATATTGTCATTAATATTTACCTGGTAGAAAGCTACATTATGTTCCTCAGGGACTGTTTTGTTATAACTTATAAAAAATGGCCTCTAGCCATTCTCAATGAATTATATACAAAAAAAAATCTAAGGCCCTACCAAGTAGATATTCTGTTTCTCAGGCCATTTTTTTGTAAAATTGCATGCGGGCAGACAGTTTTTTATTTTATTTTTTATTTTTGTAATTATTTCTTTGCCATCAAAGTTCCTGTTTTTGGTTTGTTTTAGGCATCATAATCTAAAGAATAGCATGGATGGCGGTGTATTTCGTCCCTTTAGTAATGCATTGCAAAACCTTGTTACACTCATGGGACAATTTATCAATTTTATTAACTTGGGTAAAATATCAGACATAAACCATTTAATTCTTATTTTTTCAAGTTTGCTTTGGTTAAAAAAAGAGAGCATGCGGCAACCAAAGTGACAATGCGGGAGGGCCCGAGAAATGTAACTTTTTTTTGGCCTAGCAAGATACTATTTGCTATCAGCTGAAGTGCATACAAAAGAATTGATAAGATTCTCAAGAGCTAGAAGGACCTAACACTACTTTATACAGCCTGAACATGCGCTTTTGCGGTGTTCCAATACAGTGATCTGTTATCAGTTACTCAGATCTTTGGCAAGGAATACAGCCTCATATACCCATCAGAATTTTGTGTACCCTGAGCCTGGGGCTCAGGGTACATAAAATTTTGACAGGGTTGTGTACCCTGCCAAAGACCTGAATAGCAAATTTTGGTCTAATAGAAAGCTACCTTAATCACATTAAAACAAACAATATTTCTGAATGTTTAAGTATTGAAATTTTATCATACAAGTTTCCATTCTTCCTAGCATTCAGATGAAAATGACAAAGTAGATTGTCGGGTCACTATTGAATAAGATTCTAAGATGGCATCACGATTTTTGTCAGTCAAATATTTTTAAGTTTTAGCTTCTCAGCTTTTATTATGCTTTGTCTGCTCACACTAATATTGCCTGCTTGGCTTTCACTTGAATGTTTCTATGGTTGAGTACAATTTTAATGTGGGATTACCCCTTTTTACAAGCTGAATATAGTATGTTTTTATACAACCTGACAATATAAGGAACACAGCTGAAGGTATATCAGCAAGGTGCCCAATCACCATACAACATATTTCTTCGCAGCATGACAAAAGTATGCATCTTACAACAAGCATATCATTTTTCCAACAGAAGTAAAAACATCTGTACTAAATACAAATGTGTAGTGCTGAGGGTAGCAACACTCCACGCATGTGTAAACTAAGGAAAGAAGATTGTCAAAGCTGCACTTGCTCACAAAAGTAATAACATACTTGTACACATGTTGTGTTCACTGTTTTTGGTGACACCAATAAAGGCAATAAATCTAAATGATTTAACTGGTTGAGTGTTAGAAGCCACTATCAGGGCTCTACTTTAAAGTGATGAAAGCCACTATAGTGGCTTTACACTGTGTACATAACCTTGTTATTTACACAGTAGTAGGGAAAAAAAATGCTCATATAAAATAATTTAGTTAACATTTATTGGAGAGTGCCAATGGGCAATCTCCAATTCAGAGTGACAAAACAATCATTTGTGAACAAAATCTTGCTAAAATAACTGGGAGAGTGCTAAATTATTTTTGGTCCTCAAAATTTGTTCACAGGTCTTTTTGCCTTGTTGCAATTTATGGGAGAGTGCACTCTCCAATAAATTGTAACATGGCAAATCCTCATAGACTAAATAATGTGAAATTAAGGATAATATAAAGCGCAACCACCAAGTATGAGGCTTTCATTTTGCGGTACCTGTACTTAGTATGAAGACCAAATATGGGCTTCCAGCACTCTACTAGTTAAGGCTTCCCAAGCTGTTAGCATTATATCTCTGAAAACAAAAATACCCATGTTACAAATCACCTTTCAAAAATAATTTAGCTCTCTACCAGTTAATATGCATAACAATGTAAAAAAGTGTACTTGGAAATCAATATAGGTTATTATCATCATGCAGGTTTCCGAGATGGTGTACTGAAATTGAGATCTTGTCTTTGGGCAATATCGAGGAGTCCCTATATGACCCAGAGGCAAGGTCGCAGCTTCAATACACCATCTCGGAAAGCCACTTGGTGGTAATAACCAATTTATCTTACAATATTCCTCCCTTTCTTGATTTGTTCCCATTTACAGTGGAGCCCACTTAATTGGATATCTCTCAATTGTATATCCCTGTTAATTGAATATAATTTTCCAACACAAAACCATTTACCATACCTCCAGTACAAATTTGACGTGTTAATTGAATACAGGTTATAGAGCAAACTCCTGTTAATTGAATAAAAAATCTTGTAACATGACGAGAAATTACCCCAACTCTCCCCAGTTTTCCTTTGTTTATAGACCTATTTGGCCTCAGTACATCCAATATAGGCATTTAATCTATTATATCTTGTTTGAGCTCTGTCAAACAAGATATAATAGAATAAATGCTAAGTTTATCTCTAGAATACAGGAAAGTGACACAATCCCTGTTAATTGAATTATTTCCATTGGCAAAGTGGCTATTCAATTAACAGGGTTCCACTGTATTTTGCTAATCATCCGGAGTCTATGAATTGATTTTTTATGAATATAAAGACATCACAGTCTTGCATTCTTGTACTATGCATGACATAACCCCCATTCATTGTTCTACTTGTATGATAACCGCTGAAGCTTATAGTACAGTAGAATCCTCTTAATTGAATATCCATTTTGCCAGTGAAAATTATTCAATTAACAGGAGTATACAATTAACAGGGATCTGGTCAGTTTCCTGTGTTCTGGAGGTAAATTGAGCATTTATTCTATTATATCTTGTTTAACAGAGCTCATAGAGCTCTGTCAAACAAGATATAACAGAATAAATGCCTGTATTGGATGTAGTGAGGCCAAAAAGGTTGATAAATAAGGGAAATTTGGTGCATGTCACCGTCATTTTTTCGACATATTATAAAAATTTATATCCAATTAACAGGAGTATACTCTACAACCCATATGCAATTAACAGATCATATTTGTACTGAAGGTATGGTGAATGGTTTTGTGTTTGAAAATTATTCAATTAACAGGGATATACAATTAAGAGATATCCAATTAAGTGGGTTCCACTGCAGTATTTCAGCTATGTGTTTCTTTGTTTTGTTTTTCAAGTTTAACGCATGACAGACCTATAAAAAATATATCATGGCAAAAAATGATCGTCTAATTTACTTGATTGAGTTGGTAATTTAATTATCATTTAATTCCTGTTTCCAAACACAGTGGCCTCGACATGTGAAATCAGTTTTCGATGACTGCAGGTAAAAAACATTTTCTTTCTGAATTGAATGATCGCACGTGTGGTTGCAACCCTCAATACCGATTTGTATTTGGTCTATACATTTTTGTTTGTCTAGTGGAGTCCACTTAATTGGATATCTCTTAATTGAATAACCCTGTTAACTGAATATCATTTCCCAACACAAAACCATTTACCATACCTTCAGTACAAATTTGACCTGTTAATTGAATACAGTTTATAGCGTAAACTCATGTTAATTGAATAAAAAATCTTGTAACCTGTCAAGAAATTATCCTGACTATTCCCAGTTTTACTTTGTTTATGGACCTATTTGGCCTCAGTACATCCAATACAAGCATTTAATCTATTATATCTTGTTTGACAGAGCTCATGGAGCTATGTTAAACAAGATATAATAGAATAAATGCTAAGTTTGTGTCTAGAATACAGGAAAGTGACAGAATCCATGTTAATTGAATACTCATGTTAATTGAATAATTTTCATTGGCAAAGGGGCTATTCAATTAACAGGGTTTCACTGTATTAGGGAGAATATGTTCTTGTTGTAAGATAAATTGTTTTACACGTTTTATCTTTGCCATGGGTGGTGGCTGTGTGTGACAAGTTCACTTGTTCCTCCAGATACAAGGCCAAAGATCATCCTTGGTCAGAAATAATTCTGAGGAGATCGAATACTTTTTGTCTGCACCAGCTCAAGGGCATGTATTACCCTACTTAGTAGGGACATAAAATACATGTCCTCCATATGAGAGATTATTAGTTACCCTGTGTCTATTCACGTAGTACAGGTTTTTACCTTTACCTACCCAAAGTTCGGCCTCATGGGATACGGCTGGCCGAGGGTAGGTAAAAACCTGTAATATGCCTGTACTACGTGAACAGACATGGGGTTACGATTTTATCTATTGACAACTAAGATTGTCAATGTTTGCACATACTCTGGGTCCCATCTGTTTGGTAGGGTTGTTTGTTTGTTGGTGGTTAACGTCACATATTTATGCACTATGGCTAATCGTGACACAACATGGAGATGAAGTCAAGTTTAGTCAATCGTTGATCAACATGTTGCCCATTTTAGAGGACTTTCACCCCAAGCATTGGTGACTGGGTCCTATTTTACTAGTAAAGCGGAACTGGTTAACCACAGTAAACAAGTGCTGCTTACTTCCCGGGGTTCCCACGGGGAGTTTGGTAGGGAAACATGGTATAAAATCAACTTAATGTATTATAATAAATTAATATGGAACACGCTTAGAACATTCTGAAGTTTTAATCACTCCTCTCCTTTCTTTGGACCTACAAAATACACATTAACACTCTAAATGCAGCAGTTGCTGAATAATGGCATACTCCTACTATTATTACACCCAGATGAATTTTTCACTGTACAGTGGAGCCCACTTAACCCTTTACCCAACGTAACGGCCAAAACCGGCCAGCGCTATTCTCAAAAATCGCCAATTAATTTTCAAAATATTTTCATTTTTTGTCTCAAAAACATAGGTTATGACCCCTCGTTGGAACGAGCTCGTCGAGCTCGTTCCAACGAGGGGTCATAACCTATGTTTTTGAGACAAAAAATGAAAAAAATTAATTATTCAAGAATTTTTTTTGCAAGTGTCGTTTGCTTTTCATGTTAGGTAAAGGGTTAATTGGATATCTCCGAACTGAATAACCTTGTTAATTGAATGTAATTTCCCCAACACAAAACCATTTACCATACCTCCAGTACAAATTTGACATGTTAATTGAATATAGGTTATAGAGTAAACTCCTGTTAATTGAATACAACTCTTGTAACCTGTCGAGAAATTACCCGGACTCTCCCCAGTTTTTCTTTGTTTATAGACCCATTTGGCCTCAGGACATCCAATACAGTTATTTACCCTATTATATCTTTTTTGACAGAGCTAAGTTTATCTCTCGAATACAGAAAAGTGACACAATCCCTGTTCATTGAATGCTCCTGTTAATTGACTAATTTTCATTGGCAAAGTGGCTATTCTATTTATAGGGTTCCACTGTACTAGTGTTTGACGTTTTTAGTTTCACATGAATGACAGTTTGACTCATCTGCCACAATATTTTCTTCTGTGTCAGGATGTGAAGACGATATGCAATTCCGAACAAGACAAACACACGATACAGAAAATGTTCGTGTGGGTGATTGGAAATATTGTGGGTTCGAACGTTTTTCCACATAATATGGGTTTATATTGTTTATCTCTTGACCAATCAAATTTCTGTTTACATTACAGTCAAGAGATAAAAACACTGTCCTAGCAGAATAGCAATCCCACATAGTTTTTAGTAAGTGTGAAGCCTCGAAACTGTTGTAAATGAGGCCTTTCCCTGGCCTGCATATTTCACAATTTTAAGTAAACAATTTGTGGTTCTCATACCACCTAAGCTTAGTTTAAATTGCACTCTCAGTTTATCTGACTAGGAGGATTCTCAATAGCGTCTGTGTTACTGCAATATTCTCCAAGATTATAAAATAAATTTATAAACAACAAGTTTAACACCATGGGATGGCCTACTATTGAAAACTTGTTTTGTTTCAAATTATTGGAGAGTGCCTACATGCACTCTCCAATAATTTGTAATAAAACAATTTATACGAACATAATATTATTTGCATTTGACTGAATATGAAAAACATGCACAATGAAAATGTTGGCTTTTCTTCTGAGACCTTGTAACTTTTAGCACTCAACCATTTATTTATTTATTTATTTAGTGGTTTTTAAGCAGTTTTACGGATGGAGGAAGCCAGAGGTTATAACCACCAAGCAATGGTGAGATGCTGCCAGCTCCACAACATATCAACTCCACATAAGCAGGGTTAGCATTAGCTGAAGACAAGTGCACCATCGACGTGCAGTACACCTTAGTTCAAAATGCCACCGTGCCCCCACGGCAATGGGATGAAGTGTCTTGCCCAAGGACACAATGCGGTTGTCACAGGCGTGATTCGAACTGAGGACCTCACAGTTTGCAGCCTGTACCTCTACCTACTGAGCCACCGCACCCCCACTCAACCAATTAAGTGATCTGTACATGAATATAAGGTAGTGATTATCATAGAAATTAATCTGAGGCTTTAACCCTTTACCCAATGAATCGGCCACATCTGCCCACGTAATATACAAATTCAGCAGCTGAAAAAATATTATTTTTAAAAAAAATTTCAACAAAACCATATCATGTGACCGCTCTTTGGAATGAGCTTGTTGAGCTCATTCCAATGAGGGATCATACAATATAGTTTTGTTAAAATTTTTTGAAAAATAATTTTCAAATTTAAAATAATAAATTTTGATACCGTCTGCATTGGGTAAAGAGTTAAGAGTTAACCTTTTACCTAACGTAACGGCCAAAACCAGCCAGCGCTATTCTCAAAAATCGCCAATTAATTTTCATTATAGTTATTCAAAAATTATTTTTGCAAGTGTCGTCTGCTTTTCAGGTTAGGTAAAGGATTAAAATACACAAGCCAAGTTGAAAAGCAGAACTCTAAATTACCTGTAAGTCTTGTTTTGCAGCTTCAGCTGTTGGTCTAGATATGAATGTTACAAAGCCTACAGGCTAAAAAGAGAAAAAATGAGAAAATTATCAATAATGCAGCTACTATGTTACAACAGGCAAAAGTATGCACTTACCGTATTTACTCTATGTATTGGGACAGCTAAAAATAATTATTTTCACAGGCGTCCCAATTGTTAGAAAATGGGGAAAGAACACAGCCTGGTCTTGATTTGATGCTGAATAAAGTTGTGTGTGATTCGTTTTCCATCACTGTATACGAAAATCGCCGTCCAATTATTTTTTATATTTTCATTTTTTGCCTCGAAAACATAGCTTATGATCCCTCATTGGAACGAGTGCATTGCGCACGTTCCAATGAGGGATCATAAGCTATGTTTTCGAAGCAAAAAATGAAAACTTTTAGTTTCTCAAGAATTTTTTTATGAGTGTCGTCTGCTACTAGCGATGGGCCAACTGGAAACAAATCTCCTGAATGTCCCAAACTTTGGAGCATAAAAAAAATATGGTTTTCTGGAAAAAATGTGTGTCCCAAATCATAGAATGTACCAATACATAGAGTAAATACGGTAGTTCACTTGTCATTATAAAAACAAAACATAAAATTTTATTGTACTAAATCAGCTATAAAGCAAATTAGCAAAATCAATATAAAGAAACCAGGTGTCCTGCTTTTATCTAATTTAACTGTTATGCAACAATTCATTTGCTACTGTTTTTACTTCATGTGCCGGACTAGTACAAACCAAAACAATACAACCAAATGCAAAGAATATCTAATTTTATCATTTATTTAATTATTGGGGTTAACCCTTTACCTAACGAACCGCCCGCATCCGCCCGCATAATATGCAATTTGAGCTGTTGAAAAAATTAAATTTTCAAACAATTTCAACAAAACCATATCATGTGACCCCTCATTGGAACGAGCTCAATGAGCTCGTTCCAATGAGGGGTCACATGATATGGTTTTGTTGAAATTTTTTGAAAAATTTAAAAAAATGATATTTAAAATAATAAATTTTGATATAGTCTGCGTTGGGTAAAGGGTTAATGGTCACTTTTTCAGCACTTATGGCAATATCATGACGTTGATAGTAACTCATGAGAAGAGGGATAGAAAAAAAATTAAGTGGCAAAACCATTGTTGCAAAAATATTCTGTTACTCAATACTTCAGAATATCTTCATCATTGAGAACTAATTCAAAGACTAACAGACAGAGCTGTTTGTTTCTCAATCCATGCATTGTTTGCTGGGTTTTGAATTAGGTTAAATATAGAATCTTCCAACTTGTCCACAGTCTACAGTGCAGGCCTTGCATGCGAAAAATATCTGCGCCAGCACAAAGGCTAATTTTATTGTCATTGGGACCTATTCCAGCAAACTAAATGGTAAGATATTTTCTCAGGGCCTAATATAGGCCTCAGCCCCAACAAAATGCAAGCCTGATAGTGAAAGTTTTGAAATTCATGAAGTGAAGTAGGTGTGGACTGAGCTTAAAGGCTTGGTGCAGATCTATTTTATTCAATTTATTTTGTAAACTTCACAATGAACTAGAGACTAGAAAATCATCTATTTTATCAACCACTGCACCTGGATTCTGAGTAACAGTACAGTCGCCATGACTGGTCTTAATCTACACATGGACAGTAATGTCCAAGCATGTGTTTACCAGGTATTAAAAATCATCTTCATCTAAACTTTAATTAATAAAGCACCGGTTGTATTTGGAATCTAATATTAGTGCATCCATGGAAATATTGGAAAGTGACCAGTCCACAGCAGGTATACTCTAACTTCAGAAACAAGGTAATGTGCTTACAAAAGAAATGTGATAAACTGATAGGAAGACAATGAAATCTGGGACACAAACATACAACAATTAAATGAACATTATACAAAGATTTCCCTTGTGGTCTTGTTATGAGACCCATTCCCAATCTGATTTAGTCTCATTTTTTACCAATTACTGCCATTAATTCCCAATTCCTCAAATGGCATTTCTCTCGATGAACATTAACCCCCCCCAGAGGATGGACACTTTCACATTAATTCTACTATACCACAAACTATATACAGCCATTATTTATTTATTGGTGTTTAAGGTCACATATTTCTGCACAATGGCTAACCATGACCGTGACAGTTTTACGGGTGGAGGAAGCCGGTGTACCCAGAGAGAACCACCGAGCAACGACGAGCAGCTGCCTGCTCCCCTACATCGTAACTCCGCACTGCAGCACAGGCAGGGTTAGATTGGTTGAAGACATGCGTACCATCGATGTGCAGTACGACGCCTTAGTACACGGCGTCATCGTGCCCCCCACGCGGGCAATGGAGATGAAGTGTCTTGCCCAAGGACACAATGCGGTTACCGCAGGTGGGATTCAAACCGAGGTCCTCTCGGCTTGCAGCCTGCACCTTTCCCTACTGAGCCACCGCACTCCCCCATACCCTGATAACTGGTTGAGTGCTAAATTATTTTTGGTCCTGAAAATTTCTTCACATGTCTTTACCTTGTTACAATTTATGAGAGAGTGCCTATTGGTACTCTCCCATAAATTGTAACAAGGCAAATTTTTACAGACGAAATGATTTCACTTCAAAGATAACATGAAGCACATCCACAGAATATGAATGAAACCTTCAACTGGTTGAGTGCAATAAGCCATTATCAGGGCTTTAAAGGAAATAAGGGTACCAGAAAAAGCCAACATTTTCCTTGCTCCTGTTTCCCATTCAGTCAAATGCAAATTTTTAATTTTTTTTTATATAAATTTGTTCTATTACAAGTTATTGGAGAGTGCCTGTGGGTGACTCTCCAATAATTTTTAATACAACTAATTTTGAATAACAAAGTTAGACCACCAAAAGAATCCAGCCCTCAGCAAGTTAAGTAGCGGTACATACACTTCAGAATAAAGCCCAACTAGAGGTACTGTCAGCAAGCTCACAAAGTGATACCCCCCACACCTCAGTTGTAGCCTTTTTGGTGTAAAGTTTCACAAAGACACAACCATATGATGTAGCAATTGAAATGTATAAGTTAGATTATCTCCCCTTGGAAATGTCAGAACGGAATTATATTGCTTCATGAACATATTCATATGGAGTTCTTCCATTGTGTAAAGTTTCATGAAAATTCTTCAAACGGTTTAGGAGGAGTTGCGCTTATAATGATGGACAGATGGACGGATGCCTAGACGGATGGACGGACGGACTGACAGACAGAGACGGACGGACAGGGTGATTTCTATATACCCCCCAAACTTTGTTTGCAGGGGGTATAAATATGGGCTTCCAGCACTCTATACCAATTAATTGAATAGGCTGTGATTATTCAATTAACAGGAGTATTCCATTAACATGGATTTGGACACTTTATTGTATTTTTGAGTTAAGCTAAGCATTTCTTCTATTGTGACCTGTTTGGCAAGACTCATAGAGCTCTGTCAGACAAGATATAATAGAATAAATGTCTGCCTTAGATGTACAGAGGAGAAATGGGTCAAAAAAGAAGGGGAATATTGTGATTCTCAAGGTAATTTCACGACATATTACAAATTCTTTTATTCAATTAATAGGAATTTGATCTGTCTATATGTAATTAGCATGTTCAATTATTCTATCCCTCAAGCTCATTTCAACGTGGGGTAACATGATATGCTTTTGTGGAAATGTTTTGAAAAATTTGAAAAAACTATTTCAAATGATAAATTTTGATATGGTCTGCATTTGGGTAAAGGGTGAACAGACAGAGTTATATAGATGCAAGCCTGAAAATAATTTTCATTGTGCTTCCAGACAAAATGTCAGACACCAAATGAATCATGTCTGTCATTTAAGAATGATATCTGACATATTACAAAATGGAGTTTGAGTATTCGAAATAGTGTGTTTTGGGTGTACATGTACCTTTATCTTAAAACTGCTCAGAATTCATCCAACCATACCTTGTTTGGCAGGGCTCAATGAGCCCTGCCAAACAAGATATGATTGGTTTCATTCTGAATTGGAACTGAATTACCCTTCAGACATAATTTAGATACACGTATGGCTATATCAAATCATATTCCTTCCTTCACATGCTGTTAATACTGATGAGCTGTACAGTCACCTTCTTCACACACTTCCCAACTTGCCAGGACCAGAAATCACAATAATCATTAATTTTTGGCTTGCTAATTGGGTACATGATTTCCAGCATGCATAATGTTCTGATCACTGAACTTCACTGATACAATTTTGGCATCAGACATTTTGACTGATGATTTTAAAGGTCAGTTAGACATTGGCCTTTTTATACCTGACATTGTCCTTGTCAGACCACTTATTTTCTGGTATGTATAGATGATGATATCGTGTGAGACTGACTTTTCCAAGACAGTTCATTTTTTAATCATTGTCATGGAACCAAAAAGTCCAGCACTTTCAATTATGAAAAGGGTACAGGGGAACCCTGTGAATAGAGTAGCCACTGTGCCATGAATAGAGTAGCCACTGTGCCGTGAATAGAGTAGCCAATGTGCCAAAAAAAAAATTATTCATTTAACATGGATTTAGTCACATTCCTGTATTCAGGACCGAAACTAATCATTTTATTCTATTATATCTTGTGTGACAGAGCTCATGGAGTGCTGTCAAACATTACATTAAACATCTGTATTGGATGTTTTGAGGCCAAATGGGTTAATAAACTAGGATGAATTTGGTGACCATCAGGGTAATTTCACGGCATGATTGATATGTCAGGGTAATCTCTCAACATATTGCATTTTATTCAATTAAGACCCCACAAAGTAGATCTTCTGTTTCTCAGGCCATTTTTGGTATAACAGCATGTGGACGGGAGGTTTTTTATTTTATTTTTTATTTTTGTAATTATTTCTTTACCATCAAAAGTTCAGGTTCTTGGTTTATTTTATCTTTTAGGCCTTATAAACTACAGAATAGCATGGGTGGTGGTGTATTTCATCCCCTGGGTGAAAAAGGCTTTACAATGCTAAAGTATTGCAAAGTCTTGTTGCACTCAAGGGACAAATTTATCAATTTTATTAACTTGGGTAAAATATCAGACAAACCATTTAATTTTAATTTTTTAAAGTTTGCATTGGTTATAAAAAGAGAACATGCGGCAGCCAAAAGAACCATGCTTGAGGGCCTGAGAAATGGATTTTTAACTTCTTTAAGCCTAACAGGAGTTTGTTTGCTCTAATGCCAATATGCAATCAACAGCTCACATTTGTACTGAATGGTATGATAAATGGTTTTGTGTTTGGAAATTACATTTAATTAACAGGGTTATTCCATGGAGATATTTCCAATTAAGTAGTGTACTAAATTACTTTGGGTTATCAAATTTTTTTCGGATGTTTTTGCATTGTTTCAATTTATGGGAGAGTGCCTAGAGGCACTCTTCCATAAATTATAACAAAGCAAAGCTATACAGATTAAATAATTTCACTTCAAAGGTAATATGAAGTACATCCACAGAATATGAAGAGTTTAGGCCACACAAAGTAGATCTTCTGTTTCTCAGGCCATTATTTGTAAAATTGCATGCGGGCGAGCGGTTTTTTATTTTATTTTTTATTTCAGTAATTACTTCTTTGCCATCAAAAGTTCATGTTCTTGGTTCAAGTTTTAGGTCTCAAAATCTACAGAATAGCATGGGTGGTGGTGTATTTCATCCCTTGAGAGCAAGAAGGCTTTGCAATGCTAAAGCATTGCAAAGCCTTCTTGCACTCAAGGGACAAATTTATCAATGTTTTTAACTTGGGTAAAATATCAGACATAAACCATTTAATTTTTATTTTCTTTAAGTTTAAATTGGTTATAAAAAGAGAGCATGCGGCAGCCAAAAGGACCATGCAGGAGGGCCTGAGAAACAGATTTTTTATTTTTTTAGGCCTTAAGTTGCAGTATGTGCAATTCAGAATGAAGCCCGAATATGGGATTCCAGAACTCTGCCAGTTAAGTGGACTCCACCATACTGGTAAAAGGCTTTTATTACAAGAAAAGAACAAACACATTTTAGTAATCATGATGTCAAGGCAAAATGCAAGACGTCGAAAAAATTATATTTTGATGACCTTTCTGTCAACATGTGTTGAGAACTTGGCAGTAAAAATCTGTTGATCTGACCGGCATGTCACTGAACAACATTTGGTCAACTCTTTGAAAAAATTCAGAATAATAAGTTTCCAAAGAGGAAAAAATGTATTTCCCCTCAAAAAATGTTGAGTGGCAAAACCCTTTGTATCAAAGCCTTATCTGCGCGTAAGGAGAAATATGTCATGAAAAAGGAAAATTTAGAATTGATAAGCAGCAGAGTAAATGAAATTTTGATGAGCTCTGTGAAGTGGAATCATGTTAGAACATATCACTTCAGAATTGCAGTGAGCATACAAGGTACTCTTATTAATCTGTAGATATTATTCTCTCTAATCTTATTGCTGTCTTCCTTTGTCAGAGTCACTATGCTTCAAATCAATCTGAGAGACAGGTGAAATCAGAGACGATCATTGCATGTTACAAACGATTACGCTGAGATCAGGAGGGGGAAATCAATAAGAATAATGCTGGCATTATAGCAGAATCTCTCCTCATCATATCCGTCTCTATAATGATATTATAGACTGATGCTTGATTGAAAACTAGATATAGATCAACAAAACAGGATGACATAAAACTGAATGTTTGACTCACTGTCTCAAGCTGGGAGCACTTTCAAACGCCAGAGCCTCAGCCTTTTAACCCTTTACCTGACGTAACGGCCAAAACCGGCCAGCGCTATTCTCAAAAATCGCCAATTAATTTTCATTATTTTTTTCATTTTTTGTCTCAAAAACATAGGTTATGACCCCTCGTTGGAACGAGCTCATCGAGCTCGTTCCAACAAGGGGTCATAACCTATGTTTTTGAGACAAAAAATGAAAAAAATTAGTTATTCAAGAATTATTTTTGCAAGTGTCGTCTGCTTTTCAGGTTAGGTAAAGGGTTAACCATTTTCTCAGAGGCATGAGAGTGTTAGATAGCTGAAATCAGCTGAGATTTCTATATTTTTATGTATATTTCAACTTAAAACAAATGGGATATTCAAAAGCAAACCCGATCGATATATTTTTTTCTTTTCAATAAAATTGCAGGTAAATGATCTTTCAGAAAATTTAGAGAAAATAGAATTTCAACATTTCACTGAAAAAAATGCAGAAATCAACTGAACTTTTGCATCTTTGTGCCCCCAAAAATATAGAAAATAACACTTGTAAAAGTATTTCTTACAACTATTTTGGAGTTTCTTTTACCTCCAAAAAATAGCTTTTGTCCCTTCATTGGAACAAGTTCCAATAAGGGGTCATGAGCAATATTTTTTAGACAAAAAATGGAAAAAAAACAATTTAAAAGTGATTTTAATGAATAGTGCTGGTTGATTCTGGCAGTTAACTCTTTCAACACGAGAGACCGCTTTTCCGGTCCAGCAACACAATACATCATAATTTCATTAAGTAGGATGGCTACTAAGTGAATGTGTGTGGTAGGACAATTAATATTTTCAACCAAAATATTAATTTATTTATTTGGCTGTTAATGGTACTTTCAACAGCCTGAGTCAATCTAGTGTTGGACAGTTTTACAGGTGGTGAAAGCTGGAATACCTCGAGAAATCTGCTGTGCAGTGGTAACTGTCAGACTCAGCATCTTACTAACCATGTACAGTGGAACCCTGTTAATTGAATAGCCACTTTGGTAGTGAAAAATATTCAATTAACAGGGGTATTCAATTAACATGGATTTTGGTCACTCTCCTATACTAAAGAGAAAAACTAAGCATTTATTCTATTATATCTTGTTTGACAGAGCTCATGGGGCTCATATAATACATTAAATGCCTGTTTTGGTTATATTCCGACAAAAACATTTTTTTTCTACTGTTAAGCAAACAACATGCTCTTGTAAATAGTATAAAGCCACTGAAGTGACTTTCAGCACTTTTCAGTAAAGTCATGATACCGTATTTACTCTATGTATTGGGACACTCTATGAGTTGGGACACACATTTTTTCCAGAAAACTATATTTTTTTATGCTCCAAAGTTTGGGACATTCAGGAGATTTGTTTCCAGTTGGCCCATCGCTAGTAGCAGACGACACTCATAAAAAAAATTCTTGAGTAACTAAAAAGTTTCATTTTTTGCTTCCAAAACATAGCTTATGATCCCTCATTGGAACGTGTGCAATGCACTCGTTCCAATGAGGGGTCATAGGCTATGTTTTGGAAGCAAAAAAATGAAAATATAAAAAAAATTGGACGGCGATTTTCGTATATAGTGATGGAAAACGAATCACACACAACTTTATTCATCATCAAATCAAGACTAGGCTGTGTTCTTTCCCCATTTTCTAAGAATTGGGACACCTGTGAAAATAATTATTTTTAGCTGTCCCAATACACAGAGTAAATACGGTAGTAGTGGCTTCTAGCACTCAAACAGTTGAATAAAACTAGTTAGTTTGAAGTGTAATTAACTATAAGCACTGATAAGTTTCTTAAAAATTCTGATTAAAATTTGAGAGCAGCCAAAATTTTATGAAGGAAATCATTTTCACCATTTAAGATTGAGTTATTTATTTATTTATTTATTGGTGTTTAAGGTCACATATTTCTGCACAATGGCTAATCATGACCACGACAGTTTTATGGGTGGAGGAAGCCGGAGTACCCAGAGGGAACCACCAAGCAATGGCAAGCAACTGTCAGCTTCCCAACATACTAACTCCACGCAAGCAGGGTTAGCATTGGTTGAAGACAGGTGCACCATGGACGTGCAGTACACCTTAGTACACAGCGTCACCGTGCCCCCACGTGGACAATGGGGGTGAAGTGTCTTGCCCAAGGACACAACGCGGATGCCGCAGGTGGGATTCGAACCGAGGACCTCTCCGCTTGCAGCCTGCATCTCTACCAACTGAGCCACTAAGATTCAGTTAGCAGTGAAAAACAGCACTGAGTCAAAAACTCCTGTACACATGCACATTTACATTTTATACTTAAAAGTTGTACTGCAAAGTTTCGTTGAAATGCAATAAAAAATGTTAGGAATACAAAGTGACTAACCAAAACAATTTTCATTAACCCCTGCCAACTTGGTTCCCATGGGACTGTAATGCATCAAGTAAACATGACAATTATCAAAACACCTACCACATGCAAACGATGTTAACCAAATGCCTTCCTTCAAGAAACATTTAGCCAAACAATATCTCAACAATAGAATCAACAGCACAACTGCCAAAGTTTAGTTTCTGCATTACCAAGCTGTTAGCCATTAGCCACATTTCTACAACAAAATCATGCTGCAACTGACGGAAGAACAACAAATAAATGTCAATGAACGTTTGGAAGGAGGTAAATCTGTCTACTGAAGAGAAGATGTTTTACATGGCCCAAGTACTATCTTCAGATTGTAGAACTACATGACACTGAAGAGGAAGGCAGAGAAGTGCACTCACTACCCCTATCATACAAAGCAACCAATTTATGAGACCAGGAGATGCAGACAAACCAAGCTGGTTGGTAAATGGCCTTTATATCCCATCCTCTACACCTCTCTTCTGTTCTTATTTAGATTCACACCCTTGAATTTCACCCCATGATCATCCACATAGTGGTTGAAACAATGCTTGCATTGCCACCAGTTCCAGTGGATCAGATGAGCACCCAAAGTAACAGGAAGGAGAGAGAAGTGCAGGTGCTGCAGTTCTTAACCCTTTGAACACTGGTGGTATCTTCCATGCCAGTTAAATGGCAGAAATTGGAAGAGTCCATATCTATTATTTGGGGTAGAGCAATTAATATTTTCAACGTGCAGCCATCAGGCTGCACGTTGAAAATATACATTGTTCTACCACACACATTCACTCAGTAGCCATCCTACTTAATGAAATTATGATGTGTAGTGTTCCTGGACTGGAAAAGTGGCCTCTTGTGTTGAAAGAGTTAACCCACAACACCCATCATACAAAGTGACTAATTTACCTTGAGACAAAGAGAGCCAGACTAACCAGCCAATCTGGTAAATGGCCTTTGTACCTTGACTGCTACAACACATGTATACCATGTGACCAAACAAAGCAACTGCTGACCTCTCATGACAACTGCAGCTCATAACTAAAGGTTCTAGTTCTTCTTCCAATTTAACCCCTCTCCATAATTAAAAATTGATTTCATGATTTGAGAATTTATTGTACAATAGCAATCTTCATTTTATTGCTTAACATCTGATAAATTAGACATAAATGGAAATTCAATAAAGAAAGATGAGTCAGGGAGAAAAACAGTTATTTATTTTTCATTAGTTTAGCATGAAAAACTTAATTGATTTTGAAATCTTAGCCTCATGCAGACATGCATGTAGAAATATCATAAATAATCCAATAATGCAACAGTTATGAAGTAATCAGGCAAACTGGAAAACAAGAATATATAATCTGATGCATTCTAGATCACTCTACTCAAAAGATTATCTGTGGATGTAGCATTACAATTTTCTTTCTCGATGCAGACCCCCCCCCCCCCCCCCCCCCCCCCCAAAAAAAAAAAAAAAACAATATAAGGCTAAAAAAAAAGTGTTTTGATTCTCAGGCAATCCCTCATTGAATTTGAACCCCCTCATTGGACATTTTTATTGCCTTTCAGTGTCTTCCAATATTAGTACAAAGTCAGGGAGACCAAAAACTTTTTAACATTTTTTGACCGATGCATTTTTATTTAGTTGCATCTCCAAATGTTTGTCTTGTTACAATTGATGGGAGGGTGCCTATGGGTATGCTCCCATAAATTTAACGAGGCGAATCCCCATAGATTAAATACTTTTACTTCCCTCCCTCACGAATTTTAAAAAAAATTGCCTAAGAATCAATTAATTTATTTTGTGTGACCTATTGGTCGCAATTTATAAGCACACACCACGACCAAAACCATCCAAGAAATATTTTGCAAGCACTTTCCAGGACCTTTTCCAATAACTTTCAATTCTCAAGCATTTTCAAGATCCTGGCATTTCAATTTTGAAATTCATGTTCAGTATGAGGAGAGTGGATTACTAACAAAACACCTGTGCAGTGAAATTTCCAATCATTCAATAACTGTTGATTCCTCTGATAATGCACACGAATGCCAAGCAATGTTTCTGCCAATGGATCTGGATATTTACTGCTCTCCATTTGTTCAAATGAGATGGACCACAGAGGAAGAATGTGGTAGTCCAAGTTGAAACTACAGATTTGAAACCATAACAATCAATAGCTTTTGTAACATTTGCTAAAATGTGAAATCTTTTAAGTGCTGAACTTTAACCCAAAAAGGACTGGAGATTTTTTAAACATTTTTGCCACACTTTGACAGCCTTATACTGTGTGGCTTTGCAGTTATTTCTAGGCAAAACTTGGTAGCTGATTCTAGGCAAATCTTGGCTACCTATAATAGTAATTCTTTGGTTTTCCACTGATTTGCTGCGAACCTTTGACGAGGAAGCCGACATCACTTGACCTTTTCCCTCACATCATCCCTCATCCACTTATCTCTCTTGCTTCCATCCCATTCTTCCATTAATTTTTCAAGAAATCTTATTCTTCTAGACAAATATTGAGGGCATGTTCCAGGGTCTCCGTTACCCCTAATCTGCAAATGTCATCCTATTTCCCCGCCTGTCCCATTTTTTCCCCTCAATTTTAGATACTTTAATCTCACTTTTAACAACAAAGACTGCCACCCCCCCCCCCCCACCCCCCTCCCACTGATCCACCAAGGTGCTCCTCAAAAGCTGGTGCATATTTTGGTATAATCCATCCAAAGAGCTCTTGGCTGTAACTCCAGCTAGCTAGTTTCTAATGTAAACATCGTTTCTGATGCAAACATCGAGAACCCTTTCCCTGATAAAACTGCTTTCCCTGCTTCAGTCCACCTTCTGAATCTCCAGTCTCAATGAAATAATTTTCCATTAACTCTCTCACCTGCCTCATCCATCCTGTCTGAATGTTGGAATCACATACATGGTTAAATGTCAAGTTGGAATTAGGCCCAAAAGGGTTAAAAACAACAGAGCAATGGCAAGTTATTAATACAATTTCCAACTTAGAACAGGGCAAAAGTTGGACTCACATTGAGGTGCACTGCCTGAGCATGCAAAAACTGAACAAAGTTGGATTTATAGGCCCCACGGGTTAAAATCACAGAGCAATGGCAATTGTTAACATATTTTCCAACTTCAAACAGAACACAAGCAGGACTCACACTGGGCTGTATTTTCTGAGGACAAGTGTACCATCAATGTGCCAGGTGCTTTTGCACAAAGAGTTCCAGCATCACCTCAATAGTATTACCACAAACACTACATGCAAATACATGTGTTCTCTCGACACATTATGTAACAAATTAAACAGGGGGATGTTTTCACAAACATTTAACCCTCTTGCAGATGGCTAAATCATTCTCTACTCACAAATAGTTTTGTTCGCAAACAGAATTTTAAAACCTCCCTTTAGAAGCTCAATAAGGGTTCAGAAGTTGTATTCTTTACAAAACAAACGAGAGGCTCAAAAGAGCTTGTAATCACTCACCTGGAACTACATACAGAAATGTGATTTCCCATAGGTTTTCCATGAGCTGCAATTGTGGCCATGTTTGCAAAATTACATCAGCATTACATGAGGATCATTGGTAGGTGTCCCAGTCCTCAATCATGTGAAGTTTCAAAACATTTGACTTTGTAGTTTCAGAGGGGAAGATTCAGAATCAGAATCAGAGAATGTCTCTGGTGGCCATATTTTCCAACCAATGGGAACAAAAAGAGGATCGTTTGTAGATGGCCTCCTATAGACCATTCCTGCAAAGTTTGGTTCATATCTGCTCAGTAGTTCCAGAGAAGAAAATGAAAATGTGATTTCCCAGAGGGTTTCTATAGTAACTATAAGCCGCAATTGTGGTCATATTTGCTACACGATCAACATAAAATGAGGATCGTTGGTAGAGGGGGTCCCAGTCATTAACCATGCGAAGTTTCAAAACATTTGGCCCTGTGGTTTCAGAGGAGAAGATTTTTCAAAATCCAGCAATCAGAATAAAAAAATGCTTCTGGCAGCCATGTTTTTCGATGCACGGTAACAAAATGAGGAGCATTTGTAGAGGACCTGCCATAGACTATCCCTACCAGGTTTGGTTCACATCAGCTCGGTAGTTTCAGAGAAGAAGATGAAAAAATGATTTCCAATAGGGGTTCTATAGTAACTATAAGCCACAATTGCAGCCATGTTTGTAACCCAATCAACATTAAATGAAGATAGGTGGTAGAGGGGGTCCCAGTCATCATTTATGTGAAGTTTTAAAACATTTGGCCTGACGGTTTCAGAGAAGATTTTTGAAAATCCACCAACCAGACTCAAAGAATGCCTCTGGAAGCCACGTTTTTCATCCGACGGGAACAAAATGAGGATCGTTTTGCAGAGGACCTCCCAGACATTCCTGCCAAGCTGGTTCACACCAGCTCAGCGGTTACAGAGAAGATGAAAAGTGAAAAGTTTATGGATGCCGAATGACGACGGATTCCAAGTGATGTGAAATGCTCACATGACCTTTTAGGCCAGGTGAGCTTATAAAAAGAAATTTAAGTAAAACATGAAAATTTTCATACAACTAGAATGATGCTTCCTGTGCCTAAAGTTGGGTACAATCAAAGTGTATTACCATACAGCTGTCGTGGATTGGTTGTAATCCACACATGGGCAGTGATGTCCATGCACGCATTTTCCAGGTTATAAAAATCACCACCAGCAAAATTTTAGGTAATGAAGCACCGGGTTGTACCCATTGCTTCATTAATTAAATTTTTCGGGATTATTCCTATCATAAATGTTTGGAATCTAATATTACTGTATCCATGGAAATATTGCCCACCCATCGAATGTGACCAGTCCATAATGGCCATACTGTAGGTTAAGGTTTGAAAAGTTAGTTGTGAATCATGGTTCACTAAGTAGTTGAAAGGTAATTTATATGGACATGTTCATTTTGATTACATGTACATTCCATAGAGACAGGGTTCAAATAGACACTTGCCTGAAGGTTGGTCCTAAAATAAATAGATGTTTCTACACAGATCTTGGAGAAATGCTTCAGGAGACACAAACCCTAAATTCCCCCAAAACTTTTACCAATATATTTAACCCTTTACCCAACGTAACGGCCAAAACCGGCCAGCGCTATTCTCAAAAATCGCCAAATAATTTTCAAAATATTTTCATTTTTTGTCTCAAAAACATAGGTTATGACCCCTCGTTGGAACGAGCTCGTCGAGCTCGTTCCAACGAGGGGTCATAACCTATGTTTTTGAGACAAAAAATGAAAAAAATTAGTTATTCAAGAATTTTTTTTGCAAGTGTTGTCTGCTTTTCATGTTAGGTAAAGGGTTAAGACACAATATTCAATAATTAATCCATTTTGGAATGCAAAATCAGTACAAATAACAACCTATTAATTGAAAGTAAAATATGTTTTCATTTTTGGAATTCACTAAATGTCCACAATCCAGTAGAAGTATTTCCAATAGTTCCTTGAATCCTGCACCCTATGTAACAACTTGTAACCAACTAACCATGTACAGTTTTAAGCCTTAGTCAGTGTTTATTTTCATGTAGCATGCGCTATGGCAGTTACCAGTTTTTTATAACCAGAAAGTCAGGCTTGGCAATTTCAGGAGAGCGATTTTTTAGCTTTCCTTACTGCCCTCCTGAAAGAATTAAGGAGAGCGAAAAATTGCCCTCCTAAATATTTTGGTCTGGGATGATTGAGATTACATGTATTATGCTCACATTAAATTTTTGTTGTAAAGCAAAAATGTAATTTAACTTCGAAGACACATAACATCACGTAATTTCATTTTGAAAGTGGTTTAGTGGTAAAAGGTAATGGCTGCAACCATACCCAAACACAGTTGCAATCATTTGAAGCAAAATGGGTCACAGCAATATTTTTTTTCTGTCAGTTTCAAGTTCAACAACTGACATCACAGTTTGACGGGTAATTATTCAAGGAATATTGACACTATAATATACTACCAATACTACTATCCTGTCACTTGAAGCACTTGCACCAGGATGTGACTGTAGATTCAAGCAGACCTGTTGTCCAAGAAAGTCATACGCCTACCACTACCACCTTCAACCCCCTTGGGGGGTTGAAGGTGGTAGTGGTAGGCATATGACTTTCTTGGACAACAGGTCTGGGTACACACACAGGTCTTGTCAAGTGTGTTTTCGGTTGTTGAGTGAGACATCTAGATGTCTAAGAGATTTCGCTTTACCTTAGTAAAGTTAATAAAATCACTGATGTAGTCTGTTGGTTTCAGTTTCAATGAGTTCGTTCAACTGGATACTCAAAATGCTGTGTAAAGCTAATTGCTCTCCTAAGCTGATTCAGGAGAGCGATTTTTTGCCCTCCTGCATTTTTCAGAATGCCAGGCCTGGAAAGTGTGACTAACCCTGTGCATTGCACAGGGTAAGTCACACTTTCTGGTTATAAAAAAAAATCATTTTTAACCAAGTAACTAACCCTGTGAACTGTACAGGCTCAGTGCAAATCTCATCTGTATCAACCCTTTACCAAACCGAATGGTCAAAAGAAACCAGTACTATTCAAATTCAGCAAAGACCCGCTCATTGTTTTTTTAAGTGAATTTCAAATATGAAAACATATTCTATTTTCAATTAATAGCTTGATAAATTAAGTTTCCAAATCTGGAAATTTTGGGGGTAAGGCAGAAAAGTGTAAGCATGGGAAGTGTCTTGGACCTATATATCTGGAAAGTGTCTATTTGAGACCATCTGTTTGGCAAGCATCCATTTTAATAGAATCTCTCTGGAATCCTTATTTTCAAATCAGTTGGCCCATACAGGAAGAGTGCACCTGTCTGTGAAATTTGGGGCCCATCAGACCAACCATTGCCAATAAACCATGCCAAGATTCATTTCAATGCAGCAGAACATTGTTAACCCTTGGAGGCCTATTTCCGACTTTTACGATGGCAGAACAGGTGCCCTTAACATGCCATCATGAGTAGGTCCTGCTGACAATAAACAAATTACAAAGGCAATGGTTTCTAGTCAAGTCTTAGCTGCCTGTGCAGACAGCCAAGACTTGACTAGAAATCATTGTTAAGCCACTTGATGTGTGAAGGCTGTGGTCAGGTATGAATTCAGGACAACTGTCCAAGACTCCAGACCTTTTAAGGGTTAACTAAATCTTGCCAATAAAATCAATATACTCTAAAGCCAAAATTTTTTATGGAGCTCTAAAGACCTTATAACCTAAAACTTGCAACCGACAAGAATATTCCTTCTACCATTTACATATGAATTTACTGGAGTTTGAGGTGAGATCCAGCATCTGTGGCTATACCATGACCGCTACACAAGTAAAATTCAAGTTTAGGAAATTGTTTATATTTGTGTTGTCCATGTTAGAGGACATCCAACTGCGGCAATGGTTACCAGGTCCTATTAGAGTGGTCCTATTATTATCAGTAGAATAGAACGTGTCTACCACAGAAAGGTCAACAGTTCGACACTCTGGCTCATTCCCTCAGCACTGTGTCTTTGGTCAAAACACTTAATCCCAATTGTCCATTGTTCTGTTTGCTAGAGTGTACTGAATATAAAAGGTGTACTTGCCATCAACAAATGCTAAGTCGGCTTGTGCCAGGTTAGTAAAGTTGAGTTAATTAACAGTTACTCACTGCTATGTGGTGGTTCTCTCCAGGTACTCAGGTTTCCCCATCCATAAAACTGTCTGGAACGATATGTCTTGGGCTGTTGAAAGAGTCGTTAAAACCCTAATAAGGCCCCACAAAGTAGATCCACTGTTTCTCAGGCCATTCTTTGTAAAATTGCATGAGGATCAGAGTTTTTTTATTTTATTTTTTATTTTTGTAATTATTTCTTTGTCATCAAAAGTTCATGTTCTTGATTTGTTTTGTTTTCGGCCTCATAATCTCCAGAATAGCATGGGTGGTGGTGTATTTCGGCCCTTCAGTACAAGAAGACTTTGCAATGCTAAAGCACTGCAAAGCCTTGTTGCACTCACAGGACAAATTTAGCAATTTTATTAATTTGGGTAAAATATCAGACATAAACCATTTAATTTTTATTTTTTTAAGTTTGCATGGTTATAAAAAGAGGGCATGTGGCAGCCAAAAGAACAATGTAGTAGGCCCTGAGAAACAGATTTTTAACTTTTTTTAGGCCAAAACAAACAATAAACTTATCTACCACAACAAACAGGCAGGACTCCACGTCCTGGTATTCCAAGGAAACCCTTCATCAACATTACCAAATCCACTTAGCTACAAAGCTAACTGACAAAATAAAAACATTTACATTTTTCATCATATCACAGACTACATTACAAGAGAGAGCTAGCAGCATGGTGTAAGGAGCATTCTAACAGGATCTGAGTTCATCTAAAATATTAAACTTCAAGTTAATATAAATAGGGATGGGTAAGTTAGCAATGAAATATTAAACTTCAAGTTAATATAAATAGGGATGGGTAAGTTAGCAATAAAATATTTAAATTCAAGTTAATATAAATAGAGATGGGTAAGTTGGCAATCAAAAAGGAAAAAAAGCAGAATAAATTCACACAACTGTGTACATTCAGTGCCTATACCATATCACAACAGGGAATTAAGAAAACTGGTTAAATAATTAAGTTAATTATAAAATAAGTTAATTATAAACATAAACATGAAAACAGAAACATCACCTGGTATTTAAAATACAGCAAGCTAAAGGGTAGAGAGGTATAAAACATGATAAACATATGGGTAGTTATTAATGATCATGCACTGATGCAATGGTTGTGAATATTTGTTTTTTATAAGCCAAGTTTTTGATGCCTTATCAATTAACTCAAATGTTTCATTTTTTTCATTCAAATTCTAGTTAGGAACCATCATTGGGACAAGCTCAATGAGCTTGTTCCAATGAGGGTTTGTGAACAAAGTTCTGAAAGAAAAACAATAAAACAATTCCAGTTATTTTAGACTAGACATTGGCGCTGATGCCAACAACTGGTGTTAAGTACAGAGTTGACCATTAATCTTCAGTCTTGTTAAGATTAAAGTAGCAGTGCTTTAAATTCTTAACCTGGTTGAGTGCTAGAAGCCACTATCATGGCTCTTCTGGAAAGTGCTGGAAGCGACTTTAGTGGCAGCATTAGCTTGAGGTTTGATCAGCAGAAGAAAATTGTTTGGTTGCAATTTATTGGAGAGAGCCTGTTGGCACTCTTGAATAAATTGTAACAAAACAATTATTTAAGAACAAAATTTTGCTAAACTAAGGCGACTTGTGCTGGTAGCAAGGCATCTTTGAAAAAAAAAATACCCATGTTTCAAAACACCTTTGAAAAATAATTTAGCTCTCAACCAGTTAATACATCAAGCTTCTAGTTATTCTAGCATTTCTGATAATTTTTTTTTTTTTTTTTTTAATGTTGATTCAAGTTGTTTACAATTGAACAACATACTTCTACCTATACCCTATCAGACAATGTACAACCCACAGCAAACAATCTTTTCGAGTGCTTCATATTTCTAAACATGAAAAGTTATCTGAAAAAGGTTTCATAACCATTGCTTTCATTGGGAAGAGGAAGGTAAAGGATCAGGACATAAGATGTCAAAGAATTTGTTTGATAATACTGTTATTATAATAATTAATTTGTTGAACTGCCATTTCTGAAAATTTTATTTTTATTCTGATACATACCAAATCAGAGCAGTTGTGCATAGGTCTCAAAAACCGAAGGAAGTAATAATATATAATGCTTTAACCCTTTACCCAACGTAACAGCCAAAACCGGCCAGTGCTATTCTCAAAAATTGCCAATTAATTTTCATTATTTTTTCATTTTTTGTTTCAAAAACATAGGTTATGACCCCTCGTTGGAACGAGCTCGTTCCAACGAGGGTTCATAACCTATGTTTTTGAGACAAAAAATGAAAAAAATTGGTTATTCAAAAAATTTTTTTGCAACTGTCGTCTGCTTTTCATGTTAGGTAAAGGGTTAAGAAATTCATCAACAAGGACAAAGAAACTTCAAGTCTCTATCATCACTGCAGATCAACTCATAACACAGAAGCATTTTGCATCTGACATCATAGAATACTGTGAAGTCCCAAAACAATATCACCTTAGCTGTAGATTCGAAGTCCTACTAAAGTTAGCACAGGAATTATACCAGATGAGAAAGCACTTAAAGATATTTCTCATTGAATTTAGTCATGGCTGCTTTGAAGCAGCCTTGACTAGATTTGATGAAAAATTTATGAAAATTTAGCCAAAAAAAGTCTTTGATCAAACCTTGTATTCAATTTGCAGAAGAAACATGTTTAAAAATGCCCACATTTTAATCTTGTTCCAGAGGAAAGAGATTTCCTGTCAGGAGCAGGAATAGTCACAGCAGCGTGCAACAAGTTAAACTGAATATATTGTATCATCAATAAGGCAGTATTGAGTAGATTTTTTGTGATGTCTGACCTACAAACAGCTTTAATTAGCACTGCACCCCATTTCACTGAAATGCCCCACACAACTGAACAGTTCAAAATGAAAAATAGAATCTCCTGAGTGGATGATGTTCTAATAATTTTACTGCAGCAAAATAAAAGTTACTCGTTGGTTGAAATAATTTAAGATGATAAAAATGATTAAACATGATTTGTGAGTGAGACAACACAAATTATTAACAAACAAAAGGAATGAATTACATACAGGTCAAACACAGACAAATTCCAAACCAAAAAAAAGGTGGGTGAACTGGTGCCATACTTACAGACGTGCTTTTACCATTTTTATTTGTGACTTTCAATAGTGAGCCTTCATAGCCCTGCAAAGCAGAAAATGGTGAATTGTGACACACATGTGCTATAAATAGAAATGTGACCATTGACTGCTCATGGTGCCTCTATGAAGCGAAGTATTAAAAACATTCATTTTCCATTGTTAAAATTATGTGAAAAGCCTATTCTAAGTGGTGATGTGATTATGAAAGACGTCATAATAAAAAAAAATTCTTGAAAGACAACATTGAGAATTTCCCTGAAAACTTTCTTTAAACTCTTTACCTAAGGTTAAAGAAAATTAAACGCTTGATTCTCAGGCAGAGGCGATTTCGTTTTTTCAGCCCGCGTTCATCATACTTATATCCGAGGCAACATTTTAAAAGTTTAAAACTATCATAGAGTGTGATTTTAGCGATATCATATTGTGATTTGCGATGCAATATTTCGTATACTATACATTTATAGAGTATTGTTATTCTCTTCATGAAATGTGACACAATTCTCGTATGTATGTACAAAATATTTTATATAATTGGTTGAGGGCTAGATCAGTTTGGTGGTCTGAATTTGTTCATCAAAAATTGTTTTATTACAAGTTATTGAAGAGTGCCAACAGGCACTCTCCAATAATTTGAAATAGAACAGATTTGTATAAACAAACTATTAATTACGTTTGAGTGAATACGAAACATGGGTAGTGAAAATTTTGGCTTTTGCACTGGTACCTTGGTCTTTGAAAGGCTTCATTGTGGCTTCTAGCACTCAATCAATTAAAAAAACTCCTTATTTTTGATCTCCATTTGTTGTTCGATATTGTTTTTGTGTTGTATGACAAAAAAAAATTATCAGTGAAATCAATATGGAAGCTCTAGTATTTAATTTTAGGCTCTCACATCTGGATTTTAGGCATCGGTGACCATTCCATCAGGAATTGAAAATAAAAACAAAAAACGCACCCCCACATTCGTTTTAAAAAAAAAATGCCTGAGAATCATTATTTAATTTTGTTTGGCCTAAATGAGTAGTAACATACGACACTTGCAACTTGTTCTCTTGAAAAACTGAAAAAAATTGTTGTTTACATTCAAAACTGTGCATACAACCCACCATTGGAATAAGTTTAATGAACTCATTCCAATGAGAGGGCATAAGCTATGTATCAGAGGCAAATTTTTTTTTAAAACAATCAATTTGATTGAACATTTTTGTGAAAAGAGCTGGCCGAATTCGGCCATCATATTAGGTAAAAAGGTTAATTTCAATAATGAACCATTTACTAATTGCACACGATATCAAAATTTGCTACTTTAACTTTTTTTTCAACTGTTCAATTTATAAAGTACACCGACAGAGGCATCCGATTTGTTAGGTAAAGGGTTAAGCTTAGGTTTCTCTTTGGAATAACTTAAAAGTCATTGACTGTAAATACAGTACCAGTGAAATTAGTTTGAATGATATATCGCAAAACAAGTCTTGATTTTTCTGCACTGATATTAACAGTAATTTTCAATGATTCTTGGAATGAGTGTTCAAAAACAAGGCATTGCAACAGTGTAGCCCAAATAATCAGATTATTTCTGAGCTTGCAATGTATAAGCAGTAAAAATAATCACGTTATATTTCTTAATTTTTGTATACATGATTGTACAGTGGATTCCATTTAATTGGATATCGTGTAATTGAATAACCCTGTTAATGGAATATAATTTCCAAACAAAAAACCACTTACAATACCTTCAGTACAAATTTGGCATGTTAATAGCATATTGGTTATAGAGTAAACTCCTGTTAATTGAATAAAAAATCTTGTAAAATGTCGGGAACTTTACCGGACAATCACCAAATTCCCCTTGTTAACTCTTTGAATGTGAAAGGTAAATTTTCTGGCCCCTCATCATGATATATCCTGAATTCATAAAGTAGATTGTTGCTCAGTGAATTTATGTGGTAGACCTGTCAATATTTTCAATGTGCAGCCCTTAGGCTACAAATCGAAAATATTGATTGGTCTTCCCCCAAGTAATGAATGTAGCGAATGTAGACTCTACCAAATCATAATACTGAACTCATGTGGAAGATACCATCAGGGTTCAAAGGGTTAACAGACTTATCTGACCTCAGTAAAAATCCAACAGAGGCATTTAATCTGTTATATCTTGTTTGACAGAGATCCATGAGCTCTGTCAAGTAGGATATAATAGAATAAATGCTCAGTTAATCCAGGTTTATCTGCAGAGTACAGGGAAATGTGTTGAATACTCCTGTTAATTGAATATTTTTTGATAGCAAAGTGATAATTCGAATAACAGAGTTTCACACTACCAGCATAATTGTTATTTTGTATCATGAAGTCTTTCATATAGTTTTAAGTTTTTATTCTAAACTTTCCACAGAAAAAGCTGAAATTAAGCAGCTCTATCAGTAACTGTAACTGATAGATTGAATATGAATCTAATGATTTACTACTGTTGATGCAGTGAATGATTCTCTATAATCTTTGCACTAACTCCATCTTTTTCACCATTCTTATCAACTCTGATGTTGAAATATTAAAAAAATAATCAAAAGTTACCATTAAGTTTCAAGTTGCAATTTTTCCCATAATGCAACGAGGAATTTTACCAATTCAATCTGGTTTGACAGAGGTCACTGACCTCTGTCCAACAAGATTAATTGATTAAACTCCTAATTGCATTATGGGAAACAAGAGAACCGTCAGGTGTGGCTAAATACGCCTGTTACCTATTTTGAATTGTACCAACTTCGGTTGAGAACAAATGATCCAAACTGGAGTTATCGGTCAGAAACCAAAAATGTAAATAGACGGTTAAATTCTTAGTTGAAGAAGGACAATAACTCATGTAAAAATAATTGGACAGAACCCATATTTGAACTTGGTGTGTATTACTACCTGGATAATACACAATCCAACTTTAGTGGAGATCAAATAATTTAACTCCCTTCACTCTGATGTTAAAATATCCAAATTTCAAGTAGCCATTTTTCCCATAATGCAACTGGGAATTTAACCAATTCAATCTTGTTTGACAGAGCTCAATGAGCTCTGTCAAACAAGATTGAATTGGTTAAATTTCTAGTTGCATTATGGGAAAAATTTGCGCCTTGATCTTTAGATATTTTGACATCAGTTTGTAAGGGGTTAAATTAGAGCTATCGGTCATAAACCAAAATTGTTAATGGATGGATAAAGATGGACACACTGATTACATAATACAACCATTTTTGAAACGGTTGTATAAAAATTGTAACATGAAATTTTGGTATTTTAACATCAGCAAGAGGGCTTAATATAGTATTAAATTACCTACTCGACACCTAAAATGACAATTGGGCAGCAAAATAGTTTTTCCTCAATATCTGCAACAATATAAAATAGTTTTTCCTCAATATCTGCAATATAAGTTATTGTGATGAACTGATCGTTATATGGTCCGAGGTTTGTGGCCTGGAGCTTGTCTTCAACCGAGATGCAAAGCATCCTGGTTGAATATACGTTCTGAGCTTCAAACTTCAGACCATGTTACTGTCAATTCATCACAATAACGTATATGTTCCAATAAGACTCTACCCATAGCCCAAAACCCACATCGTGAAATGAACAATGCAACTTGAATGAACACAGCAACTTTACAAAGATAACAAATTTAGAAAATAAACCTCTTGTGTACCCCACAACTCCACTGGATAACAAAAAATCAATAACTTTCATAAAGGACGAGGTTACTCCATCTCAGTTCAAGTAAATCATTAACTTATAAGTTGGTTGTGAGTACCCATTCATCGAATGATCACTGGCTTAAAACAAATATGATTTCATTGGCAGTATGCATTTTGAATCTCCTTCCATTGTTATCGTTATCTTCAAATATTTCATGTGGTGAGATCGGACGGCAACATATGCCAATGGAGCTGTAAACATAGAAAAAACTAAGCAAGCTCTCATCCAATCAGAGGGTGAGGATTTTAGTCTTAATGGAACACTGTTCATTGTTCTGGGAAAAATAAAATCTGCATGGCAGCTTTTGTGTATAGTATTGGATGGATTTCATCAAACACTGAAAGTGTTAGGTGAAGGGTTAATCCTATAGCCGACAAATTTCATTTTGTTAGGCAGAACATTAAGAGCTCTCAGTTATTTCATGCATACTGCAGAAGAAAAGATAAGATGGGCAAGGTCAGAAACTTACTTGTCAGTTGTATAAGTGTTTGTAAAGTTAGCCCTGTGTAAAAAGTGAAGCAGCTTTTGGATTATTGATGTTGAATGCCAGGATTTTTCTTGAAGAAAAACTAAAAGCAATAGAAGAGGAGTCAAGAGTTACTGACTTAACCCTTAAAGGCCTACTTCAAAATTTCATCATTTTTTACTGCAACAGGAGCCCAGTCCGGCTTGTGTAAACTTTTGAGTACCTCAGCAGTACGTCTCTTGAGTTCCAATGTGTTCTATGTGCAAGAACGCACATAGAACACATTGGGACTCAGGGGACGAGTTGTTTCTGACCAAGATTTGCCAAGAAACAACTGCAAAGCCACAGGTTATTGGCTGTCAAAGTGTATCAAAACTACAAAGAATCTCCAGGTCAAGAAGGGTTAAAGATTCCATACTGCCAGATTATAACTCAAGAAGTTTTCATCTTTCAAAAATCTGTTGGAAAGTGAGCAATAAGCCATGGTGAATATAATGCGAGTGCCATAAAATCTCACAGATTGAACTAATGCTCCATGCCTATTTCTGTTCACGTCTTAAAATTTGTCCCTACTTGTGAGAATTGGTTTTGATTTTTGTGACCTCCAACTGCACGAATCAATTTTGAGTTTAGAAAACAACATGTATCACATCTTGTGATATTTCAACAGCCAGTCAGCTCTCTCAATCTTCAGCTGCACTAAAAAAAACCCATCTAAACATACAGGTAGCTGTCTGGAGGCCTGCCATACCATGTGAAAAATAAACATGATACAGCTATTATAACAAAATGAAAGTGGAAAGTACCATCATTCACCCTATGATAATAACATAACTACTCTAAGTATTTTAAACACTATCCTATACAATTCCTGATTTAACACCATCATTGCTCACTCACCAGGGAAAGTAAATAATGCTTTCCAAAAGGAAACTCTTTTTTATGCAAGGCACTTAACTGCTCAGTAAAATCTTGAGTGTCTCAAGGCTCGAAACCACAATCATGGCACTTGCTAAAAGAAGGAAGCAGCAAGACTGGTTTTGAAGTTACAATAATAATTTTTTTTTGAACTACTGAATTAGCAAGTAGATTTCTGTCTATGATGATTGTTTTGCTGCTATCTATTCCAAAGTACCTGGTGGCATTCTCTTTTATCCCTTTAGATCACGACCGCTAAACATTTGCGAAACAGTTTATTGAGTATCTAAAAATTTCCATTTTTTGCCTTCAAAGCATAGCTTATGATCCTTCATTAGAACAAGATAACAGAGCTCATTCCAATGAGGATCATTCACTAAAAGACTTGGAAATAAGTCACGAATGGTCGTCCAGGTTATGGGGAGGTTACAGGGATTTCAAAATTCATAACCTGTAGACTGTTCGCAAGAGCATTTTACCATCAACCGAATCAACAAGTGGCCCACCTCTGTTGTTGATGGTTTATCATGTGATCCACAATTCAGTGGATTGAAACACCGATATTGATTACTTCAGTGCTCTGAACCTAGTGGCTATCTTCCCACCCACTGTTGTGGGTGGGTAGATAGCCACTACATTGAGACGGCTGAACTAAGATATTGATAGGACACTATTATTTTTTTAATTACTGCAAACACTTAACTGGTAGAGTGCTGGAAGCCCATATTTGGGCTTTACTCTGAAGTATTGGTACCACAACTTAAAGGCTTCATATTTTGTGGATGTTGTTCATATCACCTTTGCTTTGAAATTATTCAGTCTGTTAGGATTTGCTTTGTTACAATTCATGGGAGAGTGCCTATTGGCACTCTCCCATAAATTGTAACAAGGCAAAGATATGTGAACAAATTTTGATGACCAAAAATAATTCAGCACTCTGCCAGTTAACAGCATGCAATGAATGGCCAATTCTGTTAAAATTTTTGCGATATCAATGTAGCTTTTCCATAAATTGTCATAAAAAGTGACAGGGTATGACTTACAATTTTGAGACAAGTAAGTGCAAATAGGTGACGATGGGTTACAAATGTTAACTACGATGAAACAGCATTCCTCACTTTTACACCTGGCTATATTTTGGAGGCAAAAAAAAGAATGAACTAGATGTGTCAGTACAAGTATGGCCCACAAGCAAAAAAATGAAAGTGTCAATGACACTGCAGCTTAACTTGTCTGTGTGTTGTGTTTGATGAAAGGATAATGTTCAATATTTATGAAAGGATTATGAAATAAGACAAGAATTGTGATAATTGGGAATATGTTAATTTCTGTTTCCTTTATGCTATGTTCTCAATAAAAATAATATGAGGTGTAGACTGTACTAAAGAATTGAGGGGTGAGTTGATGTGGCCCTCACAGTTGATGTATGTCAACAAAAAGTACCAAGTTACAGTTAAATTATTCCAAAACGAGTTATCCTATCAAGTTACAATGAAATCCCTTCATAAATATGGCCTGTAGACTGTGCTAAAGGTTTTTGGGTTTTGGGCTCGGACAGCCGACATAGTTGAATGATCGCGACCAAAAGGAGACATTCATATCTAGGCATTATCTGGAGTCATCCTACCAAGTTACAATGAAATCCCTTCATAAATACAACCTGTAGACAGTGCTAAAGGTTTTCGGGCTTTGGGCCCCTGTAGCCGTGACAGTTGACCAATAGCAACCAAAAGGGGACGTTCTCATCTCAACATTATATGGAGTCATCCTACCAAGGTACAATGAAATCCCTCCATAAATAACGTGCAGACTGTGCTAAATGTTTTCGGGTTTTGGGCTCGGGCAGCCGACACGGCTGAATGATCGCGATCAAAAGGGGACATTCTCATCTAGACATTATATGGAGTCATCCTACCAAGTTACAATGAAATCCCTCAATAAATACGACCTGTAGACTGTGCTAAAAGTTTTCAGGTTTTGGGCTCGGGCAGTCGTCACGGCTGACAGATCGCGACCAAATGGGGAAGTTCTCATCTAGACATCATACGGTCATCCTACCAAGTTACAATGAAATCCCTCCATATTAAATATGACCTGTAGACTGTGCTAAACGTTTTTTGGTTTCGGGCTTGGGCAGCCGTCACGGTTGACAGATCATGACCAAAAGGGGATGTTCTCATCTAGATATTATACATAGGCATCCTACCAAGTTACAATAAAATCCCTTTATAAATACGACCTGTAGCCTGTGCTAAAGGTTTTCAGGTTTTGGGCTCGGGCAGCCATCATGGTTGACCGATCGCGACCAAAAGGGGACGTTCTCATCTAGACATGACCTGCATATGTGACGATCGGACAAGAACTACGGGGTGTAGCCTGTGCTAAAGGAAAATGTGAACAGACTCAGACTTCTGCATGCGTGATGGCAATAGCTTATCTTGACTTTGTCAAGTTAAGCTAAAAATGATTCTCTTGAGTATTCTCATCATAAACTATGTACAAGGTCAATAACTCTGCAAAAAATTACCCAACCATGACCAAACTTGAACTTGATTTATGGGTACCCAAGACAAAGACACAAACCAGAAGTCAGCCAATTATCCCAATGTATGGTGAAAAAAAAAGGTCAGGAAAATGGTTATTTCAGAATGGCAGAATAATGGAATGACAGATGGACAAGGGTAACACTGTATGCCCCATCCATTTTATGACAAGGGCATAAAAAACTGAAATTTGAATGGAGATTTTTTTAGAATGGTTCTGGCCGGATATGGTCATTACAGTAGGTGAAGGGTGAAACTGTAACAAAATATTTTTACAAACAAAACAGAAGTAGGTCAGCAGAATAAAATATTTAAAAAAATTTGTATTCGAAGTGACCAATGAAACAAATCCATCAGATACACATAAATTAGACCAAACCCAATCCTATGAAAAGAAAATTGATTGTACAATCCCCTGGAAATCTTTTATTTAAATCAATATTGTTACTTTTTGCATCTAAAGTAATATTAAGACCTTTCACCATCCTATACTTTTTAACAAAGTCAACAGAACAAGGGCCATGTATATAAAGAGCAACAAAAATGGGAAATCTATTATTTGGGCTAATAACCAATTACATCCATGGTCTTATGAGGTGTTTTTCAAACTCTCAAAACAGAAAATCACAAAATATTTACTCTTTCAACACTAATGCATGCTTTTACCACAAACACACTGGCAGATCTAAATTTATCTAAATTTAAAAGAATCAATCAGTTTGTATGCAACCCAAATTTCATTTCCATTTGTGTGAACCCAATGTACTCATGTCAATTAGACAAGCATTATTTTACAAGAATTTAAGAATCAGATTTTAGATTTTCACGAAATTTAACCCTTTGAACCTGAGTGGCCTCTTTTCTGGCCAGGCCTGAAAATAAGCAGTCTGACATGTGAAGAATGAGGTCCCCAGAGGGTGAATTTGATGATGCAATCCCATACAGTGGGCCAATTTATCCTATGGGTACCACTTTCTGTTTAGTTTTGAGACCCTGATTCAGATTGAGGTTCACAGGGGGTAAATTTAGTGATGCTAACCTGCTATGGGTTTTACATGTACAGGTAAGACGAGGAATTCACAAAAACTGGAACTAGGCTTATGAGGTATTAAACTCTAGTAAATATATATACATGGGGGTTTGTTTTTGACATGGAATGGCTGCGGGTACTTGTTGCAGTCACAAAGGTATAACGGTACTTGCAAATTGTAAATTATTTAAGAACTGAAAATTAATTCTCACAGAAGGACAAATTTTAAGGCCTATAGTGGATATTTTCTGGCTTGTTTCTGGCATAGAAATACGGTACGTCATACTTTCATTAAGTATGATGACTGTTAAGTTAAAGTGTGGGGTAGACCAATCAATATTTTCAAAGAGTAGCCTTAGGGCTACACGTCGAAAATATTGATTGGTCTACCCCCAAATAATAACTATGGACTATTCCTATTGCTTCCATTGAAATGACATTCCCAAATTCTGCTTCACCCATCCCATTACATATTAATATGGATACACTAATTTCACTGCTGCCACTAAGATTCCTATTAAGATTATTTTATTGGTCTTTACTGGTGTTTAAGGTCACATATTTCTGCACAATGGCTAATTGTGACCTTTCTTATTAAGATTACATGTAACAAGTCTCGCAATGTCAACCTAACCTGATATTCCAGGTGTTCTAATAGAACATACCTCACAATCCTCTCCACTGTTCATTTGGGTGTATTAGCAACAGGCATATTTTGTCTATTATACTAATTCCCTTAGAATGCCAAATATTTTTTGAGGAAACATTTCTACACGCAGTCTATACAAACATGCATACTCTAGTGGCATATCTATGTATCTGACAATATAGTCATCCTGGATTCTTGCACATTCCTTTTCACTAAACAATTTTATGAAGACTGACATGAAACTTTTTCTTCCATACTATTTTTTCAACTTCTATTCTTGTTGTTATTTATTTATTTATTGTTGTTTAAGGTAACATACTTCTGCAGAATGGCTAATCATGACCACAACATGGAGATAAAGTCAAGGTCAGTCAATCATTTATACCCCATGTTGCCTATTTTAGAGGACTCGCACCCCAAGCATTAGTGACTGGGTCCTATTTTACCAGTGAAACAGAGCTTGTTTACCACAGTAAACAAGCACTGCTTCACTTCCCGGGGTTCCCACGGAGGGTATTCTTGTTGTGAAACCTAATTTTGGACTTCTCATCTGAATAGGACCATCAAGATTATACAGAGCAGTGATTATAAAAGCAGAATGAGAATCTCAACTAGAACACAAACTGGTTGAAATCATGAGGTGGGCATCATGTATTTATTTATTTATTGGTGTTTAATGTCACTTTCAGCATCTTTAACTACATTATGACCAAACCATAGCCTTGAAGTCAAGTTTAGCCAATGGTTTATACATATGGTACCCACTTTAGAGGACTCCCACCCAAGATGTTGGTTCCGGGTTATATTTTTCATAGAGCTGAAACGGTTAAAGGTGTTCTTGATCGATTAATCACCTGGATTAACCTTGGTTAACTGATTAATCACCTACGCTAATAGATAGCTGAATAACTGCCATACTGTTGATTTACAGCATTAACCCTTTACCCAATGTAAAGGACAAAACCAGCCAGGTCTATATACAAAAATCCCCATTCAAATTTTATGTTTTCAATTTTTGTCTCAAAAACATAGCTTATGACCCTTCATTGCAACAAGCTCATTAAGCTTGTTTCAATAGGGGATTATAAGCTATGTTTTTGAGACAAAAATTAAATTTTTTTTAGTAATTCAAGTATTTATTTTACAAGTGTCATCTGCTACCCGCATTGGGTAAAGGTTATCTTAAGAATGACCATTTCATTTCCAGCTTCTGATACTGGATAATGATCATGCAAGTGAACAAGTATATCAGCACGAAACTTGCATGTTTCACTCTGTCTCATATAACTGATGTGAGTCAGTGTGACAATGTTTGCATGTTTTGGAGCACGTTTGTTCCTCTGTTAACCCATATAATGCAATAGTTCAAAAGTAACGGGCAATCGATCAATTACTTTTTCCATCGATGAAGATGCTGATCATTGGTTAATTGATTAATCGGTTAACCGTTTCAGCTCTAACCATAGCCTTGAAGTCAAGTTCAGCCAATGGTTTATACATATGATGCCCACTTTAGAGGACTCCCGCCCAAGATGCAGGTTCCGCGTCATATTTTACACAGTAAATATAGCACTGTTAGAGCTCCCAGGGTTTCCATTGGGATGGCATCACGTAAGTTCATATTTTTGCCTTAATCCTCTAGTTACATGATGTAACATCCATATTCAGTCAGTGCCTTTCACAAAAATCGCTATTCAAATTTTATCACTTTTTGCCTCCAACACATAGTTTGTGCACACACATTAGATGTAAGAACAGTTTTGGAGGCAAAAAGGAAAATATATTTAGTTATCCAAGACATTTAGTTGCTCATGCCATCTTTTAGCCATGTTAAGTAAATGGCTAACATGTTGTACTAAAATATCATAACTTGAATGTATTTTTTTTTATCCACTATATGCCTTAAAATTTGTCCTGCTGTGAGAATTAATTTTCAGTTCTTAAATAATTTACTATTTGCAAGAACCGTTATACCTTTGTGACTGCAACAAGTACCTGCAGCCATTCCATGTCAAAAACAAACCCCCATTTACTAGAGTTTAATACCTCATAAGCCTAGTTCCAGTTTTGGTGAATTCCTCGTCTTACCTTTACATGTAGAACACATGTTCCAATCAAGTCGGAAAATAAGCAGACTGTCATCTGCAAAATGAGGTCCCCAGAGGGAGAATTTAGTGATGCTATCGCTAAATTTACCCTCTGTGAACCTCAATCTGAATCAGGGTCTAAAAACTAAACATAACGAGGTACCCAGAGGATAAATTGGCCCACTGTATGGGAGAGCATCATCACATTCACCCTCTGGGGGCCTCATTCTGCAAATGTCAGACTGCTTATTTTCAGGCCTGGTTCCAATATGCAGGTGTTTGGTATAGTCTTGTTGACGGAAGTTGCAGTACCTTGGCAGTGTTTTCTGGTGAAGTCTTGGCTGCCGAAACAGGCAGCCAACAATTCACCAGACACAACTGCCAAGTGAAAGTGTTACCTTCTTATGATGGAGCAAAAAATAAGTTGCCTATGCCAGGCCGCCACTTTTAGAACCTAGGACAAGAATCAAATATTTTGCAAGAATCAAAAGTTTATTCTCATTGTTTACCTTGCAAAATTTATTTGTGCGAATCTATTTGGATTCTCACGGGAATTTTAAGACCTGTGTGATTTAACTTGGGTTATTTTTCAAATAGGCTATTTTGTTCAACCAAAACTAGGAAAAGTTTTCTCTCAGATAAATGTAAACTTTTGAAATTTTGATCCCGGTATGGCAATTCCTAAAATTTTTCAAAGTAAAAACACTTCCAATCAGTTACATTTAACTGGAATTAATAATTCAGTTTGGAGTAACAGCAAACTTGCCTTTCAGAATTTTTCTCCTTGTTCTCTGAAAAATGATTGGTTTTCTATGGATCAAGTTTGTAACTATGCAGATCTTCTAACAGATGATTAAATATTTCTAATTGTGTAGTTTTCCTCACAATCGTATTCTTACCTGCCTCAATGCTATTTAAATCAGTAGACATGCCTCATAAATAAACTTATTAATATTCAAGGTATAGATTCAGTAAAGGAGGCGTGAACTGTAGAGATTTGTATGAGTATCTTCATAAATTTGTTTGTTTGGTCAATGCCGTTTATTTCTTTATTGATGTTTAGAGTAATTTTCTGCATCTTTGACTGTATCATGCCCAACACATAAGTTTTAACCCTTTACCCAACGTAACGGCCAAAACCAGCCAGCACTATTCACAAAAATAGCCAATTAATTTTCATTATTTTTTCATCTCAAAAACCTAGGTTATGACTGCTCGTTGGAACGAGCTCGTCGAGCTTGTTCCAATGAAGGGTCATAACCTATGTTTTTGAGTCAAACAATGCAAAAAATTAGTTATTCAAGATTTTTTTTGTAAGTGTTGTCTGCTTTTCATGTTGGGTAAAGGGTTAAGTCAACTATTGAATGTAAAATATTACTTTTGAAAATACGGTAAAGTACTCGCAAATAGCTGCCGGTATACTACCATAAAATTTAATGGTAAAAACTAGGATTCCGTATTTCTGCAATGAAAACATTATGTTTGATTGAGAAGCAGAACCAAGAATTTGATATGTATAGAAAGCATTACAGTTCACAACACCAGATGGCGGTTCAAGCATCATCAAAAGTAGACTAATTACTATTTTTAACCAACAGCCAGTTGGATGCAGGTTAAAAATATTAACTGGTCTACCTTAAGAATGGACTCTTCCCAGGCAAGCAATCCTGGATGATGCAGTTAAGCAAAAGTAGGAATTAAAGAATTAAATGCCATCGTACTGAAAAGACAGGCTCCACGAAACATGAACACTTTTCTGTTGCCATGATGAGGCTTTGGGTAAAAATGGTAGTTACTGTAAAATTTACAGTGAGAGGACCTGCAGCTGGTTGCCAGCAGATTACTGTAAATTTAATGATAATTTCTAGCAGAGTAGCCAGTCATTTATACATATGTTGCCCACCTCAGTGGACTTCCACCCTCAGGCATTTGTTACCAAATACAATATTATCTGTAAAATAGAACTTGTTTATTACTTTCCTGGTTTCTCACAGAAATTTTACATGCGTTTAAGGTTACTTCTGATATCTATGGCCACATTTGGCTACAACACAAGGATAAATTCAAGTTTACTCAAACGTCTATAGTGTCCATAATAGGAGAGAACTCTTGACCCCTTGACATTGGTAACATATCCTACTGTACCACTAAACTGGAACTATTTCACCACTGTAACAAACACTGCACCACATCCTTAGATTTCCATGGAAAAATATTGTATCATATTATTGTATCATATCATAAAGTTTGCTAAGAAATTTTTGAACAGACAAGACTTTTTTAAACTTGAGTAAAAAGGGAAAGAAAATATTTTGACAGTTTTACGGGTGGAGGTAGCCAGAGTACATGGAGAGAACCACCGAGCAATGGCGAGAATCTGTCAGCTCCCCAACATACCAACTCCACACAAGCAGGGTTAGCATTGGTTGAAGACAGGTGCACCATCAATGTGCAGTATGCCTTAGTACACAATGCCACCGTATCCCCATGTGGGCAATGGGGTGAAGAGAAAACAACTGTTATGGAAAGTTATAAAATTTGAAGCACATAAAACCACACTGTTAATAGATATTATAAGAGCAAAATACTAAATCTACCTATCTACAAGATATAGCATGCAACGCAATTTTTTATAATACATATTTCCATGTGCAGATTTTTCTCAACTTACACTGCATGAACATAAAACTGATTAAACAACACTCTCTAAGTAAAAAGGGAAAGATCTATTTCTTAACTAACATATTCAGAATGATTTTCTTCCCAAACATATGTTTGCTGCAAGAATGAGCTCAATGATATCATTCTAAAGACAAACCAAAAAAACAGGAACTGAACAACTGAGAAAAGTATTATTGTATGGTTTATAATTCTATTAACTCCCCACCTACTGTAGGAGGATGGATTTTTCTAGGGCTGTCACAATTTTTGAATTTAGGAATTGATTAATCATCGCAAATAATCGATAATAATCGATTAATCATACCTAGATGACCACCTCTCCCTCTCTTTGAAGTTGTTAAAAATGAAGTTCAAGTTAGTTGACCTTCCTCAAATAAACAACGAAGACGATCCTCTTTAGGTGCATTCAAAGCTTTGATGTTCTGAACTTTTGAACCGTCAGTGTAATAATCAAGACCGATCGTCAGTTGCAAACTTTGCAACTGATGACCTGTCTTGATTATTACACTGACGGTTCAAAAGTTCAGAACATCAAAGCTTTGAATGTACCTAAAAGACAATTGCTTCTAACAGCTTCTTGAGGTTTAACGTCAACGTTCTTGCCCCCTTACCTTCAGAAACAATAGTTTTTTCATCAAATTTTTTCTTAATAAACGTCTAAAACTGGGTAAAAGTTACCGATTCTTCGACAACAAAAAATACTAATCGATTTCGGCATGATCGATCGATAATCGATTGATCGATTAACCATGACAGCTCTAGATTTTTCTGCTCAATTCACCAAATGTCCGTAATCTAGTAGCAACATAATCCTGGCTCTTCTTAAAATATATCCCAAATTCATATGAGTGTTCTTCTTAACCAATGAATTCTTGATGCCAGACTCTCAATAAATTTTGTCATCAAAAGAAGTCAAAGCTGCTTTACAGCAGCCATGACTTGATTTGATGAAATATTGAAGAAAATGTTAAATGATCGAGTGCTATATTTTTCTGACCACAGCTTTCATTTCATCACATACAACTCTGTTACATTTGATTGGATAGTGCCAATAGGCACTATCCAATCAAACGTAACTGAGAAATGTGTCATTAACAACATCTGCTTCTTTCCAGGGTCAATATGAAACCTCCTATAACAGAATGTAGATATAACAGTCACAACCCGTGGTATTTCATGAAGCCAAAATATGGGCTTATAGCACTCTACCAGTCAACAGATAGTTGGTCACCACTTAAAACTATATCACATTTATTTATTTATTTATTTATTTATTTATTTATTTATTTATTTATTTATTTATTTATTTATTGGTGTTTAAGGTCACATACTTATGCACAATGGCTAATCTTGACCGTGATAGTTTTATGGGTGGAGGAAGCTGGAGTACCCAGAGAGAAACACAAAGCATTAACAAGGAACTGTCAGCTCAACATTCTAAACCTGTTGAAGTTCCGCTCAAGAGGGTTACAGCGGTTAAACACATGTGCACCATTGACGTGCAGTACGCCTTAGTACACAGTGTCATCATGCCCCCATGTTGGCAACCAGGATAAAATGCCTTGCCCAGGGACACAAAGTGGGTCGTCCCGGACAGGGATCAAACTCGGCACCTCTAGCATAGAAGTCCAACAGTCTACCACTGAGCCACCACGCTCCCCAACTATATCACATAATGGCCAATAAGTGATAGGTATTTTGCAGATACACCCCATTCTTAAAAACTGGCATATCATTTGTTCTGGCTCTTCAAAATATGGAGAGAAAAAAGCTGCTGAAAATAATGTACAACTAGTGTTAGATAATGTGATTAAACAAGCAATCATGCATGACCTGTTATAAATACATAAATGTAAATAAGCGTGAGACATCAGACTCTGCAATGGTGATCACAAGTGCGTTATGCGTATTATATGTGACCTTAGTACTGTCAGTTACTTACACAATTTGTTTTGTTACCCGGTTTGCCCATTACTTTTAATAAAGCATTTTCATAACCCTGGAATCACAAATTCCTACAGGTTTAGAAAAACAGGTTTCAGTTAAAAGAAAGCAAGATATGGTGACAACCCATTACCAACTTCAGAGTAATATCAGCAGAAATATTGAATTGTAGGTTTCTTGTCTCAGTTGTGCTGCCATGATACAATGGAGCCCACTTAATTGGATATCTCTTAAACAAATAACCATGTTAATTGAATATAATTTCCCAACACAAAACCATTTACCATACCTCCAGTACAAATCTGACCTGTTAATTGAATATAGGTTATTGAGTAAATTTGTGTTAATTCAATAAAAAATCTTGTAACCTGTCAAGAAATTACCCCGATTGTCCCCAGTTTTTGTTTGTTTACAGACCAATTTGGCCTCAATACATACAATACAGGCATTTAATCTATTATATCTTGGAGCTCTGTCAAACAAGATATAATAGAATAAATGCCAAGTTTATCTATAGAATACAGGAAAGTGACACAATCCCTGTTAATTGAATACTCCTGTTAATTGAATAATTTTCATTGGCAAAGTGGCTATTCAGTTAACAGGGTTCAACTGTATAATCCTTCTATTCTTGTGATCAATTAACCCTTTGTTTATTTTATTTTATTGGAGTTTAATGACACTTTCAACAGCTAGGGTCACCCCATGTTGGACAGTTTTACAGGTAGAGAAGTACTCTGAGAGAACCACCATGCAGTGGCAAGTAAGTATCAGACTCCCCAACATACTAATTGAACACAAGCAGGATTAGCATTGATTGAAGGCAAGTGCATAATTTATTTATTGGTGTTTGAGGTTAAATATTTTTGCACAATGGCTAATCATGACCACAACATGAATAACAACTCAAGACCAGGGGTGAGCGTTAATAAGCCATGTTGCTCAGTGCACAAACAATTTGTAGTATGCCTTAGTACTATTTATTGACTCACTGGTGTTTAAGGTCCCATATTTCTACACAATGGCTAATCAAGACCGCAACATGGATATAAATTCAACTCCAGCCAATCGTTTATACCCAATGTTGCCATTTTAGAGGACTTCCACCCCAGACATTGATGACCGGGTCCTATTTTACCAATAAAACTGAGTTTGTTCACCACAAGAAACAAGCACTGCTTCATTTCTGGGGGCTCCCACAGGGATTGCATTAGTACACAGTGTCACCATGCACCCATGTGGGAAATTAAGATTAACCCTTTTCCCAACGCAGAAGATATCAAAATTTATTATTTTAAATATAATTTTTTTTAATTTTTCAAAAAATTTCAACAAAACCATATCATGTGTCCCCTCGTTGGAACGAGCTCGACGAGCTCGTTCCAACGAGGGGTCACATGATATGGTTTTGTTGAAATTTTTTGAAAAATAATATTTTTTCTACTGCTGAATTTGCATATTACGCGGGCGGATGCGGGCGATTCGTTGGGTAAAGGGTTAAGTGCCTTGTCCCAGGACATGCATGACACAGTTAACATTGGTCAGGATCAAACACCTTGGTATTGGAAGTCCAATGCTCGAACCACTGAGCCACAACACTCCCAGATAACCCTTATGTATAGTTTGTAGACAGAGGACTATTACTAAAACACCCATGGATTGCAGTTTCCACCCAAATTGTAGCATAACCCAAGACCTACAAAAATGCAAAAGTAATTTTCCAGCTGATGGATTCCAAGGCTTGTATTTCATCTAAATTTGGGAGAATCCATTTAGATACTTGCGAAAATGGTTGCGAGAGTCCGTACCTGCTATGCGTGTTCCAGGATCCCATGAGTCCACCAAGGCTGAACCTCTGTTGTATACTGATAACATGCTAACCCTTTAACAAACAGCTTTTTAATTTAAATTTAATTTAAATTTTAATTTAAAGCACAAAATGAATTTAGATAATTTTTTTTTAAAAATAAACAATATTTACCAATGAAACCTTACAAATATAGATGGCATTGGAACCGGCTCATTGAGCTGGTTCCAATGACAGGTGTATTTGTACAATTTTACTGACAAAATGTCACAACATTTCAGGTCGTGTCAGCCTTGTATTGGTTAATTGCATTCTCAAATAATTTGTAATAAAACAATTTATACACACAAAATATTATTTGTGTTTGACTGAATATGAAACGTGAGCAGGGAAAATGTTGGCTTTTTCTCTAGTACCCTAATTTTTGGAAAGGTCTGACAGTGGCTTCCAGCACTCGACCAGTTAAGGAATAAAGGAGTTTTTAAATTGTTTTCTTTCATTAACAGAAGTCACATCATTACTTGGAAAGCTCTTTCTTTGCAATATCCAAGAAATGATGCAACACACTGATAGTGACAATGAAAGAAAAGCATAAACATATGGTCCATCCTATAAAACCTATCAATGATGACATTTTGACAAAACTGAAGTAATTTTCAAGTGTCATCTCAAAAGAAAATAAGTGCTTTTCAAGCCTTGAAAGTGACAAAATTCTTGCACTTTCAAGGACTTCAAGCACCTTTATAAAATTTGAGCAGACCTGATTTGAGGCTTTATGTGTTTTGTTTAATAGCAAGGTACAAGGAGTAAGAGTTCAATTTGACCCAAACCAGTTAGAATCATTTGTAGCACAACTGAAGATCAAAGGTTTAATTAAAACTAAAATGTCAAAGAGTTGCATATGTTTTTATTTTTTCGAATCACTTAACTGAAAATGAAATTTCACTTTATTTTGACAACAATGCATTTTATAATACTTCTGACTATAAGCATTATAAGATGTGTTCAGATAGTTCTAGAGTTTCGAATCTTTCACAATTTTCTGATAAATTATATTTTCAGTTGAGTAATGGGTTGAATGGAGAATATGAATTTTACAGCAAGAGTAAGGAATTTGATTTCACCTAGAAATGTTGATCAAGATCGTTTACACTTGACTCAGTTGACCAAAACAGAGATTGTGTTTTTTAAGTTCAGGTAAGGTATCAGTAGGGGTATTTTCTTAAGGTATTCACTTGGTATTTGGCTTATTAACTCCTTCAACACGAAAGGCCACTTTTCTGGTCCAGCAACATGATGCATCATAATTTCATTAAGTAGGATGGCTACTAAGTGAACGTGTGTGGTAGAACAATTAATATTTTCAATGTGCAGTCTTAAGGCATACTTATGCATACTGAGAACAATGAAAGGGAGGCAGCAAGAAAAACCATTAAGCCCACAAAAGTAGATTTTCTGTTTCTCAGGCCATTTTTGGTAAAATAGCATGTGGGCAGGTGCTTTTTTATTTTTATTTTTGCAATTATTTCTTTGCCATCAAAAGTCAGAAGTCCATGTTCTTGGTTTGTTTTATGTTTTTAGGCCACATCGTCTACAGAATATCATGGTGGTGGTGTATTTCATCCCTTGAGTGCAAGAAGGCTTTGCAGTGCTAAAGCATTGCAAAGCCCTGTTGCACTTAACGGACAAATTTATCAATTTTATTAACTTGGGTAAAATATTAGACATAAACCATTTAATTATTATTTATTTATTTTAAGTTTGCATTGGTTATAAAAAGAGAGCATGCAGCAGCCAAAAGGACCATGTGGGAAGGCCGGAGAAACAGAATTTTAACTTTTTTTAGGCCTTATCAAGCTTGCTTCTGAGAGCTGGGGGTGAGGAAAGGAGGTGTAAAGAAGGAAACCATATGGGAAAAGCATGGTTAAAACCTGGACAGAGGACACCAAAATATAGTTATCATCATGAAGGGATTCAGAAGAGATGCATAAACTAGTAGTGCTAAAGTATTACATCTGATTATTATGACACTTGATTTTCTTCCACTGAATTGCTGATATTGAAACTTATCATCTTTAATTGTCTAAATATTCAGAATTCATTTCACCAGCACTTGGAGAGAAATGGAGATGCTCTTTGAAATTACACCGACAGACTTGCTTAGTTCACTACAGGGTAAAGAAGAACAAAAAAAGCTACCATAATATAACAACCAACTGTAAAGTTCTCAGTTGTTGAAAAACCACAGTAACAACGGTGAATACCTTTACCAGACACATGTTTCAAATGAAAGTACATGTACTAACTTTTAAATAACTTGACTGTATTTTGTCCAAAACATATCTGATAAACCATTGGACAGAGATCAACACTTACATCCCTCCCATAGAGGGGCAATAAGTTGTGCTATGGAAAATATGACAAAATTATTGCAACATTTTTGTGCTGTGAGAATTGGGTTGATTTCAAAGGGTAGTGATTCAAAAAGTTGATGTGTTACAAAAAGCACCTTCAAACATAACAAGGCCATCCCAAAAAATAGTGTGTTTTCACTTACATGCCATTCATCCTCAATGAAACATTGGATACTATAATACAGTACAGTGGAGCCCACTTAATTGGATATCTCTTAATTGTATATCCCTGTTAATTGAATATAATTTTCAAACACAAAACCATTTACCATACCTTTAGTACAAATTTGATCTGTTAATTGCATATGGGTTGCAGAGTAAACTCCTGTTAATTGTATATAAATTTTTGTAATATGTCGGAAAAATTACTGTGACATGCACCAAATTCCCCTTATTTATCAACCTTTTTGGCCTCCCTACATCCAATACAGGCATTTATTCTATTATATCTTGTTTGACAGAGCTCTATGAGCTCTGTCAAACAAGATATAATAGAATAAAAGCTCAGAACACAGGAAACTGACCAAATCCCTGTTAATTGTATACTCCTGTTAATTGAAGAATTTTCACTCGCAAAATGGATATTCAATTAAGAGGATTCTTCTGTACTAAGTCTTGCTTGTGCTGACACGAAATTTGGTTAACTTTTTCTTTTGACTAGATTAATTAATTTTACATATTTCTGAGAAATACTGATGCTACTGGGGACATCGACTGTATGCATTCAGTCACAAGAATATTGGCTGAAGTTTTGGTATAACAAAAACAAACGAGAAAATCAGAACCTCTCAAATTTTATGAGAACATAACAGAAATATGTTGGAAACTACCAAATGGCTATGAATGAATAGTTTTTCTCATAAAATGTCTATTATTCTGATTTACTGGAAAGTACTCATAACTAATTACTAACAAGAGATAAGTAAGATTTGTTTAAGAAAAGAACATAAGTTACACCAGAATAATAAATGCTCCAAACTGTAGAACAATGAAAAATATATTCAGATTTTCAGTCTCTGAAGAAAATTATTTAACTCATTCAATCAAGCATGGGAAAAAAAGTGTGAATTTAATGAAAGGCCGCTCGGTCACACGCCCGGAAAAAGTGTGCAATTCGAGGTATTTGAAAAAAATTGAATTTTTTGAGGTTGAAAAAGAGACATAACTCTAGCAAAAAATGTCAGACCAAACCCCGATTCAAACTTGGCCAGTATATTATGTTGATACACCTACATACCAAATTTCATTTGATTTGGCCAACTATATCTAAAGTTATCATCGGGAAACCAAAGAAAATGAATTTTCGAAGTCGAAAAATGGGCATAACTCTGACAAAAATTGTCAGGCCGCACCCCGATTTCGAACCTGTCCTGTATTTTATGTTGATACATCTACATACCAAATTTCATTTGATTTGGCCAACTATAACAAACGTTATCCTCGGGAAACCAAAAGTGGGATGGATGCATAGACAGTCAGATGGACAGATTGACAGACACAGGCTATTTTAATAGTCCCCCAATCTTTTCTTTTTGGGAGGGGGGGGGGGGGGCAATGAATATCACATATGGTTCGAACCTGATGACCTAGCATATGTTTCTAATCAAGTGTCGACTGCATTTAACTGGTAGAAAGCTGGAAGCCTATATTTGGGCTTTACTTTAAAGTGAAGGTATCACAACATAAAGGCATCATACTCAGTGGATATATTTATATTAACTCGGAAGTAAAATTATTTAGTCTGTATTGATTTGGTTTGTTACAATTTATGGGAGAGAGCCTGTAGGCACTCTCCCATAAATTGTAACAAAGGCAAGACATGATGGCAAAAAATAATTTAGCACTCTACGAGTTAAGGCAGATGGCACTAGAAACTTCTGCTATTACTTTGATCATCAGTGCCAGAGCATCTGCTGTATTACATCATTGGTGAGTAGAGTTGACTTAAGGCTTCTACATGTAAGTGTAAAAAAGTAACTTTATCATTATGTCGAAAGTGAAAGTGGAATACTCTGCAAGACATAGTTTTGCCCACAAACTTACACAACTGTTAAATACAGGACACACATTGAGATTTGGTACTCTGTTTCAAACTATGTCAACATCCATCCATATTTATTTGGTAACACAGTGTGCACAAGCACCTTTGCTATTCACAACCACCATGAGCTCCACCCAATGGTCCATAAATTTCAAATCTTTGATAGGTTCTCCACTTTCAACAGGACTGGCGAATGAGTGTACATGTGGAATCTGGTGTCAATGTACTTTCAGGACTGTGATCCAAAACAGATAGTGAATTTCGGACCTGATTGTGACTTATACTTATTAGAAAAGGAATTGAAAGAACATTTAACCTCAGATGCTATTTTCAACGAGTTTTAATTGCACAATACTTTATGAAGCTTTGAAACACTGGTGTTCAAACCTGGAAATAAGCAATCTGACATTTGGAGAATGAGGTTCCCAGAGGGTGAATTTGCTGATGCTATCCCACACAGTGGTCTGATTTATCCTCTGGTACCCCTCTTTCTGTTTAGGCTTGAGACCTTGGTTCAGACTGAGGTCCCCATAGGGTAAATTTAGTGATACCACCCTGTTGTGCAGGGTATCATCACCAAATTCACCTTCAGGGGAACTCCTTCTGCAGATGACAGTCTGCTTATTTCCATACTTGTTGGTGTTAGCGTGTGATGACCAGATCTTGATCTGAACAAGAGAGAGATTGTTTTTCTGATCACAGTAAAGTAATAACCCTGTGTGTACAGCAGAAAGCAGTTTTAAAAAGTTCAAATGCCAAAAGTATTCTTAATTATGTTTTTTCTTTGCATGTTAGGTGAAGTACACATTTTTTCTTGGACTGGCAAAAGTATTAATACAAAAGTCCCAACATTAAAGCCACACCTTTGAAGCAAAGCAGGGAGGAATATATAACACTGACACCCGGTTCTGTTTAGTCAGTAGGCGATTATGTAGATCAAGCTGTCTGTGTAACATTCACAGCATAATTCGACACAAAAAAGCACAAGATCTCAACAAAGCAACAATACATTTTCAATCAGTTACCCAATATATGACCAGTTGGTGGTTATTGTTATTTTAGATCACTTTTAGCATCACTGGCTTTTTCAGTACTGCAACACAAGTATAAAGTAAAGTTCAGCCAACTGTTTTCTCATCATATGCTGCCCATGCACTTTTGAGACGTCTCAATGATTGCATTGTTTACCAGACACATCTATTCTAGAATAGGTGTTACCACAGTAAACAAGCTGTGTTCTGCTTCCCAGGGGTTCCACAGGGTACCCATTAGATGTACAAGTCCAATCAGCGATATATGTATTCTTATTCGGGTTTAACAACAATTTCAACAGCCAGGGTCACCTCATGTCGGACCATTTTGTGGGTGGAGTAAGCCAAAGTAACCAGAGTGAACAGCAGAGTAGTGGCGAACAACAGTCAGACTTCCCAGCATACTAACTCTGCACAATCCGAGTTAGCATCAGGTTGAAGACAAGTGCACCATTGACATGCAGTATGCATTAGTACACAGAAACACCATGCCCCCACATGGGCAATCAGGATGAAGCAGGGATCGAACCATGAACCTTTCGGTTTGAAGTACAATGCTGTAATCACTGAGCCACTGTGCTCCCTACAGTTAAAACTAGAAGTCCTGTCATGAAATGCGCACAAATAGCACGTTGATATGTGTGTTAATGTACGCGTTATGGCCCAAGTAAAGCTATCAAATTCTGTACATATGACCTGTGCACAAGAAATGTTTCAGCCAATGGACCTCCGGGTATTCTGGAGGACCAATGGCAGAAACATTGCATGTGTTTGCTATGAGTAACCAGGAGTACCTGTCGTGCTTTGGATCTCATTCGATAAGGCAACTGGGCGCAATTCCAACGCGCAATTAAGCCTAGATAAGCGCACTATTCGTGACAGGACTTTTGGTTTTAACTGTAGCTATATATGTAAAAACAACCATACAATGTTTTTTTGTTGTAAAAGCATAACTATGAGCCATCATTCCCATAACTGAAATTCATACAATAACATCTCAATTAGTTACATTTCAAAAGAAATGTGACAACACAACCATCTATGATTAAAATGGTTAGAGAGTTTGTCAACCATAATGAAACTTGTAATCAATAGCTTTGGACAATCACCTGAATCCCCAATTATCAGAAGAAAAATATTCTTGGTTTGTAAACTGAAGAACCAAAATAGCTCTAGGGTGTTGTTTGAAGTGATCTCTATAATGACTGTTGGTAATAATCGCAGAATCTGTCATGTTCAAGAAAAAAGCTGCCAAGTGACTATCTAATTTGAGTTCCATTTGGGGAAAATTCCTACTTTTTTAAGCCTACAGATATATACATAACGGCTGGATCATGGCTGTCAGATAACCTTTCACCAGGCCTTTAAATTCTTCCGAACTAACGGCGGTAAATGCTGTGCCCAAATAAGGTTATTGCGCCCTAATTATGCGGAGTTTGAAACTTTTTCCATAATTTTGCAGTGTTTCGACAATATATAGTTTGGCCAGGTTTCCCTGATGCTTGTAATACAGCTTAGAGTTTACCTTTGAATCAAACAATGCAACAGATATATAAGTTTTTAAAAAACCCACAGAGTTCGCCACAGAAAAGCAATCTGCATTGAGTGTTGTATACAACACTGTCGACGGCGATTGCTTTTTGGTGGCAAATTCTATATGATCATGCACTTAAAGCTTGAGATCTATTATATTCATGTTTGTGGCACTTTTCAGTAAACGCCATGCGTAATTTAGCTTACATTCAAATATGCCTTTGGCTCCACACTGGGAAACTAAGAAGCCTTCTCGAGTTAGTAGAATAAACTTACGTCAAAGGGAGGTGGGAACCAGTGATAATGGTGAAGACCTATAACAAGGGGTTGTAAACTATCATTTTAAGATGGGGACCTAAAACCTAAAACAGACGCCAAGAAGAAGAAAATACTGGTGCTTTTTCTCCAACCATGCAGGCCACATCCATATTTGCCGTTGTGCTTAAATAAGACTGATCTAAAGGTCTGCCCTTTTACATTTATTCATTCATTTAGTGGTTTAAGGTCACTTTCAACATCTATGGCTGTATCATGACCACAATACTAAGGAACAAGTCAAGTTCAGCCAGGGTAATTGTCACCAAGTATATCCCAAACATATCATTTTCTTTTGATAAACCAAGTAATATCATAATTCAGAGAAAGGCTATATGATAAATTCATTTCTGTTCTTGATCAACAACTCCAGTAACAACAGCTACACAACACTAGGTAAAATCAATGCCTTACAATAAATAGAACAAAATTATCACAACTGTCAACAAAAAATTGTTATTAAACAAAAATATTAGATATCTGCAAGCTGAAATAAAAAAGGATTGAAGCTGATAAGAATAAAATAACAAAACTGTTATGTTAGAATATAAATACATGTTTGTTAGAAATGATGGTAGTGAGTAATCATTATTACAAAAAGATGAAATACCATATTTACTCTATTTATTGGGACACTCTATGATTTGGGACGCACATATTTTCCAGAAAACTTTATTTTTTTTATGCTCCAAAGTTTGGGACATTCAGGAGATTTTTTTCCAGTTGACCCGTTGCTAGTTGCAGACAACACTCATAAAAATTCCTGAGTAACCAAAAATTTTCATTTTTTGCTTCCAAAACATAGCTTATGATCCCTCATTGGAATGGGTGCAATGCGCTCATTCCAATGAGGGATCATAAGCTATGTTTTGGAAGCAAAAAATGAAAATATAAAAAAAATTGGACGGCAATTTTCATATATAGTGATGGAAAATGAATCACACACAACTTTATTCAGCATCAAATCAAGACCAGGCTGTGTTCTTTCCCCATTTTCTAAGAATTGGGACACCTGTGAAAATAATTATTTTTAGCTGTCCCAATACACAGAGTAAACACGGTAACTAATCTTTTTCAAAACGTATCAAATATTAAAGTTCAAAGTTCTCATTCATTGTTTTCCATTTTGAAGATTTTATCACAGCTTCTGGATACGAGTCTTCTGATTGCTCTAATTTTGGAAGATCATAGACTCACAAAATGAGGTGCAGTTCAGCCTAAATTTTTGTAATATTCTGGGTATGAAATGATATTTTGAGGATGAACAGCTACTTAACCTCTTGAACCCTAGCAGCCGCTTTTCCAACCAGGAACAAGATATGTCATAGCGTCATTAAATAGGATGGCTGTTCAGTACATGTGTTGGGTAGACCAATCAATATTTTCAACCAACAGCCCCGAGGCTGCATGCTGAAAATATTGGTTGGTCTACCACAAATAATGAATATGGACTCTTCTAATTGATGTTATTGAACTGGCATGGAAGATACCACTAGAATTCAAAGGGTTAAGAATATTATTAACTCTCAAAGGCGAAATTTCATCTTTGATCACTTTTTACTGTAACCAGAAATGAAATTGCCTTGTGACTGAACTGGTAGGATGCTAAATTACTTTTCAACTGTCATTTGTAATGAGAACATTTTTTTTTCAAAGATATCACACTCCCATCAAAAGGAGCCTTAGTTTACCAAGATAGTGCTCATAATAAGCCCGTTTCAAAACTGCCATCTTGGATTTTAATCTATGCAAGGTCACAGGTCACAGTGTGTAAAAGTGATTTCCATGTTCATCGTGTTGAGTTCTGTGACAGCCAAGTCAACTAGTTTTGTAAAATATAAAGTATAAATTCATTGAATCGATGTCATCATCCAAATTAAAGGAAGGGGCAACCCTAGATGACTTTAAATGAGGGGATATTGCCGGTTTAAAGACTTTTTTACAGAGGTAAGGACTTGTTTTGAGTGGCAACAAGGAAACACTCGTTGCATGGAGCTGTTAGCTTGGGAAATCCCAAAAGTCATCGAAACAGTGCCCACTACCACAGAGTCATGGCACAGCATGCATTCAAACACCAATCAATAGGAACTCAAATCGAAATAACGAAGTTCTCATGCAATATTGTCATTGCCTTAAACAAATGGTAACCTTGGCTAAATGTATTTGGAATTCGCACTAAAGAACGTAATGGGGTCCGAAGCGCTCCACTCACTCTCTTCTCCCATTGCTAACAACGTGGTTTCTAGAATGTTTACACCTCGCGACCTGTGACCATGCATTGATTAAAAGCCAAGATGACAGCAAGAAAGGCTTACTGTTTTGTTGCAATTTATTGGAGAGTGCCAACTGGCACTCTCCAATAAATTGCAACAAACAATTTCATATTAATATTTTTCTTCTACTGCTGAGCCAACAACAAATTAGTGCAAAAAGTGTAAAGCCACCATAATGAAGAGAGCTGATAGTGGTTTCTAGCACTCAACCAATTAAACAGGGTTCCTGTAGGTAAGGACTGATAAAAATCAAGCCATGAAAAATAACACAAATTTTAGTTTGTTTGAGAGACCTTCTAGAGCCCAAGGAAACAGACTAATGTGTGTTGTATATCAAATTCTATTTGAGATAACAAGTACTGGTGATTACTACAGCTGAGCATTTTGGGGGGTTTTCCAGTTCGATTCTGGTCTTTGCAGCTGATCAAACAGTCATACCGAGAGGGAAGTGGACTAGTGGCTCTTGTAGACTCTTGAAAATTAGTCTATCCGGCAAAGGGGCAAATATGTTGTGTTCTCATTGTTATATTTTTGTTCTCAATGTGACAATGAGAACACAACATAGATTAGATGAACTTTATTCATTTGTTAACCTAATTTATATTTTTTGTTCTGACTTAACTGGTGGAGTGCTGGAAGCCCATATTTAATTTTTAAAAATATTTCAATAAAACCATATCATGTGACCCCTCATTGGAATGAGCTCATTTAGATTGTTCCAATGAGGGGTCACATGATATGGTTTTGCTGAAATTTTGCAAAAAATAAAAAAAAATTATATTTAATATAATAAATTTTGATATCGTCTGCGTTGGGTAAAGGGTTAAAGCCTTTAAATTCAGTGGCTGTGTTTCATATTATCTTTAAAATGATATTATTTAGTCAGTTAGGATTTGCATTGTTACAATTTATGGGAGAGTCCCCAAAGTCATATCGAATCGGTGACAGTTTTATGGGTGGAGGAAGCCAGAGAACCCAGAGAGAACCACAGCTGCCAACTCCCCAAAATCATAACTCCGCACTGCAGCACAGGCAGGGTTAGATTGGTTAAAAACATGTGCACCATCGACGTGCAGTACGCCTTAGCACTCGGCATCATCATGCCCCCATGTGGACAATCGGGTTAAGTGCCTTGCCCAAGGACACAATGCGGGAGTCTGAATCGAACGGTCACCCATCCAAGGACTAACTGGGCTCAACGTTGCTTAACTTCGGTGATCTGACGGGAACTGGTTACCGCAACACCACTGCGCCCCAATTTGACGAGTAATGATGCCTCTATTTACTGGAGGGAACCACATCTCCAAGGTGCAGAGGTGAAAAACAGGCAACTTTTTGAACTCATCCTCAAGTACAAGTTAAAGATGTACGAGAGTTGTTGTTTGAAAGTTTGCATACACCATATATATAAGAGACCTAACAAGTTAAATAGTACAAAATGCTTTTTGTTTAGTAAAATATAGTCCTACATGCAGTTAAAATTTCCAACATAGCTTCTCTGAAAATGTAAAAATAAAATGTAATTTATCAGTAATAGCTACAATAGATATAATCAGTTAAGTATTAGAATAATCAACAGTAATTATATTGGTGATATTGCTCTGAATACATCAACACAAGTCATCAAGAATTATAAAGTTCTATAACTAAAAAAAACATCTTTTACATGAATTGGTCTGGTCTAGTGTAGCTGGAAAGGGGAGGGTGTGTGGGGGGGGGGGGGGGGGGGGGGTGGGGGGGGTGGGGGGGTATCTTGGCCCCATAAAATGTTCGCCCCCCCCCCCCCCCCCCCATCCTAAAAAAACACTCAAAATCATTGGCCCAATGCAATTTCACAGCTCCAAAATCCAAAAAGGTGCCCAATTTTGGTGCTAGACATATTACAAATGCCTCAGATTTGCTCCAAGAGCACTAAATTTTGTAACATTTTCTCAGGGGTGGAGTGGGAGGGCTAGTCCTATGGGAATGGGGGAGGGGCAATGACCAGAGAGTCCTAGCTAGGATAGGCCCCCAAAACCCCACACAATGGTCTTTCAAATATCATATTTGCCCCACCCCCTAAAAAAAGCTGGCTAGGGCACCCCTTAGTATAGAATCATGGCTACGTATCTATATTTGGGTTTATTCTGTGGGGCGGGTACCTTAACTTAAATGCTTCACATTCTGTGCACGTGCTTCAAATTACCTTTGAAATGAAATTATTTAGTCAATATGGATTTGCCTCATTCCAATTTATTGGAGAGTGTCTCTTGGCTGACCATAAATAATTTAGCATTCTACCAGTTAACATGAAGATGTCCTTAAAACCTTACCACACAGAATGAGAAACATGTCAATTTCCTGTGATTATGACAATTTTTTTATGACAAGCTTTTTAATTGCATATTTAAGTAATTTTGCATTGCTTCTGATGTCTTACACTTTGCAGGCAGTGTTTTTCTGAAAGTCAATATTCATTTTTTCAAATTAGCGCCTTATTGTCCCTTTGTTTTTTGAAGTTTAAGGATAGTTAGTAAATGGTTCCTTTCCAAGCCTGAATATAAGCAACCTGTCATTTGCAAAATGAGGTCCCTGGAGGATGAATTTGCTGTTGCTATCCCATACAGTGGGCCAATATACCGTGTACAGGTACATCTTTCTGTTTTGGCTTGAGACCTTGATTCAGACGTAGGTTCAGAGAGGGTAAATTTTGTGATGCTACCCTGCTGTGCAGGGTAGCATCACCAAATTCACCCTCTGGGAACCTCATTTTGCAGATGACAGTCTGCTTATTTTCAGGCTTGTTCCTTTCTTGAGAATAAGCTTTCAGTATGTTTAGATAAACATTACTGATTAAATTTCCATTTTGTAGGCATCAATCTTCATTTGTGTCTTGGAGTTTTTGAGCAGCTTGGATGGCCAAAACTGCATCACTGGGCTTGTAAATGTTTGTACAACATTTGGGTGACTAATCTCTTAGGATATTGTGGAGTCTATATAACATCTGCAGCACAGGTTCTTCACATCTGTTTGTCTTGTACAACTTCTGAACTAGTGATTTTTATCAATAAGTCCCTACACCACAGTGATCCTTCTAATTGAAAGAAATTATTAGTTAGATATGATCACCTATCAGTTCTCTGATGAGGTTGAAGATCAAGTCATCATAAATCACTGGATTTTATCTGGCTTTACATGAACTAATATTAAACCATGAGTAGGATATTAAGATAAGGTTAATGTCAGATATAATTTGTTTTCTCATTGAAGTTTATATTCCCATATTCCTTTATAAACCTCCAAAGTTCATGAATAAGTTCCATTTGAAACATGTTGGAGGTCAAGAAAGATGAACGAAGTATAATTTATTCCTCATTTTTCATAACTGTTTAACCTAGAACCTGAAGTGAAGTTCACTCACCCTTGACGTAATACAGCATATGCTCTTTCACCATTGGTTCAGATAATAGTGAGCAGGGGGAGTAAAAAAATGATAAAAATCTGAGCAGTTGTCTCTTGCCAAGTGCCTCCAGCTCTATGGGTCCGATTAGTTAATTTTCCGATTCAACAAATGCAATGATTGACTATTTTTATGTGATTTCTTGAACTCATACACAGTGAGTTAATTTGTCTGTTATTTCAGGCATCTCACTATTAAAAATGGAACCATCAAATGCGAGAGGTTGGGGGGTGGGGATGGTTTATGTGAAGGGTGGGGGGTTGGGGGTGATGGTGGTGTATGGACCTAGGCTGGGTTTGATCCAACTGGATTGCGAAAGGGGCCTTTTTCTGGGTCTTGGTGAAAATCAGAAATCATTCAATAGGTCATCTAAACATAAATCCACCTGGAAGCTTCCCCCAACCCCCGCAGAAATTGGGAATTCTTGAGCATAAGAGATGCAAACTAGGGTGCTCAACCAACATTATGGCAGTGCATCATTCTATTTTTAGTGATGAATTATCAAGGATGCTGGGAAAGTGCAGTTTTTGGAGGGGCCAGAAGTTTAAAAATATAATGTCCTCAGAAAAGCCAGACTTTGCTCAACTAAAACAGTCCTGGGACCCCTGAAGTCACTTATTTCATATTGGGCACAGCCTTGTACCCATGTGATCCCCATTTTAATATCTCTCACTCTCAGACTCTGGATATGGATTTGTCAATGAATGCTCAAAGACCTTGTTTCAAGACATGATGTTAGCCAGAGAATGGAGACAGTTTGAATGAAGAGATGTATTGTAAATATGTGATAGTTCTCCAGTAAATCAATTCATTAACTATTATAGAGCTAAATTATTTTTGGTCCTAAAAGTTTGTTCACATGCCTTTGCCTTGTTACAATTTATGGGAGAGTGCCAACAGGCACTCTCCCATAAATTGTAACAAGCAAATCCATGCAGATGAAATAAATTCACTTCAAAGATAATGTGAAGCACATCCACAGAATATGAAGCATTTAACATACAGTACCCGCACTTCAGAAAAAAGCTGCAAAATGGGCTTCCAGCACTCAACAGTGGCGGCACCATAGGTAGGAGGGGCTAGGGGGCAAACTACTTTTCCCACCACCCCAAATCAAACTTCAAATTGCTATCTGACTGTTGTTTTCCCACCCAATAACACACACGTAAATGGCACACATCAATACACATCATGTCAGGTGTTGTAGAAATGCCCAAATGTTGCTCCCAGGACATCCAAATATGAACCCCCCTTCCCCAGCTCTGGCCTCCAGCCTTGGGAGCATCTCAACCTTAGACCCCCCATATCTAACTTCCCCCCCCCCCCCCTCCCACATCGATATCCTGGCACTACCACTGGCACTCAACCAGTTAAGAGAGACTGGAGGCATAACTTGGCAGTCACTCTGGCCACTTAGGATACACCAGAACTACGATATAGGGCCCAATGTTTGTTGGTGGTTAACGTCACACATTTATGCACCATGGCTAATCGTGACACAACATGGAGATGAAGTCAAGTTTAGTCAATCGTTGATCAACATGTTGCCCATTGTAGAGGACTTTCACCCCAAGCATTGGTGACTGGGTCCTATTTTACTAGTAAAGCGGAACTGGTTTACCACAGTAAACAAGTGCTGCTTACTTCCCGGGGTTCCCACGGGGAATATAGGGCCCAATACTGCATTAACTGTGCAATGGTGATTTGGCTACTGAGCCATCACAGTTTGGACAAATTGGGTCAACTCCTCCTCCTCAATTGGTCATCTTCATGACATCCCTATTCTTAACTACCAGTGTACACAGGCCTGCTCTAAAGAAACCCCACAATTGCTTTGATGCAAGAATAGCTACCGGTAGCAACTTATAGAATATCACTAGTTTACTGAGAGAAAGTCAAAGAATATGCTGATTTTCGGGACAGATTTAATCAGGCTCTGGACATAATGAGTTAAACCTCTATGTTTACTAAATAAAGATGGTGTACTGTTGGGCACTGGTTACTGTCTACATGTAATAATCGACATTACAGTATAATCAATAAAGACAAACTATTTGGCAAGTATTATCTTGTATGCGGTAAATACGGTTTCAATTAACTCTCAGGACACTAATTATTATTGATTTCTCTTACACATTTGTATGTTCATAACTCACCATCGGCAAAGAAACACACCAAATTGGCCAATAGTTCAGCAATTTTTATGTAGTTTTTTTATCAAAAAAATTTTTCAACATATAATCCGATGAAAAAAATTGAACAATGAGAATGAAGCAGAAAAAAAAGCTTGTGATGCAGTTATTGTTTTCATTTTATATTCAGCACCTAACTAAACTTTTATTTTATGTGGTCTTCCATGATATTTTTGCAGTTTCTGCAGGGGTATACATTGCTTTTGTGTTTTTCAGGAAAGGGAAAGGGGTTGAGAGAGCATTAAATTTCTGAAATGACACTGCATGCCTCTTTTAAAATGGAGTTGTGTCATAAAATTTCAGTCTTCAATACCAACATAATAACAAATGAATTTTTTCAATGCATAATCTCCTGGTCTCCAAAACTGCAACTGTCCATTCAATATATGAGCAAAATCCTTTTACCAACCTACTAATTTACTTTTTGCTAGGATCAGGTGCCACCCCCCCCCCCCCCCCCCCACCTCTCTTCCTCCAATCCAGAGGTGGGGTGGCGATATACATTACTGGGGAATTTCCAGATAGACTTAACCCTTTATCTGACGAATTTCCCGCATCTGCCCAATAATTTGCAAATTCAGCAGTTGAAAGTTTTCAAAATATTTCAACAAAACCATATCATGTGACCCCTTATTGGAACAAGCTCATTGTGCTCGTTACAATGAGGGGGTCACATGATATGGTTTTGATGAAAATGTTTTTTTCAATTTTAAAAAAAATAGTAATTAAAATAACAAATTTGATATTGTCTGCATTGGGTACAGAGTTAATATATCTCAAGACTCATTGGGGACCAGGACAACCAAGCAAATACACTAAGAACAGTATAATTCAGTCTATAAAGTTTGTATGGTATTATGAACCCTTTACCCAAAAGAGGCAACCCCTCCTCCTCCACCCCCCCCCCCCCCCAAAAAAAAACACTTATTGTTCGGTAGTCCATAAAAATAAATACCAAAATTATCATCAGCACCTGCTCCCATATTTAGGCTCCACCCCAGTTTTTTTATTGTATCAGGCCCCTAAAAACCCCAGTAGTTGAATTGCTTTAGGTATGAGGAGAGCATAACATGGGTCTATCATTAGGTAATATTTATTATGGCCACTTGAGCGGGTATTCTCTGGTATATTAACAGAGTTTAGATGGCCGGTAAAACTCAGTAATTTGTGACATTGTGCAACCAGAAGCGAGGAGCGGGTGTTAATGAAAAACAAATTCATTAACAGTCTCCCCCCCCCCCCCCCCACTTCCGGTCATGGTAATAATAGTAATAACATGATTTTATGATGCCTCAGAGTTTATTAACAGCCCTTGAGGGCTCAATAACAGCCCTTTGACTTATTAACGGCCCTCGACTTCGTCATATACAAAATATTATGTCGTTCCTCCAAGTATTAAGTATTTTAAGAGTTATTGAGTTTTAAAACTTGTTGGTAATAGACCGAGATAGACAGAACGACCAACCAACTGACATTGCCACGTATAGAGCTGCCTATAGCAGGTAAAAAAAAACCTCTGATGATAATCTAGGTGTATATTTTTTATAGCTTTATTAACCCTTTTCCTAACATGAAAAGCAGACGACACTTGCAAATTAAAACTCTTGAATAACTAATTTTTTTCATTTTTTGTCTCAAAAACATAGGTTATGACCCTTCATTGGATGAGGTGTCATAACCTATGTTTTCGAGACAAAAAATGAAAAAATAATGAAAATTAATTGGCAATTTTTGAGAATAGCATTGGCCGGTTTTGGCCGTTAAATTGGGTAATGGGTTAAAGAAATTTTATTGCAGGTGTTGTCTGCCATTCAGGTTGTGTAAAGGGATATGGTTATAGTTTAACAACCCCTGGGGTTAAGTTATGGGCCTTTTAATATAATGAATAATGGCCACATGGGCTGGATTGTAATGGAGCAATGCAACTACATTCCACAGTATACATGGTTATTAACTTATTCGTAATTCCCTTGTGTACAGTTTTGATATGGCAGCTCAAAAACTAATTTCATTTATATCCATCATAATTTCTACAAGTTTGTACACCCATCTACGGGCATTGATCAGTTAATCCAAAAAATTCAAGGACTTGTCTCTTTTGGGGATTCAATCCAAAAATATCTCACACTGGCAGGCTGGTCATTTTGAAAATTGCAGGAGGGCCATTATGGTTCACCTCAAATCACCTGAGGAGGGGCATTTTGGGTTTGCCTAAAATTGCCCCAGGAGGGCCATTTATGGTTTGCGGGAGCCATTTTGTTTCAGCCTGCTGGGTAGACAATGAATATCATTTTAAGGTACATGGTTTGTGTAATTATGATGTACGTCATCACGTAATGTATAGATGCAGGCTTGAATATTTGGATGCAAAATACCAGGTTACCCATGACACCCACAAACAGTGAGTGTTATAGTTATCTTGCATTGAAATAACCAAGCCTGTATCTATACATTACATGATGACAGTACAAGCCAGTGCACTCTGTTCACTGCCAGATGCCGATAACTTGGGGCGATTCAATCAGATTTGGGGGACGAATTGTCCCGACTTAGATTTTGGAACAAAACATCCCATGCGAATCAATAGTAGGTCGTACTTGCTTGGGGATAACACGTCCTGTAATCACGCATGACACTTGAGTTGTCACAGTCTGATGTACAATGTAATTACCAATTACAACTTTGGAACTGACAGACCTCTTGCTCGTATTTGGAAAGTTACTGAGTGTCTCTGGATGACTGCATCGACACACAATGAACTTCACAAATTGCACTTTGTTACCTCCTTTAATCCAAGAAAATTGCCGTTTGAGACGGCTGATTTTGAGGTGCCTTCGGCTAAATTAATGGGCTGCAGAAAGCGGGTTTAGGCGGACATTTACCGTCCGCAGAATTTTGAACTCAGGTGGGCGACTGCGGCAATCACCCGTCTTAAAGTGACACGCCTGCACTGGGCTAAGCCCTGGTCAGTCGGATGGGTCCTACCTAGTGGGCTGATCATGATCATGGTCACTGTTTGATCAACCTATAAAAGACTTTGTTTATCGGTAACGTCTTGAAGGGGATAGTTTGCCCATACCAGTCTTTCGATTTTGAGGGGAGTTGTTGCTTTTGTGTGCCATCATACCTGCAATTTTTACTTTTTTGCGAGTAGACAAGAGCTAGCACATGTTCCACCTTGCGAGCAATTAAACTCCATGCAATGAATTGGACAATTTCAACAAAACCACATCATGTGTCCCCTTCATTGGAAAGAGCTTGTTGAGACCATTCCAGAGAGAGGTGACATGATATTTTTTTTTTTTAATTGTTTTAAGAACTGGGAGAAAAAATTAAAATGACAAATTTTGATACATGTATTGTGTGTTTTCTGTAAAAGGTTAAATCTGTTCTTGGGAATTAGGCCAAATAATACAATGTGTGCACGAAACTGAACAGTATACTATGAATTATAAGCTGTAGCATTCCAAGACTTCAAAATTAATCCAATTTCACTTTCTGATAATTGATACAACAAACTTTAAAGACCAGTAATGCTGCTCCCTCGTTTTTGTTCATGTATTTTGTGGAGAGTCATCTGATCGACTTATAATTGCTACATTGAAGTTGCATTTCATGTGTTACACTGGACTCAGATAAATTTGATTATTGCTGCAAAAAGTTTATTCAAAATATTGGGTAATGATTTTGGAATCCCTACTTACTGTGCACCACATTTATTTATTCATTCATTCATTCATTCATTCATTCATTCATTCATTCATATGTTACGACACTTTAACAGCCAAGGTCATATCATGTTGTTGACTGTTAAGGGTGGAGGAAGCTGGAGTACCTGGAGAGAACCACTGAGCAACAACAAGCAGCTGCCAGCTCCCCCAACATAATAACTCCGCACTGCAGCACAGGCAGGGTTAGACTGGTTGAAGACATGTGCACCATCGACATGCACTACGCCATAGTACACAGCGTCATCGTGCCCCCATGTGAACAATCAGGGTTAAGTGCCTTGCCCAAGAACACAACGTGGGCGTCTGAATCGATCACTCAGACGGTCACCCATCCAAGGACTAACCAGGCTTGACATTGTTTAACTTCAGTGATCTGATGAGAACCAGTTACCACAATGCCACAGCACCCCTACTGTGCATCGCAAGGAGTGAATGGTACGCAAATGTCCATTGATGTTTTTCTTGAAAATGGAAGTGAAGAGTATACAGCCTACTTTCCATTTTCAAAATCAAAAGACTGGCCCACACCTAAAACTATTACATAAACTGTCGGCAAATGTATGTAAAACTAACTACAGCTGTATTGATTTGTTTCACAAGCACAATCTTCTACTGATTTTTTTACTGGTGTTTAAGGTCACTTTCCACTTTATCATGACCCAACATAGGTATGAAGTCATGTTTAACCAATCATTAATACCAACGCTGTCCACTTGAGAGGACAGTCCGCTCCAGGCATTGGTTCTGAGTCCTATTTTACCAGTAAAGCAGAACTTGTTTACCACAGTAAACAAGCACTGTTCCACTTCTCAGGATTCCCATGGGGAAGCACAATCTTCGGTTTGTGACCTGGCAATAAAACAAAAGTTAGCTGTATTTGGTATAATAAGGAATTTATCTCTCATAAAATTCCAACCCATAATTTTCTATAAGGTTATCTTTTTCTTTTAGGTTTATTTCGGAGTCGTTTTGGAACTCCAATTTGGAAAAGTCTTTTGAAAATTATGTACCCAAAGCATTAACCCCAAACACCCTGGTGTGCAACAGAATTTTCTCCAATCACTGTTTTGCTGCCATAACTAGGACTGTCACGATTTTTTAATTTAGGAATCGATTAATCATCACAAATAATCGATGATAATCAATTAATCGTACCTGGGATATAATTTACCGATTATTCGACAACGAAAAATACTAATCGATTTTGCCGTGACCGATCAACAGTCGATTAATCGATTAATCGTGATACCCCTAGCCATAACTATGAATTTAACCAGAGCTCTGTCAAACAAGGTATATTTTGTTAAATATCAAACTGCATTAAACAGCATTATGGGATATGTTTGCTGCTGAAAACTTTGCTATTTTAACATTCCAGTGCAGTGGGTTAAATGATTACAAAAAATAATTCACCCTTTCTGACTAGAATATGTTTAATATTATAAAATTTCCCTTGATGACACCTTAATCCTTCACCCAAAGTACACAATATCAGCATTTTTTATTTTAATTATTGTTTTTTTTTATTTTTCATCAAATTTTAACAGAACCATATCATGTGATGCCTCAATGGAAAGAGTCCAATAAGCTCATTTTAATGAAAGGTCAAAAATAGTTTTGTTTAAATTTTTTTAAAAAAGTAAAAAAAAATCAGCTGTTCAGTTCTGTAACTTACATGGGTGGATGCGACCAATTTGTTAGGAGAAGGGGTAAAATGCTTTCAATGATTTCTTTTTCATTTTTCAAAACCTGTTTTTAAATTTTTCTAAATGCTTTTTGAAAATTTTCATTTATTTGCCATTTAACTTTGCTTGCATGAAAAGTGTTCACCATATATGCACTTCAAAATGTTAAATGTTTAACACACTAACTTATTTAAAGTCTGTTTAAAATTCAGTATAAAAATTTACTGTGCTTTGAAATTCTGCACAAAACAAAGCAGGTCGATTTCTTTTGCAGTGAACCTGTGTCAAGAATTCAAAGAATTTTACAACAAAAAGACTTCTATTGTGGAATAAAAAAAGACTCACAGAACACAGAATCTAATAGTTACCACAATTGATTTATCAGTTTTAGCTGAAGTTCCACTCTGCCTCCATATAATGTAGAGCAGAGAGTGAAGAACAGGTTGACTTGAAAGAAAACATGTCTAACATGGAAGTTATTGATTTGTGAATACATGTGTAATTTTTTTAAAAAGTACATTCGGATTAGCTGCTCAATTTATACTGATAAGGGGATTGTTGATCTGCCGCAGTGAACTGAGGGACAATGTTTTCCATCACTTTTAACAGTTAAAAACCTGATAACATTAACCATTGCAATGCCACATTTATTTTGAGTGCCAATTTGGCTGGAAGTTACTGTCAGGCATTAATTGAAAAGAAATGATACAGTTGACAGGGACTTCATATTTGTTGGATTTTGTTCATTTCACAGGCCTGGCATTCCTTAGGAGTGCAGGAGTGCTGCACGCCTGAAAAAAAATTGAGGAGGGCAATTTTTTGCACCCCTTGGTTTTCTGGAATGGTTTCCAGAGCTGTTTGGGACTGCCTTTAAAATCTATTATCATTTCGTCCCCTGAGTTCCAATGTGTTCTCTGTGCCTGCTGGCACAGAGAACACATTGGAATTTGGGGGACGATTTGTCAATGTTTGTTCGCAATAATTCATGACCCATTCTGTGTCGCATTTCAATAGATTTTGAGTGTAGAAGACAGTCATAAAAGAATTGAATGCAAAATTTTGAATTTTTGAATAATGAGAAGATGTATGTGCCAATTTTTCCATTATGTAGCTGAATGTAGTACAATTTTTCAGTCACAATAGTAATACCTTGAAGTGAATATAACCAAAATAGTATTTAAGTTTTTGCAATGAAAATTTCAGGTGCAAGTGCACTCCCAAGCAATCTGAGGAGGGCAATTGTTTTGCACTCCTTGATTTTCTAGATTGCCAGGCCTGGTTTCAGTTAGAAGCCAACATTATTTTTTGGCTCATTGGCAATTTATAAAATATATACTTGAAAAACACATCTGTGTAGTGTGTAAGCTCCAACACAACATTCCAAACAGAAAGATGACTCCACCCTTAAGAATTGGAGAAAGGGAATTGTTTTGAATTAATGAATTCTCAACATCTTGTTACATGGTACACTGAAACTTCAAGGTTATTTTTTTGTTTAACAAATACTTATATGTTATTACCACAATGTGGGTTTCTGAGATGTGTATTGAAGTAGAGACCTCATCTGAGAATATATCAACTTCTTTAGGACAAGTCGATATATGCTCCAGAGATGATGTCGAGACTTTAATACACCATCTTGGAAATACACTTGTGGTAAAAACCGATTTATCTTACTATATTTCTCGAATTCTTTTTTGACTTGTTCGCACATATTTTGACAATCATTCAGCATCTATTAACTGATTACTTGTGAATGAAGATCATGACTACATCGTATTACATTCTCGAGCAGTGCATTAAGCAATCCTCATTCATTTTTCCACTTGTACTATAACTGCCAAAGTTCATGATGGTAGTGTTTCAGCTGTGTATTTCTTTTATTTTTCAGGTTTAACACATGGTAGGCCTGTACAAAAATGTCATCATGGCAAAAAATGCTCTAGTCTATTTTTTATGCCGAGTTGGCAATTTATTTATCATTTAATAACTTATATTAAAATGGTAACCTGGACATGTGTTATCAGTTTTAGATAAATAAGGATAAAAACGTTCATTTTCTGAATCAAATGATCGCATGTGTGGTTGCTACCCTCAATACAGATTTGTATTTTGTCCAGATGTTTTTACTTGTATTGGAGGAAATACATTCTTGTAAGAAAAAGTATTTTATCTTTCTCTCTTTAATATTTAAATGGTATTGAAGAACTAGCTGAATTTGCATTAGTGCTGAATAGAATAGCTGGTTTTAGGGTCTAAATATTAGTTCAAAGTATTCAAATGTTCATTTTCTTTTTGAATGTGATAGGCTGTACCAAACCAGTAAAAAAACTGCCAGCCTTTCGTCCAGTCCCAAACTAATATATCATCTATTTAGTGCAGCAAGATGTAGATGGCATCTTTTTGCACTCAATGGATGATACATTGAGACTTCCAAAGTGAACATTAATTCACAAAAATCCCGTGTGGTTTGTTTCTACCATACCAAGAGATAATTTTTCCCAAAACTCAGTTGCTGATTCAAAGTTTGCAAGGTCACGTCCTCATAAAGTCATGGCAAATTATTACTTTTGCTTTTTCAAGGAGTCACGGTTGTATTCTATGTTTGTTGAATGGAAAGTGGGGCAATAAATATTGGAACATCAATTTAATGTTCAAATATTGCCTATCACGAATGAATATTTGAAGATTCGATTCAGAACTAATTTCCAGTGCACAAGTTTTCTCTTTTCAACAGATTTTTGTCTAAAACCAAAGAAATGAAACAGGAGAAATAGAAAAAAAACTTTTGTGAATGAAAGACAAACTCATGACATGACAATTTAATTATTTAGTGGTGTTTAAGGTCACATATGTCTGCACAATGGCTAATCGTGACCACAACATGAATATAAAGTCAAGTCCAGCCAATCATTTATACCTATGGTGCCCATTTTAGAGGACTTCCACCCCAGGTATTTGTGACGAGGTCCTATTTTACCCGTGAATTATTATTATTTATTATTTATTGTGTTTAACTGGTAGAGTGCTAAATTATTTTTGCTCATCCGGATTTGTCCATGTCTCTTTGCCTTGTTACAATTTATGGGAGAGTGCCAGGCACTCTCCCTTAAATTTTAACAAGGCAAATCCTCAGACTAAATCATTTCAATTCAAAAATAATATGAAGCACATCCACAGAAGTTGAAGCCATTAAGTTGTGGCACCTGCACTTCAGAATAAAGGCCATATTTTTGGCTTCCAGCACTCTACCAGTTAAGGTCACATACTTCTGCACAATGGCTATTCATAACCAGAGAGTTAATATAACTTTATAAAAGGAATAGCAAGCATTTGTGCAATTAACCTTCAGCATATTTTGTTTGGTACTGTAGCAGTGAAATGCATGAACGATCAGCAATCATGGTGGCCTCCACTAGTTCTAACAACACCATAACAGCAGCTGCCAGCAGACAGGCAAACCATTTCCAGTTGGTCTTGCTATTTTTCTCAGTGGGAGTGATAAGGTTAGTCCAAGTAAACCATTATGGGGCAATATCAATACTCAATCAATACAAACAATGGAGTACACTCATCAGGAAGTGAGAAAGACACACAGGTATTATGTCTAAGAAACCAGGTCAGTAGAAATATTCTGCTTGTACTTAAGAAATTTATAGATTCTGCACACAAAGTATCATCCCTTACAACCTGCTGTGAGACTGTCAGACATTACATGTGACCAGCAAACTAGAATAATGGTGAAAGCCATCCAAAATACTGTGCACATTTATGACTGTGAACATGGATTTTTCAAGTTGTGTAAAGGGCACTCCTCAATAAATTGTAACTGAATTGCTGTTTAATACATTTTCAATTAATTGGACAGAAATATGTAAACAGGGCACCAGACACACAGGGACAGCAGTCCACCCTGCCCTCAGTCTACGGAGGGTGAGCAGAGCAGCAGGCCTTTAAATTCTTCCCAACTAACGATGCTAAACGCTGTGCCCAAATAAGATAATTGCGCCCAAATTATGCAGAGTTTGAAACTTTTTCCAAAGTTTTGCAGTGTTTCGGCAATATATAGTTTGGCCATGTTTTCCTGATGCTTGTAATATAGCTTAGAGCTTACCTTCGAATCAAACAATGCAACAGATAAGTAAATTTTTAAAAAACTCACAGAGTTCGCCACAGAAAAGCAATCGGCATCGACAGTGTCGTATACGACACTGTCGACGGCGATTGCTTTTCTATGGCAAATTCTATATGACCATGCATTCAAAGCTTGAGATCTATTATATTCATGTTTGTGGCATTTCTCAGTAAACTCCATGCGTAATTTAGCTTACATTCAAATAGGCCTTTGGCTCGACACTGGGAAACTAAGAAGCCCTCTCGAGTTAGTCGAGTAAACTTAAGTCAAAGGGTGGTGGGAACCAGTGATTATGGTGAAGACCTATAACAAGGGGTTGTAAACTATCCTTTTAAGATGGGGACCTAAAACCTAAACAGACGCCAAGAAGAAGAAAATACTGGTGTTGTTTCTCTAACCATGCCGGCCACATCCATATTTGCCGTTGTGCCCAAATTAGACTGATCTGAAGGTCTGCAGAGCAGGACATGCCTTTTTTGCCGAGAGAAAACTTGTTTGCTCCAAATTGATCCCATGTTGAAACACGTGACCAATCTCTGTATGACGTTGTCATCCTATGTGGATGTCCATCCGCATTACAGACTGACATGCACAAAGGACCATAATGTAAAAGCTTGAAATCAGCATCAGATTGAAGGTTCCTTCTCCAAGGTCTTGTTCATGTCTATGATAGGTGGGTATTAACAAAGGAAGTAACAGACAAGTATATGGCATCAAGTCCTTTGGCATTACAACTGTATGCCATTCAGGCAACTGAGTTACAGAAATGCTCTTTTACCTGAATTGACTGCACTGTCCTCGGATGCTTCCAGCACCACTGTATGTAAATATCAAATAAGGCCAAAAACAATACCTGTGTTTAGGGTATTAAAACTGGGAAAAAAAATTAGGGTTGGTAGGTAGAGATCCCTTTTTTTTACTTTAATTATTCTTTGTTTTCTGTAAGTGTATTTTACTGGTTTGGAAAAAAATGTTGCTAATGTATATTAGATAGAGACGGGAGGTATTGAAATTTTAGGTTTGGTATTGATACAAGTATTTTTCTGACCTTGGTTTCGGTGTGTATCCGGTACCACCATAAAAAAAATAGCTTTAATACACCAAAATTTTATATTTGGCCCATAATCTCTTATTCAACAAGACAAAATAAAATAAAATTTAGATATTTTTAAAAAATTATATCACTAATGTTGATAAACCCACCCAAATATGGATGTCAAAGGAACTGGCTCATTAAGCCAGTTCCTATGACATCCACATTTGTATCATTTTTTTGAGAAAATTCCTAAGTATTTTTGGCTGCCTCAGCCTTATCCCGGCTACTTACTGGGCTATAAATTGGTCATGTTGGTCAGCATGCCGTTAACTCTGATGGTTCCTTCATATTTTGTGTGTTTGTGCCAGGTATTTTAGAGTAACAGGTTTTTGGTATATTCTTTCTTCTTTGGTTCGGTATTTTCGGTATACCGCTCACCTCTAATATTAGATTTTTATATTTCTTGGTGTACATGTACACTGATGAATGAAAAGGTAGAAACTAAATAGGACTCAGCTTCTGCTTTATTTCTCACTAGTGAACCCACCCATCCCAGGACAGGTAGCCCCACACATGCAACAGAAAATTTCTAGCTGGACTTGGACTTAACAGACACTCCTCCCCATTTATATAATAGATAATAAAGTTTTTTTAATTTTGCATTTTGAATTTTCTTTACACAGTATTTACAAAATGTAGACACTTTATACATACAACTGTTAAGATTTTGTCCAACAAAATTTTTTGGAATAGGCAGGGCTCAAAATAAGCGGTGTTGCATCGCTTTTTTCTATGCAAAACTTGCAAAAAGCTGTACAATGTTCAATAATGTATATCATTTTGCGATACAAGATAATCAACTGCAGCCTATTAGGCTGCAGTTGATTATCTTGTATCGCAAAATGTAAATGAAAATTTGCAAACAAATTTGAAAACTAGTTCAGTGATGCTTTACTTCTGATTGTGGAACATTCCAGGCATAACTCAGATTAACTCTCCATCAAGCATCATTAGCAACTTCATATGTAAGATGAATTCTATTGGTTTAAATTCTTCCTGTTTTTACAACATTTTGCATAAAATGTCCATTAAAAATAACTTCAAGCCCATCAAATTAAAAATCCCAACTTCCATTTTGAGAACTCTATTGAACAACCAAGATGCCCTTTGAAATATCCAAGTCCATGCAACCCTTAAAGGCAGTTCAGTTAAAAAAAACATGGTAAATGTTTCATGTGTTGAAGATCATTTGGAAATGCCCAGAAATGGATGTTAACGATTCTATCTACTTAGAAGAATTCAATACAAAACAACATAACATAACTCTGGTATACAAAAATAGCTATGAAATTTTTACAAAATGCTATTCATATTTTGGAAATGTGTAGCATTTTGCTACGCAAAGAAAAAAAGTTATTTTGAGCACTGGGAATGGGCAGGATTGTTTAGGGTCAGTAGTGCAGTTATTCTTCTTTTTTTTTTGGCTAGATATATCATAAAAAGTTATTTCAGAACAATATCACCAAGTAATTATTTCAATTTTATCACATGATCAGACCCGTTTTTCAACCATGAAATTCACTCTTTAACCCTTTCACAAATTCACACAATATCAAAATTTATTATTTGAATTATTCTTTTTCAAATTTTTCAAAAATTTCAACAAAACAATATCATGTGACCTCTCAATGGAACAAGCTCATTCCAATGAGGGATCACATGATGTACTTTTGTTGAAAATGTTGAAATAATTTTTTTTTTCAACCACTAAATTTGTGAACATTTTTGGCCGGATGCAGCAGATTCATTAACCTTTTACCCAACGTACCTGCCAAAACCGACAGCGCTATTTACAAAAATCACCATTCGATTTTCATTATTTTTTTCATTTTTTGTCTCAAAAACATAACTTATGACCCCCCATTGGAACGAGCTCGTTGAGCTCGTTCCAATGACTGGTCATAAGCTATGTTTCTGAGACAAAAAATGAAAAAATTTAGTTATTCAAGAATTTTATTTGCAAGTGTTGTCTGCTTTTTGTGTTAGGTAAAGGGTTAAGTAAAGGGTTAAAAGTGGTGAAGCCTGATCAATCAATAACATTCTGTAAGTAGACAAAGGAGTGTATAGTTCTATTCTTGTGCAAAATAATAATCGGGGACAGAAACTTGAGAGATGCAGCAGAAAATAAAAACACTTGCAGCAGGCCTGGAAATAACCCACTGATGTTCGTTTAGGTTACGTGCAGGTTACATCATAACATCAACTGTAAAATATGTGATGGAACTCCAGGTTACGACAGAAAAATACAACAAAACTTTATCAAATTATCAGTCTCGCATTTTTTACCAGAAAGACTTTAAATCTTTCGCAACTATCACGACTCAAAGGTTGATTATTGCATCGACATATGAACAGAATGGCATGTTTGTTTGTAGTTTAAAGAATTTCTCCCAAAATAAATGGCTTCAACTGATGAGTAATTCCGCTTCAGCGAGATTGCATGTTAGTTGTTGATATTTATTTAGGCAAATCTCGTTTTGGTGTAAAACATGGTGACTGTCATAGTAAAAACAGGTAAGGCAGAGCAGCATCACAACATCCTTTTCCTGTGGGTTATCACCCCACTATATACAAGCCTGAAAATAAGCAGACTGTCACCTGCAAAATGAGGTCCCCAGAGGGTGAATTTGGTGATGCTACCCTGCACAGCAGGGTAGCATCACAAAATTTACCCTTTGTGAACACTCAGTCTGAATCAAGGTCTCAAGCCAAAACAGAAAGATGTACCTAGAAGATAAAGTGGCTCACTGTATGGGATAGCTCAGAAAATTCACCCTCTGGGGACCCCATTTTGCAAATGACAGGTTGCTTATATTCGGGCTTGACTATATAGCATAACCTAACAACGGGTTACGATATAAGACCTTTATTTCCAGGTGTGTTGCAGTCAAGTGACATCAACATTTGATGAGTTTTGAACCACTGTTTCACAATAAAATTCCATCGCAGAATGCTTCAAAATAGTTACATTACTGAGGATCATTTTTGGAGGTCTGCCAAACCGCATCTTGCTTTTAAAAAGGTAATTTGGGGCCTTATAGCAAGTATTGTTTGTTCAAACTCAATCCATTTTGGTATCTTTATTGGACCTGGGTTGTATTGAAATTTCAAGCTCTGTTTTGGTATTGGTATTTTTAGAATGATTCACCTCCGTATCGGTATGGTATTCGGTATGAGTAACATAATGTGCTCACACCAATTCCAGTATCAAATGGATTTGGGGTATACTGCCCAGTTGTAGCTCCCAATCATACACCAGAAAAAAAACGCCAAATTGTCAGAATGTTAGAAGTAACACAGGTACTTACCATCAGTCATTTGATGTAACAGAAAAGCTGAGAGAAAATACCCCTTGGGTATTTTCTCTCAACCTTTTTGTTACATCAAATGACCAGTGGCGACTGCCTTTACACTAGCACATACCGTATTTACTCTTATGTATTGGGACAGCTAAAAATAATTATTTTCACAGGTGTCCCAATTCTTAGAAAATGGGGAAGAACACAGCCTGGTCTTGATTTGATGCTGAATAAAGTTGTGTGTGATTCATTTTCCATCACTATAAACGAAAATCGCCGTCCAAGTTTTTTATATTTTCATTTTTTGCTTCCAAAACATAGCTGTGATAGCTGGGCATTGCGCCAAGCCTGAAAATAAGCAAACTGTCATCTGAAAAATGAGGTCCCCAGAGGGTGAATTTGGTGATGCTATCCTGCACAGCAGGGTAGCATCACAAAATTTACCCTTTGTGAACCTCAGTCTGAATCAAGGTCTCAAGCCAAAACAGAAAGATGTAACTTGAGGATAAATTGGCCCACTGTATGGGATAGCTCAGCAAATTCACCCTCTGGGGACCCAATTTTGCAAATGACAGGTTACTTATATTCAGGCTTGCATTGCGCCCGTTCCAAAGAGGGATCATAAGCTATGTTTTGGAAGCAAAAAATGAAAATTTTTGGTTACTCAGGAATTTTTATGAGTGTCGTCTGCTACGACTAGCGATGGGTCAACTGGAAAAAAAATCTCCTGAATGTCCCAAACTTTGGAGCATAAAAAAAATAAAGTTTTCTGGAAAATATGTGTGTCCCAAATCATAGAGTGTCCCAATACATAGAGTATACAGTCAATGGGCCCTTCTTGTCATGAATTCTGCATAATGTTCTGTTGTTTGCCCTTTTATTTTAATGAAATGTCGGCAATATTTTTCAATACCGACATTTTGGTATTTTGAGAATCCCTTGGTATGGCAAATCAGTACTGGCCTGATACCGTATGGTATTTACAGTCAACTGCCCATCTCTATCTTGTTATTTATTTATTTATTGATGTTTTAAGGTCACATATTGATGCACAATGGCTAATCATGACCGTGACAGTTTTACGGGTGGAGGAAGCCGGAGTACCCGGAGAGAACCACCGAGCAACGACGAGCAGCTGCCAGCTCCCCAACATCGTAACTCCGCACTGCAGCACAGGCAGGGTTAGATTGGTTGAAGACATGCGTACCATCGACGTGCAGTACGCCTTAGTACACGGCGTCATCGTGCCCCCACATGGGCAATGGGGGTGAAGTGTCTTGCCCAAGGACACAACGCGGTTGCCGCAGGTGGGATTCGAACCGAGGACCTCTCGGCTTGCAGCCTGCACCTCTACCTACTGAGCCACCGCGCCCCCCCATCTCTATCTTGCATCAGGTTTTGGATCAACTGATAAATAGAAGCTTCAACCTGTCCTCAATTTGCAGTGAAATTTACAAAACTACTACAACAAATAATGCTTTGGCAAGATGGCACATTAGTTGTTGCAGTGTATTTTAAAGTTCCATTAAGATGTAAATGACATGCCACTCTGGTCATATGTGGATGATCCTATCCTGCATTAGAGCTGTAGGTTTTTAAATTTCTTGTTCGGTTTCGGTTTTGGTTTTTCAGGTGGAGTAAAACCTCGATTCAGTTTGTTCATGAGGCCAAATAAAATTCAATAAAACTCATTCTTATGTCCGGAATCATAACTGAATGGCAGTGAAATTGAATGAAACTCAATGAATGCCCGAAATAAGCTATAATACATGAAGAATCAGGAAGGCCAATGTAATAATTACCTAAATATACAGAACTTTTATTGTGCTTGACCATTTCTCAAGGTCTGACACCTACACGCAACTTCAGGAAAGCTGCAAACACAACTAAACTGAAATGTCGGAAATCCACAGAATGTAGCCTTCCCAGAGTAGTGAGAGTACCCAGACACTGCCATTGGCAGTGTCTGGGTACTCTCACTACTCTGGGATGGCTACATTCTGTGAATTTCTGCAGCAAGAGAGTATTTTAATACAAAACGAAAAACCTTAGATTACGGGATGTTGACGGTTTCAGTTTCGGTTTTTAAAAAAACAAAAAACCTCGGTTTGGTTTTGGTTAACCTACAGCTCTATCCTGCATTCGCATATTTTATAATTGATGTAAGCCCCACATAACCTAAACAATCTTACTTTTTCCTGGCCTGAATCGAGAAATATATTTTTCAAGTGTCATCTTCTGTTTATATTAGGTAAAGCAGGGACAGAATTTCGAAAACTTTCGCGAGAATTAAAATGACATGATGCTTATTCTATTCTACTGTTCAGAAAGAAATTTGCAAGAATCATTACGGGAATCAGATTCTCTGATTCTCGCAAAATTCTTCCCCTGTAAAGGATTCAAAACACTAAGCACATTCATTTTTGTTAACCATACAATATGAGATGACGAAAATGCATTGATTTATACCTATATTAACAAGCAAAAATACTGAAAATGCAAAACAAAATGTTAATGTTATTTCAAGTATGATACCATTCATGTACAGCTAATTTTACTTCAAGCAATCTAACAAGGCATTCTCTAAAGAGTTCAAATTAATTTCCTGCCTTGATAGCAAAATGATCTGAACGTTTTTAATAAAATACACTTTAAATAGAAAATTTCACTTTTTTGGATAAATTCAACATCAAGTAATTAGATGGTTGCTTCACAACAGCCAATTCCTTGTTTGATATCGAAATATAAAAAAGTATTTTCTCTATGAATGATTATTGAATAAAGAAATCCTCTTAATCCAGAAATTCTCATGTCATGAGGAATTAGAATTTAACATAAAGTATATTTTTTTAATTTTTCAGATGCATTAAGGTAAAGTGCATTAAAATTTTTATTTTATGTTTTTTTCCAGTAAAATAACACAAATTTCCTTAACATATCAGTGACATAAAAACTCTTCGTTTCTGCAGGGATGTGCCTATTTTAAGATAAATGCGAGGTGACGATCGCATAACTGGACAGGGCAACCACTAATTTACTTGTCCATGAAGAAAATTTTATATTCCAAATGAACAGAGAACATTAACTGGTAGAGTGCTGGAAGCCCATATTTGGGCTTACTCTGAGGTGCAGGTACCTCAACTCTAAGGCTCCATATTCAGTGGAGATGCTTCATATTATCTTTGAAGTGAAATTATTTAGTCTGTAGGGATTTGCCTTGTTGGGGAGCACAGTGGCTCAGTAGGTAGAGGTGCAGGCTGCAAGCCGAGAGGTCCTCGGTTCGAATCACACCTGCGGCAACTGCATTGTGTCCTGTCCTTGGGCAAGACACTTCATCTCCATTGCCCGCGTGGGTGCACGGTGGCGTTGTGTACCAGGCCTGGCGTTATCAGGAGCGCGATTTATTCGCTCGCCTACTGCTCGCCTTAAAACAAATTGAGGAGGGCGAAAAATAGCCCTCCTAGCCTTAGAAAATACTGATTACCACAACAGCTTATTCCTAAAACCAACAGGTTTTCAGATCTCTGATATGTTAGTGGTCTCTGTAATACAGCCACACTGCCCGTCCCACACCTTCGGGCCTTACCAAGGCCCGGAGGTGTGGGAGGGGCAGTGTAGCCATCTCACAGAGACTACCTGGCTAGCAGCACCAAATAAAATGTACAAAGCCCACTAGGCAGAATTCATTAATAGTACAACTTCATTTTGCCATTTTTAGCTTTTATAAGCTTGAGGAGAGCTAATCGCTCCCCTAGGCCATGTGAGGAGAGCGATTTTTAGCCCTCCTGCATTTTTAAGAATGCCAGGCCTGGTGTACTAAGGCATACTGCACGTCGATGGTGCACTTGTCTGCAACCAATGCTTACTCTGCTTGTTTGGAGTTTGTATGTTGGGGAGCCGACAGTTGCTCGGTGGTTCTCTCCAGGTACTCCAGCTTCCTCCATCTGTAAAACTGTCACGGTCCTGATTAGCCATTGTGTATAAATAGGTGACCTTAAACACCAATAAATAAATAATTTGCCTTGTTACAATTTATGGGAGAGTGCCTACAGGCACTCTCCCATAAACTGTAACAATGCAAGGATATGTGAACAAATTTTGATGCTGATAAATAATTTAGCACTCTACCAGTTAAGGCCGATACCTGAGCAACTGCATGTACTCTACAAGTAAGTTTTATAACAAACAGTCACATGTTTACCCCAGTCTCCGTAATCTCTAATTCTCTATTAAACTGTCCATACACTATTTTAAAGGATAACTTGTCATTTGCCTTGGAATTCCGACACTTACTGAGATTCTTCAGGTCAACAATTTAAATGTAATGCACAACTGGTGTTCTGACTGGAAGGTTATTAGGCACTGAGGCCTTATGACTACCCAGTTCAGAGCACCAAATGTGCATTAGATTTTTGTTCAAGTGAGGACTGAGTTTGGGAAATTTGGAATTTGAGATTGGGAAAAATCATGCCTAAATGCAGGCCTGTCATTTTTAAAATTGGAGGATAGCAATGGTAGCCCGCTTTAAATGAACTTACGAGGGCTATTCTTGGCCCACCTTGATTTGACACGGGAGCCACTGGAGTCTGTTCCCAGTATTGTTAATTTTACCCTATCTTTGCGTCTTAATGTTTGGGTTGTGCATATAGCATCTAATATAGGTTAGAAAAATGCATTAATTTCTTGCAGAATATGTCAGGATTTCTACCTGAATTAATTATTTATTTATTTATTGATGTTTAAGGTCACATATTTATGCACAATGGCTAACCATGACCGTGACAGTTTTACGGGTGGAGGAATCCGGAGTACCCGGAGAGAACCACCGAGCAAAAACGAGCAGCTGCCAGCTCCCCAACATCGTAACTCCGCACTGCAGCACAGGCAGGGTTAGATTGGTTGAAGACATGCGCACCATCGACGTGCAGTACACCTTAGTACACGGCGTCATCGTGCCCCCACACGGGCAATGGAGATGGAGTGTCTTGCCCAAGGACACAACGCGGTTGCCGCAGGTGGGATTCGAAAAGAGGACCTCTCGGCTTGCAGCCTGCACTTCTACCTACTGAGCCACTGCGCTCCCTACCTGAATTAATTATGTAGTCAGACAATTATTGTCAGTATTTGACAAGTAAGCACAATTGCTTCCAGTTAAGTCTCTGGGAGCCCAAAACAAAAAAGGTGTAGGGGCCTCACAGAGACTAGCTATCAGTAAGATTTTCCTGAAGTGCACGATCACATTAAGATGAGCGATACCGATCACCACTACTGAACAAAGTTAACTTTCATGGCTCTCCTTATATGTGACAAGGAGGCCATTTACCACCCTCAGAATTTTGGTTTAGGAGAGCCATTGAGAGCGAGAGTGGTTGCCCTCCTTAAAATGACAGGCCTGCTAATTGCAATTGGGAAAGGATCTCATTTTCGACCCTTGCAGACACCCAAAATTATCCCTAGGAACAGCGTTCTTTTGTACAAAATTAAAGGTCGCAACACTGAATATAAACACAAGGTATTCTAAGGAAGCACATACTTCAATATTTATCTCACCTGGAATGTTGGTTCAAAACAAAAAATTTAAAGTAACATTTATTTTCGTAATGTCAGATGTGGTCAATATTTCTGTGCCTAAAAATGTTAAAGTAATAACTCACTTTATATGATCGGAATAATAAGTATAATTCTCTAGGTTTAGCATCCATCGGTAAACCGCTGACAAATAACGTTCTCACCTGTAAATAAAAAAATAACTTGGCTTTATTGTGGTAACAAAATCTTACCCAGTGACAATGCTGTGGCATCTGTCAGTTTTAAAAGCTTTTACATAATGGGTCGGCCATAACTAGCCATTGTTATTCACAAAAATCGTCATTCAATTTTTGTTTTTAATTTTGGCCTCTACAACATAGCTTGTGGCCCTCTTTGAACAAACTCAATGCACTCATTCTGATGAGTGGTAATACATTATTTTCTGATGCAAATAAAAAGTAAATTTTTAGTTCAAGAAATTTTCCCATTTCCAGTTCTTTTCTATTCTTTTGGGATAATGGTTTACATATAACTCTTCATTTTTATTTATTTATTGGTGTTTAAGGTCATATATTTCTGCACAATTGCTAATCATGACCGTGACAGTTTTACAGGTGGAGGAAGCCAGAGTACCCAGAGAGAACCACCGAGCAGCTGCCAGCATCGTACTCCATCTTTATATGTATATCTATGAATAGGTCACCTCCAGCCAGGGTGATGGGCTGGGAGCTTGGCCCCCTCACAATTTTTGCTGCCCCCCTCCCCCCCCCCCCCAAAAAAAAAGACAAGGGAACAATGCAACTTTCTCAGAACACGGAGGCCCAAAATGGTCTCCAATATCAGAGCTGTGCATGCTACAAATACCTCAGATTCACTTTTAGAGCACTAATTTTTGCAAGCTTTTCTCAGAGTGGGTGAGCTAGTCCTAACTAGGACCCTCTGGTCATTGCCCCTCTCCTCCCACTTCCCAGAAGGGAAGTTCGAGGAAGGGGCAATGTCCAGAATGTCTTAGTTGGGACTAGATGAGCCCCCCCCCCCCCCCCCACTTTTCCCTTGGGGGCCCCCAAAATTGCCATTTGACCCTGGTTTTCTCGCCCAATAGCACACCCGCAAACGACACACAACGATACACATCATGTCAGGTGTTGTGGAAATGCTCAGATATCGCTCCAGGGTGCCCAAATATGAAATTTTTTCCTAGAGAAGATCCCAAAACTGGAGGGGAACAACCTCCTCCCCTACCCATCTCCAGCTCAGACCTGTGGCCTTCGTGAGATACATTCAGCATCTTGACCTTGACCCCCCCCCCCCCCCACCCACCCCATATCTTACTTAAGCCCCCCAAAATTGATATCCTGGTGCCGCCACTACACAACGCCCGTCACCTCTTTGGGTGCAAAGTTACGGATAGCTCAACTATGGTATTCCGAGACAAGCGAAAGTCCAAAATAAAGGAGGCAGCTCAAGCCGCAGCTTCCTCAAGTGGTGACCAACTCTAGCGCAATCTCAATTCTCATCGTCAAACTTGCACTGCCTCGAGGTACATTAAAACGGTTTGATAGATTAACAACATTAGTTTAAAAACAATGGTATTAAATTATTTGATGCAGAAAAAAACATGGATATTAAGTTTTCGGCCAGTGAAATTCTCAAGAATAGCCTTTCAAATGTATTTTTAATGAAATGCCGCCGAACCACTGGGAGAGCTTGTTCAGTCGGCGCCATTCGAATTTTTGTCGCAAAATGAACCTTTTCAGTGTTTTCAAACCTTTTTCTGTAGTCGTCGCAGTTAGCGGGTTAAATATTTTGTAAATTCTGTTCTAACTGAAAGCTCACATCTTCTATTTGTTCTGAAATGCACGACTCCTAAAATGTTTCTCGCAGACCACGTGGGGTCCATGTTATTAAATTAAATTTTATCGTCTGCGCTGAAACTGAAATTCTTGTAACCGACGGTGATCACAGAGGCTGCCCTCTGAAGATAATGTTCGCCCCAGTACAATCGTTCTCGGTCATCACGTTACCACAGTTTCAAAGCGCAAAACAACTGTGCCATTGGGGCTGGCCACCGTTTGCCTCAAATGCCATTGACAACTTTTCAAGGCCAAGACATTCGTGTCGTACAAAACTTGAACGCGCAATGACGGATGTGCGCAGTCGCGCAAAGCCTCGCGAGCACGTCAAGTAAACTCGCAAGCGCTGGAAAAGTCGAGAACACCTATTTTTAAAAATAAGACGCTTGATTTTTTAAATTGGTTGAATAGGCTATGACCTTACTAACTTAGGGTGTAGCACTAAAATTTCCGACCATATATATAGCACCGGTTCTTTTGCGCGTGTGCCACCGGAGTGTGAGGTTGGCTCATTATCCAATTGCCAAAGTTCAGGCACGACACCCATCTGCATAAAGTCGCTATGTGGCGACTACTCTTGCATGTATGAATGATCGATCCGACACTTCCACCCATCCCAAACTGTTGCAGCAATGCCATGGGGGGGGGGGGGCAGAACCCCAATCAACGGGTGGGGACGCCCCCTCCCATACATTCCCACCTCAGACCTTCGGGAGATGCCCTCGTCATCTATATCTTGCCGAACCCCCCCCCCCCCCCCATCTTACTTTGCACCCTCCCCCTCAATCGAAATCCTGGCGCCGCCACTGAGCTGGAGAAGCCATCATGCTCAATTGTCGCTGTGAATTTAAAGATTGTTAACGTTCATCGACGGTACCATAGCTGAGTTCGTCAAAAGCTACAAACTAAGCCGAATCCTCCAATCTGTTTTGAAGTCCGTTACGGGTCGATGATGTAGGAAATTGTACAGTGGTTTTGATTTTTCTATTTTGTTGGAAATAAAAAAGCATCGCAAAACTAGCCGGGCAGTCGACAACTTAGAACCCTTAGTAAGATTGGGATGCGGGTAGGGTATTTCTTTATTTATTTATTTTACTGAAGCTTCTTCTTTGAGTTGGAAATACTATTAAAACAGGAAAATGCGATATCGTGTCCTTTAAAATGGGTTTGGGCTTGAGAATAGAACCATGATCCGCCTTGAACATTTTTTATTTCAGTTTTCAGGGACATAGATCTAGACCTCACAACTGTTCGACGCGGTCATACTAAACACCGAGGGATACCGAAGAGGAGGAAATAGGAGTGAGAATGGAGTGAAAAGAGTATGAGGTGGTGTATTCTTAGTATATAAATAGATTTAAGCAGTATGTGCATGGTTTTAATCCCATATTTGATTATTATTGACGCTAAAGTAATAACGTTCCCTGAAAAATCTCCCCCTCGGTATTTAGTACGTAAGTAGCTTGGTAATAAGTATTTACGTCGGCTGACTCTCGGTAAACGACAGTGTGAATTGTTAATCACACTGTGACTTTTTAATTAGTTCTCTTTGTGGCTGTCGGAAAAAACAATCAAAGCCTGAGCTTCCCAAACTCAACACACATATTAAGCATTGGCGTTTGGCGCTTGGATTGCTGTCCTGTATTTGATCGTGTTACCTGCCGGACCCGGCCAGTTTGACACATACCTGTGTCTTTACCTGATACAGTCGCACTATACATTTCATACGGTCTAGTTTACACACCACGTACCACGGTAGAAATAATGGTGGGGGTGGGGGGGATTTGACATGAAGCTTGCGGTTTATGTAAGCCATCTTCACCTCCCTAAACGGGCGTTTGGCTATACCTAAAACTACGGCAATTGCAAAAAAAACAGGTGAGGTAAAGAGAGTGAAAACCTCGAAAACAAAGGGGACACGTGCCCCGCCACTTTTTCCACTGACATGTTGCGTGGTTACACAATGAGTTGAAATGGGCGCGTGCAAACGTGCCAATATACAGGCATTTCTGTAATATATTATTTGCAAACCCAAACAACATTTGGCTAATAAATCCCACCTTCGGTCGCTTCAGTCCGTTTCTTCTATTTCGACCATCTTCCAACGGTGTCTTCCCACTAGACCAATTCCCTTTAGACCAATTCCCCTTAGACCAACTACATACTGTTATTGATTAAAAAAAATATTTATACGCATAACATACAAAAAATATAGGCTTATAACATTTCAGTTTATAAAATATCAACAAACCAGAAAATAAGCAGACTATCATCTCAAAAATGAGGTCCCCAGAGGGTGAATTTGGTGATGCTACCCTGCACAGCAGGGTAGCATCACTAAATTTACCCTCTGTGAACCTCAATCTGAATTAAGGTCTCAAACACAAACAAAAAGAAGTATCTAGAGCATAAACTGACCAATGTATGGGATAGCATCAGCAAATTCCCCCTCAGGGGACCTCGTTCTGCAAATGACAGACTGCTTATTTTCAGGCTTGAATATCAATAACATGAAATACATTTATAAATATTTATAGATAAATCAAATTATTGATATAGAATTATTTTAAAAGTAGAACGCATGAGTTGGTCTATGTGGAATTGGTCTTTTGGGAATTGGTCTTTTGGGAATTGGCCTCGTGGGAATTGGTCTAGTGGGAATGAACCCTTCCAACCCAAAGGCTAGCGTTCGGGTTGGAAGATGCTTGAAATAGAATAAATTGACAGGACAGTGACCACACCGCGGCATGCTTATCTAAACAAGACGCTATAATGTGTCACGGTACATTTACCGATATACAATTGTAACTTTTCCTCCCATTGGGCTGAAGAACCATGGTAGCCTAGAAACTGTGCCCTTCCACTTTTATCGAGCTTTCGCCGCCTCCGACTTATCTTCAACATTTTAAGTGAAAATGGAGCTATGATGAATGGAGTTTAATCATAATCAATAAAATAAAACAAAAGGTGACACAGGATAACAGAACATAAAATAACAATAAAATCACATTGAATTCGACTCTATATGACGCACAACAAAGAATGTTGTCTGGAAACTATCAAAAAAGGTTATAGCATTGACTTGTGAAATACTAGCTAGCATTGACAAACACTAAATATTAAATTTATCTGTATGAAAAGATGAATAATGTGTATAAGCCAGACTAAACCATGTCAAAGTTAGTCTGGTCTATCTCCCCTGACAATCTCCCATATCATAGTCTGAATTTACGTAATAAATGCACTGAACAAAGGGTTGGAACATTAAAACGAGTTGATCCTTGCATCTATCACTTGAACCACACAAAAGTGTATTGATTATGACTGCCAGGGCATCTCCCTGACTTCGATTCAATTTGTATCATATTTGGCTTAATACTGGTTAAGTTTAATCGATTCTTTAACTGGTAGAGTGCTGGAAGCCCATATTTGGGCTTTATTCAGAAGTGCAGGTGCTGCAACTCAATGGCTTCATATTCTATGGATGTGCATCATATAATTGTTGAATTGAAATTATTTAGTCTGTGAGGATTTGCCTTGTTACAATTTATGGGAGAGTGCCTGGCACTCTCCCATAAATTGTAACTTGACAAAGGGACGTGAACAAATTTGGATGACCAAAAATAATTGAGCACTCTACCAGTTAACTTTTTATTCGTCCAAATACTTTGCAAAAGGTTAATTCTTTTCTCTACTTTTGCAACAGGAATCATAGCATTAGGGTGAAAACTCGGGTTTGTCAGAGATAGTTTTTTCGTTTGTTTTTTATTCATTAATTTATTTTTGTTACACTCACTTTTGTGAAACATTTAAACATAGTTGCTTCTGTCAAAATTGACAGGGAGACACAAAACAATTATTCACAAGACATTTGGCTTCTAACAGAGTATATCTTAGTACAAGATGGCAGTGCACATCATACTGTATGGCATTCTTAATATACGGAAGGACTGCAAAGAATTCGCCGAATCACTAAATATCTCATGGAAAGAGGGGAAGAGGGTGTCCAAAAAATTTAAAATAAAAAATAGGAGTGGTGGGAGCTAAAATTAGACAAAATGAAAAAAAAATCACTTGCATTCACTGGGCTTCATGAAAATATTTTCGACCCCATCTGTCTGATGAACAAAAACAATTAGCCTTACACAGAGGTACCTAACTTCTCGAAGGAACGATCCGTCGAATGAGCAAACGGTCGATGTGACAAGTGTTTGGTGCGACGTTTTCTCGGAGCTTTTCATTTTATTGATGTTCGCTACAGGCAATAATAAATGAAGGAATGTAATTTAATGTGCCACAACTAATGATTGTACTCTTTTAGGTGTGCATGCCACGGTCAAATTATGCTTCGGTCCATTTCTTAGCCTTCACGGTAAGACAATAGTTGAACTAGAACAAACCCATCAAATAGAATATTGTGCCCAAATGGAACTAAATTATTAACATTTGCAGATAATATTATTACATAAGCCCTGTGCAGTGGCTGATTCAGGATTTTATTTGTGTGTGTGAAGGGGTGGGGGGTACTTTCAATCACGAGTCATAATGATTATCTGACACGCGTGCATGGAGGAGCGTTCAGGAAGACCTCGAGAGGCGGAATTCCACCTTCGCCGCCGGGGTCATGTGGCATACCTGTTGAAATATTTAGAAAATGGAAGGTCAGTCAGGCCCACCGATGGCTGCTCTGCATACACCAACGGTTCATTCCCACTAGATCAATTCCCTTTAGACCAACTCCCACGAGGCCAATTCCCAAAAGACCAATTCCCCTCAGACCAACTCATGCGTTCTACTTTTAAAAATAATTCTATATCAATAATTTGATATATTTATAAATATTTATAAATGTATTTAATGTTATTGATATTCAACCCTGAAAATAAGCAGCCTGTCATTTGCAGAATGAGGTCCCCTGAGGGTGAATTGGCTGATGCTATCCCATACAGTGGGCCAGTGTATCCTCTGGGTACCTCTTTATGTTTGAAACCTTAATTCAAATTGAGGTTCACAGAGGGTAAATTTAGTGATGCTACCCTGCTGTGCAGGGTAGCATCACCAAATTCACCCTCCGGGGACCTCATTTTTCAGATGATAGTCTGCTTATTTTCTGGCTTGTTGATATTTTATAAACTGAAATGTTATGAACCTATATTTTTTTGTATGTTATGCGTATAAACATTTTTTTTTATCAAATAAAGTGCTTATCAGTAAATATAAATGTTTTCTTAATTATCCTTAATCAACCCTTAATCAATAACAGTATGTAGTTGGTCTTTTGGGAATTGGCCTAAAGGGAATTGGTCTAAAGGGAATTGGTCTAGTGGGAAGACACCATACCAACTATGATTTACATCAAAAATATTCTCACAACTTTGTATATACCCATTCAAATTTTGAAAAAGGAAATCCAATTTATAGACACACGCAGAAACTGCAGCTGTATGAATGGGTATGGTGCTATACGCTAAAACACATGGGCATCTACGGATATTTGAATTAGAGTTATCCGCCTTGAAAAGTTGCACCGGAAATGATGCAATTTCCGAAACCAAGCCGCCTATAAAAATAAGAATGTTTCAAATAACCATTGAAGCAGTGTACTGAAATCTTGCACCATCGCTGAATGTTCCAGAGAAAAGATAGCAGTGATTTGATGACTTTGATGCCTCCCAAATACAATTGACTATTTGCGTGTTTTTGATAGGAATTCCCCAAACTGAATGTACCCGTGACCGGAAGTTTCCTTCCTGTCACTTTTTCTTATTTGTTACATGGCCTCCAGTTTCGAGGACAGAAAAGGTTGCCCGAGGGGCTATACTTCATAAAGATGTCTGAATGCCCAAACTAAAATGATGCTATCATATTTTTTTTCACACAGACGTTATAATAGTCAGTATGGGAATAACACACATATGGGTCTACACTACGAATATTTCATGTCTCTCAAACGAAAACCACTCCCACACTTTCAATTTAATTTATTGTATAATCACGGGGAAGCAAGATTAATGCCAATTCTTCCCCAATATAACTCAGAAGAGGTCAACAACAATGAACAAGAGTTATGCTGCGTCCTGTGATTCTGAGGCAAAATGTATTAACGGATGCATGAGTTGTGTGAGAATGAAAGCGTTGTGCTCGCTAACAAGTGATCATGATTTGACAAGAATACATAACTCATCCACAAGACATCTTTTCCTCATCACAATCTGTCACTTGGTGAGGAGGGAAAAAACGACAATTTATTATTAGAGATGCCATCTATCCATTCATTGCACGATCAAATGAATTAACCCTTTACCCAACGAATCGCCCGAATCCGCCCGCGTAATATGGAAATTCAGCAGTTGAAAAAATTTTATTTTTCAAAAAATTTCAACAAAACCATATCATGTGACCCCTCGTTGGAACGAGCTCGTTCCAACGAGGGGTCACATGATATGGTTTTGTTGAATATTTTTGAAAAATTTGAAAAAATGATATTTAAAATAATAAATTTTGATATCGTATGCGTTGGGTAAAGGGTTAAAGTTCGACGATATACAAAGGCTAAATTATATTCCAATTATTGGACTTATAATCGGGCGAATCATATACAACTCAAACATTTACTCATCTTCCCCATTAATGTCTTGAAAAAAATCATTTTAATTCTTAACCCTCACAAAATTCAGACGCAAAACTGGCTGACCAACAAAGCTATTTCGGTATTCCGATTCTTGGTCCGGTCCGCAAAGCATTGCAACTGTTATGAAACGAAAAGTGAGCTATTCCAATTTTCAAGAGCGTTTGCATGATTTTCCACTGCAGGATCATAATTTTGTTACGATATAGAAAATATACGATTAACATTTAGTGAACAGTAAACCATAAGTACAGTACGTGTAGAGTGTATTATCACTAAATCACCCGCAGAGTGGAGATTCCACCCAAGCAATAATTGCAAATTTGTTGCAAAGCATAACAAGCACAAGCAAAGTTTCAGCCAATGGACCTCCGGGTTAAACCCGGAGGTCCATTGGCTGAAACATTGCTTGTGTTTTTAGTCGATATATACAAAATATGAAAGTTATAGTTTGGGTTATAACTCCACTCCACGGGTGATTTAGTTACAATCCACTCTCCACCTACTGTACGTCGAGACGGCTCGTCACTGAAATTACGTTCAAATATGGCCGAATGTTTGCAGAACACTGATCAATGCAACATCTGAATGATTCAGTTTGGGCAAGATGGTTATTCTTTCATGTGATCCGGGTTTTATTTCACTCGTCTTCGTGTTGTAAAATAATCATGTTGCCTCCCACAAGAGAATGTCAAAGGTACCCAAAATCGAACCGGTTAACTGTAATCTAATATATACGGTATTCAAACTTATATATTAGGGTCTTGCAAATATTTGAGATTCGATTCGATATCGACACCTTACGTCTGCTCAGGCACGACAAAGTACCGCCGGTATCAACATAAACGGTACCGGGACGGGACAGAGCCCTCCCGCCGAAACCGGTACCAATCAACAATTGGATGGCAAATCGCAATCAGATGGGAGAAATCCGCATTCAAATCGCCCAGCCCCCAAGATTGCAAAGACAAACATGACATCGTCTAATTATTCTGCGGTGACATCAAAGTAATCATAAAGCACGAAGATCGTTCTTTATGATTACTTTGATGTTATCACAGAATAATTTCTTTGACGTAACCGATGATGGCGCTGCCAGTGTCTTTGATGCGACGTATGAAAAGTCAAAATGGTCGGCCTTATCGAGTTGTGGTGCAGGCAAAACATGCACCTGTGGAGTGTTTTGACATGTTCATTCACAAATAAGCAGGGCCGTCGAGAAGGAGGGGGGGGGGGAGCCGGGATAGTAACCGCCCCGGGGGGCCCGCGAGGACGAAGCCGCGCCACCCGAGACAGCTAGTTTGCGAGCTTTTTTCAATGCCCAGTGTGTGTGATTCGACAGGCGGGCCGCGGGCCCCGAATTCACTAGTAAGCATATATTCCTTTCAAGAACTGTCTAAGTTCTTAGATATATCGTGGGTCGACAATATGCTGTTCTGTAATTCGGTGTAACTCAATCTAGTCTTTGAGAGGCAGTTGAGTCATAATAGATATCGGTCGGGGGAAGGGTGAATATTTTCATGGGTCACTGGTAAGTTGGGTTTGAAACAAGGGTCCCAGGTGGTACCATCTAATTGACCCCCCCCCCCCCCCCCCCCACCGGGGCCCGTATTTTCTCTCGGCGGCACTGCAAATAAGTTAAATGTTTGTCGTGCAAGTGTGCCATATACACGATTATCAGCCTGTTTACCCTCGTTCATTGAGGACTTTCCCCATAAAATAATTTTGTCCAGGTACCGGCCTGACAAAAGCTTCAGTACCGGTACCGGTTGGAGCATGAGGGAACCGGCGGTACCGGTACAGGTACCGGTTGACATGCCTGCGTCTGCTTCGAGATCGATCCCGAATCAGTCTCAAGATTCGCTTTTTTAGAATCTCCTGTGCTTCAACTTGTTACATTTCCAATAAACATTGGAGAAAATTGACATTAGACAATTCATTAATGTAGGCTCAATTCATATTTAATTGAGTAATTGACAATGGTTAATATAGTCAGGAAAGTAGTGAATTTTGTCCAGGACATTATACCTAGTTTAGCCTTTGAAGGCTTAACTTGTTACTATTCACGTTGTTAGTAATAAGTGAATAGTTACAAATTAAGCCTTCAAAGGCTAAACTCTGAATAATAAGCCTATCTGTTTCAGCGACGGTGCTACAGAGAATATTTATTTATTGGTGTTTAAGGTGTTCACTCAGTATTGTAAGGATCACCATGGTGTTCCGTAACTTCCGTTTGGTGCAATATGAAATAACTTGTCTATTAAGATTCGATTCGATTCGATATCGATATCAGACACGATTCGATTCGAGATTCGATTCGAAAAAAATGTGTGATTCGCAGATCCCTATTAAATATACCGTATATGTTATACAATTCAGGCTATCAGCGAGACTGTTGCACAACTACGGCTTTAACCGAAAACCCCCCACTATCACAGTAAATCAGGCGCGTAGCAAGGATTCTAGAATGGGGGTGCCCTAGCCATTTGGGTGCGGCGGCAACCATGGTATTCAGAAGGCCGTTGTGGCGCGTTCGGGTGCCCCCTCCCCTCCCAACAGGACCATCCTGTCTATACCCCCTCCCACGTCCCTCCTTGGAAGGGACCTCCCCCGAGAAAATGTAGCCAAATTCAGTACTCTAAGGGCTAATAATCTGAAACACTGTAGCGTGTGTAGCCCTATATTCGAGACAATTTAGAGACTATGTGCTATATGAAACTTCAACTGGGCCAATGTTCTGGTTGCATGATAACTCCATTCACACTATTCCATCTCGGTTGACAGAGCCCATTGTAGATGGCACCTTATTCTACTCAAGGCGCGATATACATGTATGTCAATACAGTGGAGCCCACTTAATTGGATATCTCTTAATTGTATATCCCTGTTAACTGAACATAATTTCCCAACACAAAACCATTTACCAAACCTCCAGTACAAAATTTGACCTGTTAATTGAATGTAGGTTTTAGAGTAAACTCCTGTTAATTGAATAAAAAATCTTGTAACCTGTCAAAAAATGACCCTGACTCTCCCCCGTGTTTCTTTGTTTATAGACCTATTTGGCCTCAGTATATCCAATACAGGCATTTAATCTATTATATCTTGTTTGACAGAGCTCATGGAGCTCTGTCAAACAAGATATAATAGAATAAATGCTAAGTTTATCTCTAGAATACAGGAAGTGGCACAATCCCTGTTAATTGAATACTCCTGTTAATTGAATAATTTTCACTGGCAATGTAGCTATTCAACTAACAGGGTTCCACTGTACTATTGATTGTCACATTACGGTTTATAATACGTTGTACACTCCCGGTCTTTACCCATACCCAGAGTCGAGTTCCCGTTTCACTACCCCTACCTAGGGCTGTCACGATTAATCGATTGATGATCGGTCACCGCGAAATCGATTTGTATTTTTCGTTGTCGAATAATCGGTAAACTATATCCCGTTTTAGACGTTTAATAATTAAAAGAAAATATGTTGAAAAAACTATTGTTTCTAAAGGTAAAGAGTTAAGAACATCGATGTTAAACCCCAAGAAGCTATTGGAAGCATTTGTCTTTCAGGTACATTCATCAAAGCTTTGATGTTCTGAACTTTTGAACCGTCAGTGTAATAATCAAGACTGGTCGGCAGTTGCGAAGTTCGCAACTGCCGACCGGTCCTGATTATTACACTGACGGTTCAAAAGTTCAGAACATCAAAACTTTGAAAGTAACTGAAAGAGGGTCGTCTTCGTTGTTTACTTGAGGTAGGTCAACTGACTTCAACTACATTTTTATCGACTTCAAAGAGAAGGAGATGGGGGTCATCTTGGTACGATCAATCGATTATCATCGATGATTTGTGACGATTAATGGATTCCTAAATTAAAAAATCGTGACAGCCCTACCCCTGCCCCCACTTGCCCTCTGATGCCCTACGGCACCCTTGTTATGATGTTAGTTGGCCCTGTGGACAACAACGCCAAGCTGTACACAATGGCTAATCGTGACCGTGACATTTTTACGGGTGGGGGAAGCCGGAGTACCCGGAGAGAACTACCGAGCATAGACAAGCAACTATCAGCTCCTCATTCTAACTCTGTTCAAGCTCCGCTCAAGCAGGGTTACAGTGGTTGAAGATATGTGCACCATCGACGTGCAGTACGCCTTATTACACGGCGTCATCGTGCCCACATGTAGGTAACCGTACCTTGCCGACAGGGATCGAACTCCGTACCTCTATCATAGAAGTCCAACAGTCAACCACTGAGCCACCGCGCTCAACTAAGTCTTCAAATGCGCTAAAGAACGATCAATCAATAATATTCCGGAAGCAAACCGAGGTGTGCACAGTTGTATTCTTGAGCGAAAGAGTAATTGCCGACAGTGACTCGGGAGACGAGGAATAAAGTGAAAACACTTCCAAGTGATATCGTTTAATGAGTTTGAACCGTTGTTACAATAAAAATTCTATTACGGAATGCGTCAAAATATATTCGTCGCTGGGGACTATGTCTTGGAGCGCTGCCAAAAGCATCGTATTTAACAACACAATTCGAGGCCTTAAATAAAGCGCTGTTTGTTTTGCAAGCATTTTGTCATTTTTTATCGGGATTTGGATCTCAAGTGATTGCCAAAATAGAATCGTCAGCACGGCCATAGTTTATAGTCAAATTTACAAAACTCGTCCAGTTATAAGGCAAGGTCTAAGTTTGCAAAGGCTCGGTCCAAACCTTAACTCAGTGAAATCGTACCGTAAATTTTACTATGACCTGGAGCCAATAATATAAAACATTTACAACTGTATTTTCAAGAATTGTATTTTCTACATATTAATATAACTGACTAAAATGAACCATTTGCATTTTCAAAGATATGGCAATTTGCCAAATGGCAAATTGCCATATCTTTGAACATGCTAATGGTTCATTTCAACCCATTTAAAGTCATAACTAGAAAATACAATTCTGGAAAATACAATTGTAAAAGTTTTATAGTATTGGCCCCTGGACAGTCGTAAGTGAATCCATTTATTCACCTAAGTAAAAGGTGAGTAGTTTGGCATTCAACATGCCAGGCATGGCACATCCGAGTAGCGGGGAGCTCGGTGGCTCAGTAGGTAGAGATGCAGGCTGCAAGTCGAGAGGTCCTCGGTTCGAATCCCACCTGCGGCAACCGCGTTGTGTTCTTGGGCAAGACACTTCATCCCAATTGCCCTCGTTGGGGGCACGGTGGCGTTGTGTACTAAGGCGTACTGCACGTCGATGGTGCACCTGTCTTCAACCAATGGTAACCCTGGTTGTGTTGTGTCTGTCGAGCTGTTGGATTAAATTGTTACTGAGCATCGCTTCAGATTTCTTGCTCTTTATATCGTTTGCTCGTCCACTATCAATTTTTTCTTCACGCAAAAATGTATGCACACCGGGTTGAAAGTATTTATTTATTTATTTATTTATTTATTTATTTATTTGTGTTTAAGGTCACTTTCAGCATCCTTGGCTATTTCATGACTACAGCATAGGTTTGAAGTCAAGTTTAACCGATCGTACGTACGCTGCCCACTTTATAGACGACTACCGCGGTCCACTCCAGGGGTTGGTTACCGGCTTCTATTTTACCAGTAAAGCAGAACTTGAACACAGTAAACAAGCACGTCTCCAGTTCCAGAGAGGGGGGTCCTCCGATGTGGGGGGGGGGGGGGGCAACTCAGGTCTATATGTAGTTTTACCAATCGTTTAAACGTATGTGCTGTCCGCTTAAGGCGACTATCGGGCCAAGCGTTAGTTACTGTACGAGTATAAAACAGACCTTGTTTACTACGATCATCAACCTCTGTGCTGCGTCACATCCCCGGGTTCCCACGAGGAAGATGTTGGGTAACATACTGCATCCCATTTCTTAAAATGAAATTGATTATAAGAGGAGGTCTTACAAAGATATCACGGCCATATTTAACTTTAAATGTCAAATACATTAATTCTTCAACCAAACTCATCAGAAATCCTCCCTCACAAATGTCATCTCTGAAAGCATAAATTGTAAGATTACAAATAAATCAGCTTTATAAGCTTTATAAGCCGATTTTCATGTGATTTAACAATCTATGCTCTCATGGAATAAAGAAACTCACGGTGTTAGCTTTTTTTCAAAAAGACTTCTCTTATTGTGGCATAACCGAAGATTGCTACAGCTGAGATCCCGAAGGGAAAAACTGTATCTTGATTAGTGGCGTAGCTACGGGATGGGAGAGGGCTGGGGCCTCAACACCTAAAATTTTCGATGCCGTCAAACACTGTCCCAGTGCAAGTTTCACACAATACAGAGCACCAATACAGTCGCCAATATTAGGGTTACACACGCTGTAGATTCGCTCTTACTCTTAGAGCACTAAATTTTACAAAATGTTCTCGGGGTTTTGTGTGTGTTGTGGGGGGATGGGATTCCTAAATAGCTCCCTCCGGTAGTTCTCCAATCAGCCCACTTCTCTTCGGGGGGGGGGGGAGGGAGGGTCATATAGTTAATACTAATAGTGGAGTCCCCCGAAATCCCACACAGCGGCCTTTCAAATATTATCTTTGTTCCCCCCAAACAAAAAAAAAAAACCTGGCTACGGCACCCCCATTTCAGAATTCTGGCTACGCGCCCGTGCATAACCAAGACTGTTACAGCTTAGGTCCCGAAAAAAAGAAAAATTGTACCTTGATCGAATTAACCCTTTACCTACCAAGACTATTGATGATACTTGCAAAACAAATTTTGGAATAACAAAAATGTTCTTTTCTTCTTTTTTTTACTTAAAAATAGCTTATGTCCCCTCCCGAATGGAAGAAACCCGATAAGCTCGTTTCATTGGCAGGTCATAAGCTATTTTTGGAGGCAAAATTTGAAAAAAATAAAATTTAAAATAGAATAAATAGGTACTATAGGGTCGGTAATCAGATTTAAACCACGAGTATAGGATATGGGTTTTAATCACTCGGTTTGCCGGGTGGTTAAAACCCTTATTCTTCGAGTGGTTTAAATCTGATTACCGACCCCAGTTCCTATTTGTTTTATCTATACTATGCTCTTAATAAATAATCGACTTTGTCACTTGAAATGGAGAAAAAACAGGGAAAAACCATACTTTCTGTCGCAAACACAGGGGTTTGTTTTGTTTACATAGGCGCCGGTGCCGTGTATTACTACCGGCTGAACATGAATGCTTGACAGCTAAACACATCGTCAGTGTTGATTGAATTCACCTTGCTTTTTCAGTCAAATTATTATTAACAAATCTTAAATTTTCTTTTAAATATTTAATTGTAGGTATTTTAAACTTGATACGTCATTGCACATAGTAGACAGTACCGCAAAACGTAGTATGTTTGAATGGTACATCACGAAGAGTGAATGCATCGAAGTTGGCAAATTACGTCATGTCATGTCATGGATGAACTTCCTACTGTGGGAGTAATTTTTTTAAATCGCAGTTGAAGCTTCACACCGATACTAGTTGTGTTAAAAGCTAAAATTTAACATACAGGCTTTTCACAGACAGTAACATAGGCGAGCAGTGGTATAAATGCCGATTTTGTGTGAGAAGTGCCAGTCAGATGCCGTTACGTAAAGTAATTTATTTGTTTTTTTAAGATCACTTTCAGCAGCCGTAGCTATGATTCATGACCGCAGGAGTGGTACGAAGTCAAGTTTAGCCCACTGTGTATACCAACGCTGCTCACTTTAGAGGACTTCCAAGTTTCCAACCCAGGCGTTGGTTCCGGGTACTATTTTACAACTGAAGCAGAATTTGTTCACCGTTGTAAACGAGCACCGACCACTCCCAGGTGTTCCCACGGAGAAATTACGTCAATATATAGAATACACCCATAGTATGAAGTGGTGAAGTGGTGTTAACCGCGAGCCTTTGGCGCGCGGTTAACACCACTTCACCACGAGTGGTGAACATTTGGTATACCAAGCTACTTTGGGTATATTTTATTTATACCATGATCATCAGATTATTAAGAGTTGCTATTATTTTTTCTCGATTTTACTGAGCAGGACCGTACATACGAGCGAATTTGCTTTTGTTTACATGAGAATCGGTGGGCTGTACTTCCGCTGTCAATTTTATCACCAAAAACGAGATAGAACAAGAAGCAGGGCCTTTTTCATTTTAATAACATAACATACTGTTTCAAGTTATGGATGCTTTATCAACACGAGACAATGCATGCTTGTTAATTTTTGGCGTTTTATGGGGTAAACACATTTAAAAACGTAATAAATAATTGTCACTTTCACTTCACTTTTCGCGAAGCGACGTGCGATAAATTTAGACAAGTTGCATTCAGGTCGACTTCACCAAAGGTCAACAAGGATGTAGTTCCACGGTAGGTGTCAATTTTAACTATTGAAATCACATTGCTGGAGTGTTCACCACGGTTGGCGTATAAAGTTAAAATTTATGCCATAGGCTTTTCATATATAGTAGAATAGGTAATCATGGTATAAAAAAGGTTAGCAACTGCCACATTATCAAAACAACGGTTGACGTGGGGTCGTTACAGAAAAGTAATGAAGCAAACCCAGAACCAATGTCGTGGTTCAGGCGGTATTGAATAACGTCAAATTTAATGATTTCTGTACAAATCAGCAGCCAGTGCGGTTTTTATACGCTTTTCAAAATTAGCGTGCCGACTGACCTCCAGTTTTTCTAACGATATCTTAGCATGATGTCTGTGTATGCTAGTTATATGTCTGCCGAGAACCAATTGAGATGTATTAAACTGTGGGTGGATATAGTTAACACGGCCGAAAACTAACAATTTATCTTCATCTATAAACATTACGATCAACCGACCACGTCGACACAGATAAGTACTTGTACAGAAGTTAGAAATTATAAATAAATCACTTCAAAAATAACCGTTTTCCAGGCCTGGCAATCTAGAAAATCAAGGAGTACAAAACAGTTTCCCTCCTCAGATTGCTTGGGAGTGCAATTTCACCTGAAATTTTCAATGCAAAAACTTATGTGCTATTTTGGTTATATTCACTTCAAGGTATTAATATTGTGACTGAAGAATTGTACTACATTCAGCTGCACAGTGGAAAAATTCACACACACATCTCATTATTCAAAATGTTGCATTCAATTCTTATGTGACTGTCTTCTGCACTCAAAATGTATCGAAATGCGACACAGAATGGGTCATGAATTATTGCGAATCAATGCAACATTGACAAATCGTCCCCTGAGTTCCAATGTGTTCTCTGTGCCAGTAGGCACAGAGAACACATTGGAACTCAGGGGACGAAATGATAATAGATTTTAAAGGCAGTCCCAAACAGGTTTGGCATTCCAGAAAATCAAGGGGTGCATAAAATTGCCCTCCTCATTTTTTTCTAGGCGTGCAGCACTTCTGCACTCAAAGGATGCCAGGCCGGGTTTTCTTTTGACCCTGCATGGATATTCAGTTCCTATACGTGAATTTGAATATATTAGAGATATGACTGGAATTTTAGTGTCGGTAAACGATCTTTTATACATGACAGCAACACTGTACAAAAGCTCCAGGTGCACGCAGCGCTGATTTTCTCATTCCCACAACGTGTTTTTTAATGTACTGATAATATTTTGGTGGTACCTGTATTGAAGAATACTGATCAAACCACGAGGGCCTATGGCCTCGATGAGTTACATCTCGAACACTGTCAGACCTCATGGTCCATCGCAGATATTGTGGGAATGAGAAAATCAGCGCTGCGTGCACAATGTATTAATAATATTTTGGTGGTAGGCCTACCTGTATTTAAGAATATTGATCAAACTACGAGGGCATGTGGTCGAGGCAATGTTCCATTTTTCTGTCAAAATATGGGGAGTGAAAAATAGTGGACCTTAAATTATTAATGTTAAGGGAGCTAAAATTGTCACCGCAGATGTCAAAGGCATCTGATCTTGGAAAGTGCTTTTCTTTTATGGGTGTTTTTTTTAATTATTATTAGGAATGCATTTTACACCTGTTTTATCCCTTAGTTCACAGATAAGCTTCTATATGAGAAGATGGTATAAAGCCAGGGTCAGCGATGGAAATAACCTGAGTGGATAATCGAAGAACAAAATTACGCCATACTTCAGACTGCGTGCATTCTGGACTTGGGCGGAAATGGATCAGGTTTCCAGATTGATTCAGTTTATTTTCACTGGCCTAATGTAAGTTTCATTTATGATGAAGTTAGAGTATAGGCCTAATGTAAGTTTCATTTATGATGAAGTTAGTATAGAGGCCTAATGTAAGTTTCATTTATGATGAGGTTAGAGTATTGGCCTAATGTAAGTTTCATTTATGATGAAGTTAGTATAGAGGCCTAATGTAAGTTTCATTTATGATGAAGTTAGAGTATAGGCCTAATGTAAGTTTCATTTATGATGAAGTTAGTGTATAGGCCTAATAAATGAAACTTACATTAGGCCTATACACTAACTTCATCATAAATGAAACGTACATTTTAAAACATATTTAATGAAAGAACAAACTATACTGAAATGAAAATTGGTGTTGTGAGTTTTTTATATTCCAATAAAATAATTAAAAAATACTTTTTTATTAAGTTATTAACCCATTACATAAAACGCAACAGTTAAAACGGCCAATGTTATCCACAGAAATTACAATCAAATTTTATTAGATTTTCAAATTTAGCTCCCCAAAACATATTTTATGACCCCCCTCGTTCAAATGGTTGTGGTGGTGGTGGGGGTGGGTGGGTGGGGGGGGGCATAAGCTTATTTCTGAAGCGAATTTTTCTAATTATGCCGGAACCTTTTCGTAGTACTGTCTTCTATTCCTGACAGAAAATGTTGATTAACCCTTTACCCAACGAATCGGCTGCATCCGCCCGCGTAATATGCAAATTCAGCAGATGAAAAAATATTATTTTTCAAAACATTTCAACAAAACCATATCATGTGACCCCTCGTTGGAACGAGCTCGTCGAGCTCGTTCCAACGAGGGGTCACATGATATGGTTTTGTTGACATTTTTTGAAAAATTTGAAACAATATATAAATGATATTTAAAATAATAAATTTTGATATCGTCTGCGTTGGGTAAGGGGTTAACACCTTACCTAATGAATCGATCTCATCCACCCGCGTAATATACGGATTTAGCAGTTGAATAAATATTATTTTTAGAACAATTTCAACAAAACCATATCATATGACCCCTTCATTGGAACGAGCGCGTTCCAATGAGAGGGGGCGGGAGAGGGGGGGGGGGGGCGCACATGATATGATTTTGTTGATTTGTTTCAAAGATTTGAAAAAAAATGCTCTTTAAATAAAATAATAACTTTTGATATCGGGTGCGTTGGGTGGAGGGTTAAAAATGTCTATTGGCAAATGTTTATTTATCAAATTTTGGGGGGTGCCAATATATGTGATTTAAAATATGTTTTGACCTTAACTGTAGCCTATAACATTTATTCACAAGGTGAGATTATGTTTTTTTAATTATTTATGATAGCGTCTATGATAGTCCATAAATCCTTGTTAAAATCTCATCAGAATTCCTATAATCTCTCACTGCAACAGCTTCCAGTCTGCACTACAATGAAGATGAGTTATAAAAATCAGCCAGGGATTGTCAACTCTTGGATTAGAAGCACAAAGCAAGTTAATAAATGTCCGTCCCCTGAGAGTAATCAATTCCTAGAACGCTGCACGAGAGAAATTTTCTGTCACATTCAATGCGGATTGTACCTTCATTCCCAAACTGCAATCTTCCAGTGCAGACAAGTAAAAAAGCGGGTGGACGAATTCATTGGTTACAGTCAAACTCGGATTAAACATCTGTAAAGGTAGACTGCTCGACATGAAAGAAGCCACGGCAGCCACTGTTAAGTCAAGTTAAAAGATTCCGTGTGTGCCTTTACTATCGTCTGTGAAATGTTATTGTGTGCCATTCTGTTGGAAAGGGCTACCAGAGCCCTTTCCATCAGTGTGTCACATATAACATTTCCTCAGTTTAATAGGAATAGCGGCAGCGCGGTGGCTCAGTGGTGGATGCTAGAGGTCCCGAGTTCGATCCCCGTCAGGGACGACCCTCGCTGTGTCCTTGGGCAAGGCACTTTGTCCCCGTTGCCTATAAAGGGGACACGATGACGCCGTGTACTAAGACGTACTGCACGTCCAACGTCGATGCTGCACGTCTTCAACCGCTGTAACCCTGCTTGAGCGGAGCTTGAACAGAGTTAGAATGTTGAGGAGATGATCGTCGATGCTCGGCGGTTCTCTCCGAGTACTCCGACTTCCTCCACCCGTAAAATTGTCACGGTCCCGATTAGCAATTGTACGTAAGTATGTGACCTGAAAAACCAATAAATAAATAAATAATAAATAACTTTTTCTCCCACTGAGCCGAACCATGGTAGACTTGAAAATTTGAGCCTCTCCACTTTTATCGAACTTCCGCCGTCTCTGCTACCAAAGCGGAATAGGTGTTCCACGGTAAAGTTACAACACACGCCACTTATTGTTGCAAGCATCCTCTCCGTGGTAACCATCGAGATGAAGGGGGTTATGATCTATACCACACAAAAGGCGGCAACAACGTCTAGAAGGACGACCAATAAGTCGATAATAACTAAAAGAAATGTCAATATTAACTAAAAGAAAGGATAGTAACGTTGTATTGAAACACATTAGATACGCCACCCAACATAATGCAACACGGTCCATTTTAATTTCACCTTTCCCCATGGATTAACATGAAAAAAGAAAGAAACAATAGAGCTTAGAAGAACGTGCCGCTCATTACGCAGAATCGCTTTCTTCCTTTCCATCAATATTTTTATTGTTTAGTTTCTTACATCGGCGGGTCATTAATGAGAAGCTACAGATATAAATCAATGCTAATGGTCGCTCGGTGTCAGGGAAACTGCAGTTTTTCCCAAAGATCCATGCAGGACCACTCTTCAAGTCATTTCATTGATTTTTACCATGCACGCCGTTCAGAATTAAAAATAAATAGTTACTGAGTTACTTCGATAATTCTTGTTGACAAAACTCTCCATTTAAACCTTTACCTAACATGAAAAGCAGACGACACTTGTAAAAAAAATTCTTGAATAACAAATTTTTTGTCTCAAAAACATAGGTAATGGCCCCTCATTGGAACGAGATCGACGAGCTCGTTCCAATGAGGTGTCATAACCTATGTTTTTGAGACAAAAAATGAAAAAATAATGAAAATTAATTGGCGATTTTTGAGAATAGCCTCGGCCGGTTTTGGCCGTTACGTTGGGTAAAGGGTTAAAAAATACAAAATGCACGGATATTTGAGAACGAGTGTCTTTGAAAGCAGTCCAGGCGGACTAATATTACTTTTTTATTGGGGTTTTCGATAGCCCGGGTCGCCTCGTGTCTGTCAGTTTTACAGGCGAAGGAAGCCTGAGTACCCGAACGGAAACACCCAACAGAGGCGAGCAACTGTCAAGATTCTCCAACGTACTAACTCCACAAAAGCAGGGTTTGCATTGTTTGAAGACAAGTGCACCACCGACGTGCAGTAAGCCTTAGTACACAGCGCCACCGTGTCCCTACGTGGGCCACCGGGGTTAAGTGCCTTGCCCAAGGACACAGCGCAGTCAAAAAACACCATCAACTACCAGGCATCGTTAGATTTTTTATAACCAATTTATTAATGATAAAATGTTGTAATTATCCATACTAGCTCGCTGATTCACTTCATACCTTATACTTGAATTTTTATATGTGTTTGCTGACCAATGTTTAGACAGACAGACAGACAGACAGACAGACAGACAGACAGACATGATACTCAAGCAAGTCTTCAACAGAAGAAAACTAAAAATGAACTAAAATGGTGTTTATTTGTGTTTAATATCACATATTTATGCACAATGGCTAATCATGACCTCTACATGCAAAGTCCAGCCGATCGTTAATATCCATGTTGGCGATGATGTTGCCCATTTTAGAGGACTTCCAAACCAGGCATTGGTGACCACAGTAAACAATCAATTCCCGGGGGAGGGGGGGAGGGGGCGGACACACATCTCATACATGTTCATACATGTTCATATGACGAAACCTAAAGGGACAGTCATTACCGTAATATTTACGGTGGAAGTAACTACAGCTGGTGGCCAGAACTTCTAACTTAATTTTAACCGTTTACAGTGTACTAACTTTTTTAATTTTTGGAATTTCATGAAAATGGCCAGAACAATTTCATGTACATTTAAAGAAATACAAATTAAATAATAAATAAAACCAAAATTGGCTGAGAAACTGAAAATCCCATCTCAAAACAACAAAGCAGCACAATGAATTGACACCGTCCTTTTCAATAGAACAACAATCGTTTCACTGACATACAATGGAACTGTTTCCATTCCATAAATCAGCAAAGGACTTCCCTTTCTGGGTCCCCAGGAATTAATAAATGAATATTACATAAGGGAAATAAAATACATCGCATTAAACCATAATCAGTCTGTATTACACATTTCTCTTCATTATATTCTTCTGATGTGGTGAATGTACTTAATGCACCTGGAGACAATCGGAGACATGATACGACTCTGTCGCTTAGTAGCCAATACCAGACATCCGTAAACGAAGAAACAAACCAGAATTTAACCCCACATGACACTGAGAATTTATCAGAATTTCCACCACACAAGTAACCTTCCAGTCAAGCGTCTTTGCTTTATTAACTGCGAGTTAGCGGCATGAAATTTTGTGGCGTTAACCCTTTTCCTAACATGAAAAGCAGACGACACTTGCAAACAAAATTCTAATAACTATTTTTTTCATTTTTTGTCTCGACGAGCGCGTTCCAAAGAGGGGTCATAACCTATGTTTTTGAGACAAAAAATGAAAAAGATAATGAAAATTAATTGGCGATTTTTGTGAATCAGGCTCTATGGTTTTGGCCGTTACGTTGGGTAAAGGGTTAACCTAATGCAGCTCCATGGCAAAATTAATGGCATATTGGGTTTTTTTCCTGTAAATAAAAGACACGTTTGAAAGATTATTTTCGTAGACACGTTAACCCTTTACCTAACGCGAAAAGCAGATAACTCTAGCCAACAAAATCTTGAATAACTAATTATTTTCCGGGGTTTTTTTGCGTCCAAACCATAGGCTATGACCCCTCAGTGGAACGAGCTCATTGAGCTCGTTCCAATGAGGGTCATAAGCTATGTTTTTGTGACAAAAAATGAAAAGGCAATAAAAACTGAATGGTGAATTTTGTAAATAGCGATGGCCGGTTTGGGTAGTTACGTTGCGTAAAGGGTTAAAGAAAGTTGAAAATGTGTGCATGGCGTGAGTGTTAGACGAGTAAATAAAAAGAATCGGGATACATTAACAAGAGGGGTGTGTCCATCCCCATTAGCTCACAAATGCATGGCATGCAATAGACCTAGGCTTATTACAAATCTGCAAAAAATGTCGGGTCATGTACATGCATAGCAAAACAGACAAAAAATTTTCAAAGTCCACACTGACAAAAAAGTGTAACATTGCATTAAAAATTTGAAAAAGTACAAAATCTCCGAAAAATGTCCGGTCAAGGGTTAATGTCATCTTATATTGATGCATTTAAAACATATATGAAATATAAAAGCCACAGCATACCGGTGGTAGCCTTCACTCATGGAAAGCAAAACAGGTCAGAAATACTGACAAAAAAGATTAACATTGCAAAAACAGATCAGAAATTTTCTAAGTCCACAGTGACAAAAAAGTCTATCATTGCATTAAAAAAGTTCAAAATCACCTTCAAATGTCCGTTAAGGGTTAAAGTCATCTCATATTGATGCATTTAACACCTATATGAAATATAAAAGCCACAGTCTAACTAACATTGCAAAAACACTAAAAATCGATAAAATATCACTGGGTAAGGGTCTGTGGGTAATTGTAAGCCACAGAATCAATACAAGCTGCCTAGTAACAGGACGGAAAGTCAAAGTGGACTCTAACAATAACTTTTACACAAGTGTTGACGCCGACGCGCCTCGGGTCATGACAAAAGAAATTGTGTGATCTAAAATGGAACACCAGACACATAAAAAAGTATGTAAGTTTTAACCCTTTACCTAACGTAACGGCCAAAACCGGCCAGCGCTGTTCTCAAAAATCGCCAATTAATTTTCAAAATATTTTCATTTTTTGTCTCAAAAACATAGGTTATGACCCTCGTTGGAACGAGCTCGTTCCAACGAGGGGTCATAACCTATGTTTTTGAGACAAAAAATGAAAAAAATTAGTTATTCAAGATTTTTTTTTGCAAGTGTCGTCTGCTTTTCAGGTTAGGTAAAGGGTTAAAACAATACAGTAGACGCTTGAAATCTTGAATCAAGCATAAATAGAACTATCATATGCTGGAAATCATTCACAGCTTTGTATTAAAATGGAACCTAAATTTAAAGGATTGTCGGATTGGCTGAAACAGTTGCCGCAATTTCCTAATTTTCAACAAATGCACAGTTGAAAGTATACATTTAGCATTTATAATGTTTGGATACTAGAAAGTCAGTAGTTTATGGGTTTCGAAAAAAATAACGAAACGAAAACAGACAGATTTTCCCAAGCAGAAGATCAAGTAGGCCTATTTCTGTTTATGGTTGGGTTCAAAACGTGCCTTTACGTACACTCTAAAATCGGTTGGACTTAAAAACAACCCATATCAAGTTGCTTGAGTGGATATGAACCCAATTAGGTTCGTATTCACTTAACTCAGTTGATTTGGATTGCTTTTCAGTCCAACCAATTTCAGAGTGCAGTCAGGAACAACATAGAAAAGCATAGCCCAGTATGAGGAAGTATTAGAAACTTTTCTAGACACATTGTTATAAACAATAAGAAGAGGTACGGAAGAACAGAAAATTTCATGATTTGAGAAGATATCAAATTTATTCATTTATTGGTGTTTAAGGTCACATATTTCTGCACAATGGCTAATCATGACCACGACAGTTTTACGGGTGGAGGATGCTGGAGTACCCGGAGAGAACCACCGAGCAACGACGAGCAACTGTCAGCTCCCCAACATACTAACTCCACACAAGCAGGGTTAGCATTGGTTGAAGTCAAGTGCACCGTCGACGTGCAGTACGCCTTAGTACACAACGCCCCCGTGCCCCCACGTGGGCAATGGGGGTGAAGTGTTTTGCCTAAGGACTCAACGCGGTTGTCGCAGGTGGGATTGAAGAAAACATACGTACGTGCAGTACGCCTTACAACACAACGCCACCGTGCCGCCACGTGGACAGTTGGGATTAAGTGTCTTGCACAAGGACACATTGCGGTTGCTGCATGTGAGATTCGAACTGAGGATCTCTCGGCTTGTAGCCTGCACCTCTACCTTCTGAGCCACCGCGCTCCCACTGTTGCATTATATCACGGCCGAGAGAATTCAAGCATTTAGTTGTTAACCCTTTACCTTACATGAGAAGAAGACGACACTTGCAAAAAAAATTCTCGAATAACTAATTTTTTTCATTTTTTGTCTCAAAAACATAGGTTATGACCCCTCGTTTGAACGAGCTCGACGAGCTCGTTCCAACGAGGGGTCATAACCTATGTTTTGGGGACAAAAAATGAAAATATATTGAAAAATAATTGGCGATTTTTGAGAATAGCGCTGGCCGGTTTTGGCAGTTACGTTGGGCAAAGGGGTTAACTTAATTCTGTTCATTGAAAGTTTAGATTTATTTATTTATTTATTTATTTATTTTGGTTTTAAAGGTCATTTTCAGCATCTACGGCTATATCACGACCGCAACATAAGTCTGAAGTCAAGTTCATACCTTTGCTGCTCATAGTATTGGACCTTCACAGGACGTGTTGGTACCGGATATTATTTTACAAGTAAAGCAAAACTTGTTTATAATTAGTAAACTACCACAACCCCACATCCCGGTGTCCCAACGAGGGAAACGAGTGAAGAAGACGATGTTTCGATGGAGTGAACTGAAGCATCACGCAGATAATAATCCTCAAATCTTTCCAAAAGCACGAGAAACAAAGAAACGTTTTAGCCAATGACGGTCAACCCGGATATTCGCTGAAACTTTGCTTCGCTTTTTTGCACTTTTGCACGGAATTTGAGTCATCGCCCAAGTGGAAACTCTCTGCATGGGTGATTCAATAGAAATCCACAAGCCGTACACTATTTAGTTCACACTCACCTTATTGCACACAAGAAGTACCGACGGTACAAAATACACCTTCTCACAACGTGGAGAGTCATTGATTTTTGGTTCCATTATAATTTAAAGCTACCAGAGGAATTGTCCACTGACAATGATAGAATTACATTGCGGATCCATCATATTAAATATTCTCTGGAGATTTCATATTATATTGGTGATATTATGAGGATGAGCGGGAGATTAAACTTTGAAAATATAATTCAATTTTATTCCACGTGTCGTGTCAGGAAAGGTGGTCAATTCCATTGTGACTTGCTCGGGGGAACATGAAGTGTCTGAACATTAATTCGGCATAAATTTCCGTGAACACACATGCATGGTGGATAGTGTACGTAATGATGTGGGTTGTATACACGGTCAAAAATGGAGAGAATCGCCGTTCATTTACTTCACAACACTCCATTTAACCCTTTACCTAACATGAAAAGCAGACGACACTTGCAAAAATAATTGTTGAATAACTATTTTTTTCATTTTTTGTCTCAAAAACATAGGTTATGACCCCTCGTTGGAACGAGCTCGACGAGCTCGTTCCAACGAGGGGTCATAACCTATGTTTTTGAGACAAAAAATGAAAAAATAATGAAAATTAATTGGCGATTTTTGAAAATAGCGCTGGCCGGTTTTGGCCGTTACGTTAGGTTAAGGGTTAAAAAAAAAATTACCTTACGTACATTACGACTAAACTTTTCCATTTACTGGTAACATCCTTCTACTTATGTACAGGGGCGGCACGAAGATGACCAACGAGGTGGGGGTGGGGGTGGGGTGTAAACTAGGGCTGTACGGTATATCGACAAACCGATATCTTCCGGTATTCAAACCAATATCGATTGAATACCGGTGTAATTACAAAAATATCGGTTTGTCGTCATTTGTCATTATTTATTTACCCACAATTTAATTTTCAAGATGACTTTAGTTTTTTAACTGTAGCCCCGAATGAATAATATTATCCCTTTATCCAAGGAATCGCCTGCTTGTGCCCTCGTAATATACAAATACAGCAGTTGAAAAAATAATTTAAAAAAATTTCAACAAAACTAGATCATGTGATCCCCTCATTGGAACGAGCTCGTTGAGCTCGTTCCAATGAGGGGGTCACATGATATAGTTTTGTTGAAATCTTTGGGGAAACTCTCATAAACTAATTTTGAAAATAAGAAATTTTGATATCGTCTGCGTTGGGTAAAGGTTTTTCGAACCGCATCATCAAGGCATGCTAATTCGTTCCGACTGTGATGCCTCGAGTGTCGATTGTGGCACTTGTGTTCATATATATCTAACAGTTTTCGATATACCGGTATACCGCGATATTTTTTTGAATACCGATACCGGTATTCAGTTTTGAATATCGTGCAGCCCTACTGTAAACCTGATTTGTCACACCTGCGATGACTGATGTCCCGATTGATAAAATGTTCCATCATCATCAAGGCACGCCTTCGTCGAAGGCATCCCTTAATGATGTAACTGTAAAATTAGTTAGTCGGGATTATAGTTTGAAAACTCTTGACTAGGGCTGCATCGATTTGGGAAATGTAATACATGTTGTGGGTTAGATACCTAAGTTACAGAATATTTGCATTTGAAGAGAGTGTATGGCATGTCATTTTTGAAATGCTTGGAAAATTGTGGAGCGGAACCTAAGACGCCTATCCAGACGAAAATGTCACCACTGAAAAAATGAAGGTGTGTCACACACTCCCTAAACATCCCTTCCCATCCCTATTTATCTGGAGCCCGAAATACTCCAAGTTGAAGCAAACTCTTGGACGGGTTTAAAATGTCTTTAGAATGGATGTGAAAAACAGAATTTTAGCCTTTGTCCTAAATTATTAATACCGTTACCACCAGGGAGCGTCTCGCAGACGAATTCTCAGTCACTATGTATTTTGTGAAAAAGAGCTGCAAAAGTAGAAGGTGAACACAAAATGGTCGAAACTGTTGCTGCGCAGGTCGCCTTAGCCACTAAGAAAGTAGAAGAAAGTGTTTCTTTGTGACACACCCCCAATGGTCTGGTATTAACTTTCAACACTGCGCATATCACCCGGTCAAATTTCTCAAATGCTTGTCAGATGTGGGATAATATTTCGGTACGTAAAACCTATTTGACAATCATTTGTAAATTGTTAACGAGTTTAATCTGTCAAGTAATCTCTCCAAACTATTATTATATGTGAGAACAAGACGATATTATTCACTCATTATCGTAATAATATTGGTCTTTTCCATTTGCTTTATTGACGTTTTTCATTGGTCCAAGATGTTATGATTATTTTTGTTTGCTGATCTCACTTATATGGGATATTTTGACGGGGTGATGTTTACTCTTGTTATTTAAAACCATGAACGAGTTGTTGTACACGCATAAAATACGAAGAACTCGGTAATTGATAATATTATGGTATGGGCTGTGCTCGAGATTATCGACTGACCTGCTACACATTGGTTTGTCAGTCGACATCACGCTTAATCAAGAATCTAACTGATAGACGGACGTTTCGCCCTTGTCTGTTTCGACCCTGGACGTTCAGGCCCAGGGATTTTTGAACCATATTTTATGTGGAGATATTTCTTTCAATTATTTTGACGTTACGGGTTTCTTTTATTTTGAAGCATTCAAATTAATTATATTGATTCTGGAAGACACTATGAACTAGTTTTTATTTATAATCATTACATATATATTTTTTCAGTTCACGGGAGCACCATAATATCTAACACTGTATAGTACATGGTCCCTTGAGTTCCAAAGTGTTCTATGTGCCTGTTGGCACATAGAACACATTGGGGGGGGGGGGGGGGGGGGGGGGGGTATGTCAATAAAGGTAGGCAAATATGGGTGCCATTGAAACAAGCCCAAGGAGCAGGTTCCAATAACATCCACATTTGTATTGTTTGCCTGATAAAATGTCAACCTACTCCGGATTTAGTTAGACGCACTTTAGTCATATTTTCTGGCTGTTTTTCTCTCTATTGAACTTTTGCACAGTGATGTCGGAATATTAAAATTTCTACTTCAATTTTTCCCATAATACAGCTAGGAATTTTATCAATTCAGTCTTGTTGACAGATGTCACTGGGCTCTGTCAAACAAGACTACGTCGATAAAATTCCTGGCGCATTATGGGAAACATTTACTGCCTGAAATTTCGATATTTTCTGGCAGTTTCTACGGGCGGGGGGGGGGGGGGGCCTAAAATGTTCGCCCCTCCCCAAGAAGAAACATTGGTCCAATGCAACTTTCACACAACATAGACCCCCAAATGGTCTCCAGTGTAGAGGCTTCACACGCTATAAATGCTTCAGATTCTCTCTTAGATCTCTAAATTGTTTACAAATGTTTCTTGGGAGTGGGAGGAGGGATAGTCCAAGCTATGACCCTCTGGACGTCGCCCCCCTTCTCCCACTTCCCTGAAGAGAAGGAACTGAGTGGAGGGGAAACGACCGGAGGGCCCTATTTAGGACTAGGGGAGCCCCCCGAAACCACACACAGCGGCCATTCAAATATCTTTTGCCCGCCAAAACTGGCTAGGGCACCCCCTATTATCAGGGCCGGCGGAACCGGCTGGGGGTGGGGACTTTCAGCCCCTCCACTTTTTTTTGCCGGGCCATGTTTTTTGTATGGATATATTTTAACACAACCAATGACTGGTGAAACAAGGGGCGGATCCAGAGCCTCCCCATATTCTCGCCAGCTATGTGTCTCTCGTACTGGTTCAGTTTCGATGGATTTCGGATCATTTTTTGCAATAAGTGGCACCAAACGCTAAAATGTATACAGCCTGTTAATAAATCGGTTAACTGAAGTAGATCGTAATCGTACAGAGATACAAGTACCAAATCCACCCCCAGACAAGATAATCCACAGACATTATAATTGCTGTTAACGTCTGGTAAAGCATACAGTTGAGGTCTATTTATCTGGTCGTTACGACCAAAGCTGATAAATATACCTCACCTGTATGCTTTACCGACGTTTTTTAACGGCTCTAAAAGTGTGAAATCTTTCAAATACATCTCCTGAAAAATCTCAAAATATCCACACTCAGATGTATGGAAATGGGGGTTTTGGGACCCTGGAATTTAAATATTTCATACCGACGACCATCCATCGCCCGATCCAGCACCCAAATTTGAAAATCGTTCCGCAGCCCCTGATTACTGAATCCTGGCTACGCGCCCGATTTTGTAACTCATCTCTAACAAAACTTTAACAGCGACCAAGATTGATAGCATCATAGCAATTTCGCTGTGAAAGATCAATTGAGCGTTCAAAATACAGCCACTCACTTCTGCGGAAGACTCGAAACAACCTCTTGGCGAATTAGCGCTCTGGACGGAAAACAGGAAACCGAGATTGCGAAGAGATGGTTCAAGAAGAAATCGATGGAAATTGAAAGAGTTGTGCATGCTAATTTCCCACTTAAAGAACCATACAACGAAAGTGTCTCCAGTCAAAACGATTTGAACGCCAAACAAAATAGCATGCCACTACTAATATCCAATATTACATGGATGTAGCAATTCAGAATACATAGACGTACAGTGCTCTATGATTTGCGTGTCGGAATCATGATTTAGAGAACATAAGCTCAAATCTAACAGTCGTCAATCAGATTGTGCCCATCAGCAAGACAGTTCACCAATTTGTTAGAACCCGATGGCGCAGTATGCCAAGATACGTCGATGTTACATATGTGCACTTTCAAACAAAGCAACCTGAGTCTCTATTAGTGTAAGCTCAAATCTAACAGTCGTCAATCAGATTGTGCCCATCAGCAAGACAGTTCACCAATTTGTTTGAACCCGATGGCGCAGTATGCCAAGATACGTCGATGTTACATTATGTGCACTTTCAAACAAAGCAACCCGAGTCTCTATTAGTGTCCTCACTGTTCCCATTGTATGAACCACTGTTACGTTTATAAAGTCCTGTGGTCACCGATCACTGGGTGAGACGGTCAGACTGGTAGGTCTCTATGAGTACTACGACTTTTCATACTGATTATTAGTAAATTGAACATGCAACAAGCCAGTAGCTATCTTCCGATATCTGGGATGTAACCCATGTTTTTCAACATTTTGCCGATGCTATCCTATCAGTCATGTCCTCTCTTTTCGTGACAAGAACCGAGGAACAAAGAAACGCAAATAAAGTGAATGTTTAGAGTGAGTGGAACCTGTCAGGGACACCTGAGGCCCCGTAAGGCCTGGGCTGACGTGGGGTTATTTAGTCCCGCTGATGAAGTTGCGGGAAAATTAGACCAACGTGGAGGGTCGGAATCCAAGTGTCGCGAACTCGGCGCAGAGAGCTGAGTTAGACCGACGCCGTGATTCCTTCTCTGCCAAATTGTCCTGAAATAGGTTCGATTTCCGTTAGGTGTGATTCCTAATCACTTCAGGCTGTATAATGGAAAGAATGATTTAAAGTAACAACGATTCTTTTATTTACACATAAAAATAAATCCGTTTCAATATTTCAACAATCAACAATTCAATTCTTTTCACAGAAAATGGGTCACTACGGTTAAATAATTCTAAAAAATCATATAGTCATTCTATAGCCCTGTACTGGCACTATAGTCTACACACTGGAAATGTTACTACCGTGAGCTCGCCATAAGAGCTTCACAAATTTGAAATGTTATTACTGTGAGCTCGCCATAAGAGCTTCACCCGCTTAGGCTCAAATGTCAACGTCTGCGCGTAACTGTACCTCTGGCTGTCAGAGGGTTCCGACCAGCAATGTTCGTCATCTATAAACCACCGTACTTCTGATTTGGGTCAGATATTGTCTACTCATACCTTATGTGCCTTTTGAAAGTCCTCCGTGAAAGTCCTATTGAAATATCCACCGTTCCTGGTTGAATTCACGATTCACAGATGCCCCTTTTTGTGCTAGGGCGAAATTGTCACTCACACCGATCTCCAGTCGGTATTACGATGTTCCGACAGCAAAATAAACTACTCAGAACGCAATCAGGCTGACGCTTCAAAGGGTTAATACGCACAATACAATTAACCTACACTTCTGACTATTGCAGGACGATACCTGCTACTCGACAATCTAAACTTTAACGTTCCACCTGGGGTGTTCTTTCTCACGAATTCGGCCCCGTCGCCGCCTATCAACTTTAAGCTAAATCAATCATGGAATGCCCTCTCTGGCGATTCCAGCCGTTTCAGGGTCCTGTGATCGAAGGTACCCTTATGCCAGGAAACAGAGTCCGCCTGTCCTGGACTTCACCAACGCGTGTGTGACCCCAAGTGTGTGTCTAATGCTCTGCTCTTCCAGGTATATATACTTTTTACCCTAAACTGTCAGGTGGACCGACGCTCATCTGTCCACCTGTCAAAACGGTGGGAGATGACGTGTATCGAGGCAGAATCAATACAAGTTATCTCACGCGTGACTTAACGCTGACTTCACTTGTCTAGAAAACCGATTCGTTCTTGCCATGATTGTTATAACTTATGATGACACGACATTTCTATCTTTTAGAATCTCGTTTCTCAATTTACCGTGACGACATCTTGACATCAACCGATTACGTCTCGTAAGACTCCGACTACTGTATAAATTAAACGAGATGATTAGACCTTATCTAACATACCGTTTCTCCCCTGGGTCCCTGCGCTAAAGCTGGATATACACCACGTGTGTTTTTTCTATGTCCAGCTTTACAGAGAAGTGAAATTCACGTGGGTTTTTCGCCTTGATGCGGAATATATTTTGAACTTACAATATCTTTAAATATGAGGCCCCTTGCCCCTATATTTAGGCTGGCTTTGCCCTGACAGAACCATCTTGCTGCCAAGTTTCGCTTCAGATTATTTATTAAGGGTTATAAACACTTCCGGCATCTACAGTACAAACGACGTGGACTGGTCACTTTCCACGGATGGGCAATATTTCAACGGACGCACTAACATTAGATTCAAACGCGAATTATAGGAATAATCATTAAAAATTTAATTAATGAAGCACCGGGTACAACCCGGTGCTTCATTAATTATAATTTTCCTGAAGATGATTTTTTATGACCCGGTAAACGCATGCGTGGGCATCACTGCCCACGCGTGGATTACGAACAGTCCACGGCGACTGTACTGTGTGGCTATATCGTGACTTCTACAAAAATGTAATGAAATGTACTCGCCGCAATTTCGCACCTTCATAAAAAGTTTAAGAAACTCTTTGTTAACGTTCTTTTTTCGACTGACACATTTTCTAATTTTTGTGACAGAAGGACAAGCTGGTGTGTGTACCCCATTTTTTATTGGAGTTTAACGACACTTTCGACAGCCAGGGCCACCAAGTATCGGACAATTTTACGGTTGGAGGAAGCCCAAGTACTTAGAATCACCGAGCAGCGACGAGCAACTGCCAAACACCCTAACGAACTAACTCCGCACAGGCAGGTTTAGCAATGGTTGAAGACATGTGGACCACGGACGTGTAGTACGCTTTATACAGCACAACAGTGCCCCCGCGTGGGCAAATGGGATTAAGTGCCCTGCCCAAGGACACAACGCACGCAGTTATCCCTGGTGGGATAGAACCGAGAACCTTTCGGCTTGAAGACCACTGTCGTAGGCCTGGCAATCTAGAAAAGCCAGGAGTGCAAAACAATTGCCCTCCTCAAATTGCTTAGGAGTGCAATTGCACCTGAAATTTTCAATGCAAAAACTTGCATGCTATTTTGGTTAAAGGTATTAATATTGTGACTGAAAAATTGTACCACATTCAGCAACATAGTGGAAAAATTGGCACACACATCTTCTCATTATTCAAAATGTTGCATTCAATTCTTATGTGACTGCCTTCTGCACTCAAAATGTATCGCAATGCGACACAGAATGGGTCCTGAATTATTGCGAATCAATGCAACACTGACAAATCGTCTCCTGAGGTCCAATGTGTTCTCTGTGCCAGTAGGCACAGAGAACACATTGGAACTCAGGGGACGAAATGATAATAGATTTTAAAGGCAGTCCCAAACAGGTCCAGAAAATCAAGGGGTGCAACAAAATTGTCCTCCTCATTTTTTTCTAGGCGTGCCGTAGGCGTGCAGCACTCCTGCGCTCCTAAAGAATGCCAGGCCTGCTGCCGTAATCACTGAGCTACCGTGCTCCCGCGTGTACCCCTAAAACCATTCGAGCAATAAGTGGGACAGACTCGAAAGTAAATGTGAATTCAGAACAGTATGAGACGTCAGGCGGTTTTAATGTAACAGCCAACTAGGGCATTATGTTTGGCGACGAATTTATTTACTTTTTATCTTGTCACATTGTCATTTAAACTGACGCATACATACTTGTTAGTGACAACTTGCATGTCAATAACCACCGTTCCCACAGACAGGTGCTTCATTAAAACATTATCAGTATTTTCATCAACTTATTATTTATTAGTCAAAAAAGTCAAGTTCGTGGAATTATTCTCACAGCGTTACCTTGTTAGGACAGTTTTCACATTCATTGCGAAATCATCACTGCGATATGAACAAAACTTCATGCAACGTCACCGTGTTCCTCAACCAAAACACACATTTATTTATTTATTTATTTATTTATTTATTTATTAGGGTTTAACGACACATTAACAGCCAACGTCATATCGTGTCGGTGACAGTTTTACGGGTGGAGGAACCCGGAGTACCCGGAGAGAACCACCGAGCAACGACGAGCAGCTGCCAGCTCCCCAACATCGCAACTCCGAATTGCAGCACAGACAGGGTTAGATTGGTTGAAGACATGCGCACCATCGACGTGCAGTACGCCTTAGTACACGGCGTAATCGTGCCCCCATGTGGACAATCGGGGTGAAGCGCCTTGCCCAAGGACACAACAGGGGTGTCCGAATCGATCGCTCAGACGGTCACCCATCCGAGGACTAACCGGGCTCGACGTTGCTTAACTTCGGCGATCTGACGAGAACCACCAAATCACACACTCCAAACACACACCAAATCCGAACACTCACGCACATCACCAGACAAATCCTAATACCCGATGATGTTTAACTCTTAATCCGCTGAGTATTTTAAAAATATTTTTCAGCAAATTTAGTCATGGCTGCTTCAAAGCAGCCATGACTAAATTTGTTGAAAAATTCAAGTAATTGTAACTAAACAAATAAATGGCCAAAAAGTCCTTTCAATTTACAAGGAGAATATTGGGCTAAATGTGCCCAAATCAATTTACAATTAGAATATTTGGCTAAATGTGTCCAAATCAATTTACAAGGAGAATATTTGGCTAAATGTTCCCAAATCAATTTACAAGGAGAATATTTGGCTAAATGTGCCCAAATCAATTTACAAGGAGAATATTTGGCTAAATGTTCCCAAATCAATTTACAAGGAGAATATTTGGCTAAATGTTCCCAAATCAATTTACAAGGAGAATATTTGGCTAAATGTGCCCAAATCAATTTACAAGGAGAATATTTGGCAAAATGTGCCCAAATCAATTTACAAGGAGAATATTTGGCTAAATGTGCCCAAATCAATTTACAAGGAGAATATTTGGCTAAATGTACCCAAATCAATTTACAAGGAGAATATTTGGCTAAATGTGCCCAAATCAATTTACAAGGAGAATATTTGGCTATATGTGCCCAAATTATACTTATTTCAGTGGCAGAGGTTTTATGCCCTGGGCAGGAATATCCGCTAGCAGCGTGAAAGGAGTTAACCCTTGGTTGTGGAATTTTAATGTAGATTCAAGTTGTAAGATGAACGCAACTAATTACGGCAGCTGATGGATGGGAACTCGTAATTAATTAAAATGCGGCAGTTGATGGATGCGCATTTGACCTAGTGGACAGCAAACAGACGAAGAGAAACACTAATGATCAGGGGTTTTACTGGTATACGTAATCTGTTTAAATAAGCTGAATATCTCACATTTTCGTGGAACAATTTGTTAAAATTGTTTCTTCAACAAACTAAATGAACCCAAGTTGAATTATTTATTATTCGACATTTTATTTCCATAAATTTACATGAAAATCATCTGCAACACCATTAATTGAAAATTCAGGGTTATACAATTGGAGCTTTGCTAGCATGAATTGGGAGGAATCATCAAACTCCGTAAATGTTCTGACTGCTTGACTCCTATTTAAGTAATTGCTGACCCTTCACGTTAACCCAGAAAAGACTTGCCTATTTGGGGATGGAGAGAGAGGGAGAGAAAGGGGAGAGAAAGAGTAGCCGTAATAGTATTGTGGATGACACCGTAAGGAAACAGAGACTGAGAGAGATAAGTGATGGAAGCTTCTGTCATTATATATTATGTTAGCACTCTCTAACAGGGCCGTAACTAAAAATTTTATTTTTATTTTTATTATTATTTTTTTTTTGGGGGGGGGGGATGTAGGAAGTCGGTGCCCGACGGCTCAATCCTATCGCCCAGTTATTTGGAGCATACCCAATTGCTTTTATCAAAGACGTATTCGCTACATATATCTTTTCCACTGATAAAATACTTATATGGCAAAGAATTTATTAGACCATCTGGGTGTTTTCAACAGGTCATGGTCATAAAAATCATTTGTTATTAAGGTGCTCTCTCCTTGGATGTGAAATTCTACCGATATATTGAGTCGGGCATTTATTTATTGCACTTTCTGATCTGTGTATATTTTCGTCGGGTAACCAAGGACGTTTGCCCATCTTGGTATTTCATAATTTCTTGCCCAACCTCTAAAATCTGTGATTGGAAGATTTTTTTGGTGGGTGAGGGGTACACCCCAACCCCAGGGTGAGGGGTACACCCCATGTACCCCCACCCACATCCCCAGCCCAGAAGTTACGCCCCTGGTGAGCGATCGATAGTTTATTGTTCGCCTCAGTAAAAATAAGACGACGATTTTATTTCGCGATCACTATCTGTAACGCTATTCTTCTGTAATGGAAACTAACATGTAGGAAGTCGTAGTAAGCCAAACCAGGCTTGGCAATTTCAGGAGAGCGATTTTTTAGCTCTCCTTACTGCCCTCCTGAAAGAATTAAGGAGAGCGAAAAATTGCCCTCCTAAATATTTTGGTCTGGGATGATTGAGATTACATGTATTATGCTCACATTAAATTTTTGTTGTAAAGCAAAAATGTAATTTAACTTCGAAGTCACATAACATCACGTAATTTCATTTTGAAAGTGGTTTAGTGTTAAAAGTTAATGGCTGCAACCATACCCAAACACAGTTGCAATCATTTGAAGCAAAATGGGTCACAGCAATATTTTTTTTCTGTCAGTTTCAAGTTCAACAACTGACGTCACAGTTTGAGGGGTAATTATTCAAGGAATATTGACACTATAATATACTACCATTACTACTATCCTGTCACTTGAAGCACTTGCACCAGGATGTGACTGTAGATTCAAGCAGACCTGTTGTCCAAGAAAGTCATACGCCTACCACTACCACCTTCAACCCCCCCTTGGGGGGTTGAAGGTGGTAGTGGTAGGCGTATGACTTTCTTGGACAACAGGTCTGGGTACACACACAGGTCTTGTCAAGTGTGTGTTCGGTTGTTGAGTGAGACATCTAGATGTCTAAGAGATTCTGCTTTACCTTAGTAAAGTTAATAAAATCACTGATGTAGTCTGTTTGTTTCAGTTTCAATGAGTTCGTTCAACTGGATACTTAAAATGCTGTGTAAAGCTAATTGCTCTCCTAAGCTGATTGAGGAGAGCGATTTTTTGCCCTCCTGCATTTTTGAGAATGCCAGGCCTGCCAAACACCAATATTTTAGTTGACAGGACATAAAGACTAGGGGTACTTATTTAGTGAGTGAATCGGGGCAGCATATCAGTCCATGCAGTGATTGTAAGGCTACAGCTTGATAACTGCAATGTTTTCTTCAATGAAAATAACAAATTTCGGACATGGATCCTCGGTACACTCTAAAATCAGTTGGGTTATTATTATTTATTAAGGTTTAACGACATTTTAACAGCCAAGGTCATATCGTGTCGGTAACAGTTTTACGGGTGGAGGAAGACAGAGTACCCGGAGAGAACCACCGAGCAACGACGAGCAGCTGCCAGCTCCCCAACATCGTTACTCCGCACTGCAGCACAGGCAGGGTTAGATTGGTTGAAGGCATGCGCACCATCGTGCAGTACGCCTTAGTACACGGCTTCATCGTGCCCCCATGTGGACAATCGGGTTTAAGTGCCTTGCCCAAGGACACAACGCGGGAGTCCGAATCGATCACTCAGACGGTCACCCATCCAAGGACTAACCGGGCTCGACGTTGCTTAACTTCAGTGATCTGGCGAGAACCGGTTACCGCAATGCCACCGCGCCCTAATCAATTGGGTTAAAAGTTAGCACAAGTCAACTGGATTGAGTGAATATGAATCCAATTGGGTTCATTTTCACTCAACCCAGTTGATTTGGGTTAACTTTTAACCTCATATTCACTCAACCCGGTTGATTTGGGTTAATTTGTACACTCCAAAATCAGTTGGGTTAAAAGTTAACCCAAATCAACTGGGTTGAGTGAAGATGAACCTAGTTGGGTTCATATTCACTCAACCCAGTTGATTTGGGTTAACTTTTAACCCAACAGATTTTAGAGTGCAAGCTCTAGGGGAGAGCTCTCCGGGAACTTAACTTAACTTTTCACTGCCGTGAGTGATGGAAGCCCAACTGTGGGCTCTACTGAAAAACCGGTACCCCAATAAAACAAGAGGCCTGTATCGCAAAGCGCTGCTAATGCCCCAGACCGCAAGAAAAATTTCTAAGTCGAAAGAGTAAGAAAGGGCCGTAACTCTGGACAAAATGTGTGGAAGAAACTTACGCAGCACAGGTATCATTCCCCCATGATGCTCTATCACGACACCAAATATCATTCAAATCGGAGTAGCAGTGGCCGAGATACAAGGGGAAATGTAGGGAGAGACGGAGGCACGGACGGACGGACTGACGGACGGACCGACGGACGGACGGATAATGCGATTCCTATATATCCCCGCTGGGGGCGGGGGTATAAAAATACTATGTTCAAACGACATTGGTTCATTACTATGCATTTACAGGTTTTTAACTGGTCGAGTAGGGAGCGCGGTGGCTCAGTGGTACACTGTTGGACTTCTATGCTAGAGGTCCCGAGTTTGATCTCCGACCGGGACGATCCGCGTTGTGTCCTGGGGCAAGGCACTTTATCCTGGTTGCCTTTATTTAAGGCTTCGAATTGTGTTGTTAAATACGATGCTTTTGGCAGCGCTTCAAGACATAGTCCCCAGCGACGAATATATTTTGACGCATTCCGTAATAGAATTTTTATTGTAACAACGGTTAAAACTCATTAAACGATATCACTTGGAAGTGTTTTCACTTTATTCCTCGTCTCCCGAGTCACTGTCGGCAATTACTCTTTCGCTCAAGAATACAACTGTGCACACCTCGGAATGCTTCCGGAATATTATTGATTGATCGTTCTTTAGCGCATTTAAAGACTTAGTTGAGTGCCGTGGCTCAGTGGTAGACTGTTGGACTTCCATGCTAGAGGTCCAGAGTTCGATCCCTGTCCATGGGCAAGGCATTTTATCCCGGTTACCTATACATGTGGGCACGATGACGCCGTGTACTAAGGCGTACTGCACTTCGATGGTGCACATGTCTTTAACCGCTGTAACCCTACTTGAGCGGAGCATGAACAGAGTTAGAATGTTGAGGAGCTGACAGTTGCTCGTCGATGCTCGGTGGTTCTCTCCGGGTACTCCGACTTCCACCACCCGTCAAACTCTCACGGTCACGATTAGCCATTGTGCATAAGTATGTGACATTGAACACCAATACATAAATAAATAACTGGTCGAGTGCTACATTTTTCTGATTACAGATTTCTTATCATTATTTATCTACTTTATACGTAAAAACAGTAACGTTTTATCTTTTATCGTTATCGAAAACTCGCCGTCAATAAAAAATCTTTTATCGTTACTGCAGTAAGAATAAAAGTCACGTGATATCGCAAGAATACAACGTTCACGCCCATCTCATTTGCATGACGTACTATTTCATTCAACACTTTGAATAACTAATTATCGCTGCCGCGGATCGAAACAAATAAAACGGGGCGTATTTATCGAAATGTATTGAATAAAAAAGAAGGCCATTAATTAAACTTACTGAATTGTAAAAATAAAATTTGACGGAAAAGAGTAAAAATTAGTAACTTACACTTTTTCAAATGAGATTATTTCACCCTTCGAGACTTTAATTATCCTGACGTTCAAACGTCACTGGGAATTCAGTTTCTTCAACATTTTTCAAAATGTGACGTCAAACGTCGGAAAGTACAAATAACCAGATATTTTTCACATTAGTGATTATCTGGTTGAAGGCTAGATTATTTTTAGTGGTCTGCATTTGTTAATCAAAACTTGTTTTATTACGGGAGTGGGGGAGGTGGGGGTGTAGATAAAAGGGTTATATACACATGGTGTTTGTAAAAAATCTTTTATCGCGACTCGAGCGTTTTCGGGGGCTACATAGCTACTCGTCGCTGCGCGACTCGTAGCTATATATGCCCCCGAAAACGCTCTCGTCGCGATAAAAGATTTTTTACAAACACCATGTGTATATAACCCATATTTATTGCTCTTTTACATTTGGTTGGATAGTGCCAATAGGCACTATCCAATCAAATGTAACTGAGCAATGTGTCATTAACAAAATCTGATTCCCATCAGGGTTAATATGAAACCTATTCCAACAGAATTTAGGTGCTATGGTCATAGCCTATGGTATTTTGCAAAGCCCATACAAGGGCTTCTAGCATTCTACCAGTTAAGACCAGTTTCAGCATCTGTGACTGCACCATGACTGCAACACAAGGATGAAGTCAAGTATTATCCAGTCGTCTATACCTATGCTACTCACTTTCGAGGATATTTAACACATGCGTTAGTTACCTGATTTATTACATGCCCGTTCCATAAAATGCAGTAAAAAAAAACATCTTCAGCAACAGTAAACCATGCGGAAAATAAAAATCCGTTCCGCACACATGTATGGAACGGAAATCATTGACGGACTATTTTTAAATGGAAACGAAATTTACTTAACCCTTTACCCAACGTAACGGCGAAAACCGCTCAGGGCTATTCTCAAAACTCTCCAATTGATTTTCATTATTTTTTCATTTTTTTGTCTCAAAACCATAGGTTATGACCACTCGTTGGAACGAGCTTGTCGAGCTCGTTCCAATGAGGGGTTATAACCTATGGTTTTGAGACAAAAAATGAAAAAAATTAGTTATTCAAGAATTATTTTTACAAGTGTCTGCTTTTCATGTTAGGTAAAGGGTTAAATTTTCTACAAATCGTGCACCGCAATTACAATTTGAAACCACAGCGGCAGCTAATACTGTCTCCTGAGTAGACAAGTAGGCACACAGAAGACATTGGAACTCAGAGGACAAAATAGTAACATGGGTTCCCTTCGCGAATTTGGTTGGAGATGAGATGTGTTCTTAGTTGTCAAATGAATTGCCGGGTGTCCTTCTAATAATTGTTTTTACAGACGTGAAGGTGTGTAATAAACACTGAACGACACGTGCGAGTGAATGGGTTAATCGATATGGCACTTGTGCTATATCGATTAACCCATTCACACGCGCGTGTCGTTCTGTGTATTTACCAGAAACCAGAACCCGTTTACCACAGTAAACAATCACTATTCCACTTCCGTGGGTTCCCCTACGGGATTCACTACTATTTATTAGAGGGAACCTGTATGTACTCTACAAACAAATGCGACAAAACAATTCCTTGTGAATAAATTTCGCTCCGTAGAACTAATATTGCACTCCACCTAGAAAACGGAGAAGAGAACCACGGCTACACTTGTTCCCACCTAGAATTACTCAACACCAAGATGAGGGAGCTCTCTCCACCACGCTACTAAACTCTTGTGTGGATTTTTCAGATCTGAAAGAAAAACTATAGGCCATTTTTACATAGCGCTACCTTACATCCGGGACTCGATATGCCCGTGGAAACTAACCATTCAGATTTGTTACTAAAAATGGCATCCACGTCTGCTGTACTGTTCTGAAAGCTGCATTTATATCGTTTGTTTCCACTTTATAAATATTTTTTGTCATTGCTGACGTTGTTTTGAAAATTCGATTGTGTGCCTGCCTCCCGTTCTTCGAACGAAACATTTTAGTTTTAAAAACCCGGGCGTACATTGTAGTTGAGAGTTGTGACGAATGTCGGAACGAACACGAAGGAGTGCAATACGAAAATGATAAGTTTGGATATAACACCGCAAAATACACAAATTTCTAACACCCAACCTTTGTTCTCTTTGGGGATGAGAACAAATGGATCAGGTAAATTGTCCGAATTTTAATTGATAAAACGCAAACGAAAAACGAAGCTTTCAATGCCGATCAGCAGTTCAGTACACGTGTGTGCAAGGTTGATAAATAAAGCCAGTTTGTGGGAGCATATGGAGTCCCGGTGTGACAGGAATGATAGTCCGTAGGAAAATTAGTCCCTCTGGACTATTATTCCGCGGAATTATAGTCCTAGGGATAACATTTCTAGGAATAGTAGTCCGCCGGACTACTATTCCTAGAAATGTTAGACCTAGGACTATAATTCCGCGGAATAATAGTCCAGAGGGACTAACGTTCCTACGGACTATCATTCCTGTCACACCGGATGTAAGATGGCGCTATGTAAGAATGGTCTATTGATCTGGCTTGTGGGTGGTGTTGCAATAAGAAGCAATCATCCTATTTGCAAAAAAAACCCCAAGTGTCTATGGTAGTTGACTGCTTTTATTCAACAAGAACACGTTTGTGTTTGCATTTACATGTCAGAGCACGTATTATATTTCCTGCACGCCGAGATAGTGGTAATCTTTCTTAGATAACACAAAAGGGTATCGGGAAAAAGTTCAGAGGTCGCTATCATTAAGGGTCATAAATATGGACTTAATCTCAAAGACTAAACGCGAGTCGCATAATAATTTTTGACCTGTTCTAAATAAATGAAGATGACACGTGTTCACAAGCGGAACTTGAAATCAGCCGCAGCCACATGGCAATTATTGTGCCGAGAACAAGAGGACGGATGTAGGTGGAGCAATGTGTGAATATTAGAAGACAAAATGTCTAAGACCACCCCCGCCCCTCTCGATATTGATACGGAAGGACAGAAGGAGTTGTGAATGTGTACTTAGAATTCCGGGTGAAACGAGAGGGTTTTCCTTTCTTTCAGTTTGTCCATGATGGGAATATTTTTTTAAGTCGCCTGAAATTCTCTTGGTGTGAATAACACACATTTTGCAGCACATTTTTCGTTTGTAAATGAAGGTTTATTTTTGAAGTGATTGTGGAGTGGGTAGGCAAAGTGTCATTTTCTTTACCAACCTAGTTTTCTTTCTTTCAGTCCTTCTTTGTTGGTGCTTTGGGTGATTTTCGGCGTGTATGCCGTGAGCACAACACAAGTTTAATGTAGGGCTGTCACGATTAATCGATTGTCGATCGGTCACGCCGAAACAGATTAGTATTTCTTGTTCTCGAAGAATCGTTAAAGTTTTCACTGTTTTAGACATTTAAAAATTAAAAAAAAAATCATGAAAAAACTATTGTTTCTAAAGGTAAAAGGCCAAGAACGTCGACGTTAAACCTCAAGGAGCCGTTAGAAGCATTTGTCTTTTAGGTACATTCAAAGCTTTGATGTTCTGAACTTTTGAACCGTCAGTGTAATAATCAAGACCGGTCGTCAGTTGCGAAGTTCGCAACTGACGACCGGTCTTGATTATTACACTGACGGTTCAAAAGTTCAGAACATCAAAGCTTAGAATGTACCTAAAAGAGGATCGCCTTCGTTGTTTACTTAAGGTAGGTCAACTGACTTGAACTTCATTTTTAACGACTGCAAGGAGAGGGAGAAGGGGGGTCATCTAGGTACGATTAATAAATTATTATCGATTATTTGCGACGATTAATCGATTCCTAAATTCAAGAATCCTGACAGCCCTAGTTTAATGTCATGTTTAGATTATGATGCTGCTGCTAAATTTAGAGATCTTCAACCCAGAGATAAATCCCTGTGAGAAGGAGTATCAGGGTATGAGGGTATGAAGGACATAAAACTGCTACAGGTGGTTGATAGTTTGGAGATATTAGGGCTGTCACGATTAATCTATTAATCGACTGTTGATCGGTCACGGCGAAATCGATTAGTATTTTTCGTTGTCGAATAATCGGTAAATTGTATCCCGTTCTAGACGTTTAATAATTAAAAGAAAATTTGATGAAAAAACTATTGTTTCTAAAGGTAAAGAGTTAAGAACATCGATGTTAAACCCCAAGACGCTGTTGGAAGCAATAGTCTTCCAGGTACATTCATCAAAGCTTTGATGTTCTGAACTTCTGAACCGTCAGTGTAATAATCAAGACCGGTCGGCAGTTGCGAAGTTCGCAACTGCCGACCGGTCTTGATTATTACACTGACGGTTCAAAAGTTCAGAACATCAAAGCTTTGAATGCACCTAAAAAGGATCGTCTTCGTTGTTTCCTTGAGGTAGGTCAACTGACTTGAACTTCATTTTTATCGACTTCAAAGAGAGGGAGAGGGGGGGGGGGGTCATTTAGGTACGATTAATCGTCGATTATTTGCGACGATTAATCGATTCCTAAATTAAAAAATCGTGACAGCCCTAGGAGATATACCAATAGGACCAACCCTACAAATTAGACAGTCTAATCTGCAATGTCATAGTGAATGACGAAACAAACTGAGAAGTATTTTAGCGTAGGAATTCTTTTGGCTGTCTACAGGGGCCGAATTTGGGACCCTTTTCCAATGGTATTTTGGCATGCTTTTTCCCACTCTCAGTCCTCATTCAAATAAAAATGTAATGCTTCGTCAACTCTTTATTTTCAGGTCTGTTAGTAGCAAGCCTTTCAGTTTATAATTAGTTGGTAGAGAAAGAGAGTTAGTTTTCTCTCTTCGCAAAAATGATCTGCAACAAAACTCACCTCCCGTCGACAATGATATCATATTTACTACATAATGTTTACAAAGGCTATCAGCGAAGAAACATTTAGTGTTGATTCGGTGTCTCGAGTAAACGGTGAGACATCCTCCTTTTACAAGTGATCAAAGCTATCAAAATATCATGGTTCCATGTATTATCATGTATGTAATGCAGAATGGGTGAATTCCCGCATGAAAAACACGTGTTGCTGAATATAAGACTTGCAATCACATCCTACATTAACCATCTGGATCATTTTTTTTCTTTTTTAGTTCCGGAGCAAATGATTGTTATGAATTACACTGGGTTTACAAAAATAAAACTTGAACTCTCCCAAGAACTATTCAAAGGAGGTTTCCATTATGTTATTTATTTATTGGGATTTAAGGTCACATACGTCTGCACAATGACTAATCGTGACCGTGACAGTTTTACGGGTGGAGGAAGCCGGAGTACCCGGAAAGAACCACCGAGCAACGACGAGCAACTGTCAGATCCTCAACGTTCTAACTCTGTTCAAGCTCTGCTCAAGCAGGGTTAAAGCGGTTGAAGACATGTGCACCATCGACGTGTAGTACGCCTTAGTGCACGGCGTCATCGTGCCCCCATGTGGGCAACCGGGATGAAGTGCCTTGCCCAAGGACACAACGCGTGTCGTCCCAGGTGGGGATCGAACGTGGGATCTCTAGCATAGAAGTCCAACAGTCTACCACTGAGCCACCGCGCTCCCCTTCCATTATGTTAAATGTTAAATGATTTCCTCAATCTTTTACTGCACAGTACCTATCAAAATTGGTGGCTAGATCAGGTTAGATAACGAATTTATATTTATTTATCTATCTGTCTAATGGTGTTATTTCAATCGCTATGGCATTAACCCTTTACCCAACGAATCGCCCGCATCCGCCCGCGTAATATGCAAATTCAGCAGTTGAAAAAATATTATTTTTCAAAACATTTCAACAAAACCATATCATGTGACCCCTCGTTGGAACGAGCTCATCGAGCTCGTACCAACGAGGGGTCACTTGATATGGTTTTGTTGAAATTTTTTGAAAAAGTTTAAAAAATGATATTTAAAATAATAAATTTTGATATCGTCTGCGTTGGGTAAAGGGTTAAATCATCCCTTGAGTGCAATGTGGCGCCATCTCGCATTGAAGATGGCTCCTTGTTACACTAATGGTACAAAATTATTTAGCTATCTATTGTTCTTGTTTCAGTAACTGTTGCTGTGGACGTGTCATGGCCGCAACACAAAAATGAAGTTAAGCTCAGCCAATTTACACCCATGCTGGCAACGTTTGACGACATCCACCCCAGGCTTTGGCAAATGGGCCCTGTTTTACCAGTATTTATCACAGGAAAGGTGACAGGTGGTAAAATTCAGCCTGCAGTGTGGTGAGATGGGTTATAATAAAAGCACCCACGTAGAATCAACACAGGAATATTCGTGGGCATGAGGCATTTAGGTTTTCTAGTAGCGACAAAGCCGATCGTGGAGATACATGCCATAATCGTCGGTATCTACGCAAATACACCAGTTAACCTGTACATCATTTTCTCATTTCACCTGTCATCCGTCGAGGACTGGAAGACCATATTTGGGCTTTACTCTGCAGTTCAGGTATAAAAACCTAAAGGCTTCATATTCAGTGGATAATGGATATGTTTCATATTATCTTTGAAGTGAAATTATCTAGTCTGTATTAATTTGGTTTGTTACAATCTATGGGAGAGTGCCTGTAGGCACTCTCCCATAAATTGTAACAAGGCCAAGACATGTGAACAAATTTTTGATCACCAAAAATATCTTAGCACACTACCAGTTAACGTTACGGAAACTTTCTTGTTCACTGTCCCCACTGTTTGTCCGCAGGAAATGTTCAATTGCGAAAAACTCCGCGAATACCGATTTGAACCGGTTTTGAAACCGTTAAAACATTACATAAAATTTACGATTTTTTGTAACTCAAAAAAGAGTCAACAACGACCTTAAATGGAAAAATGAAATAAAAAGTGAAATTTGTAACCGCTGTCTAAGGAATTGTTGACTGACAATTATACAAATCACTCTGCAGAAACCCAACACTGGCCAATTTACATGATCAGTTTGAAACAGTCAAATCTCACAGCATATTGTTTGCACTTTATGGTGGTTGACGTCAATGATATTATTCCAATCCGAGCTCCTTCGTTGGTTTCCATGCCTTAAACAAAGATTTCAATTTTCGGGCCAAAGTTCTCTGGCGGTGGGGTTGGGGCGGCATATTCGATAAAGTATTGTGCCCCAAAAAGGAAGCGCCCGCCTTTAGTTACCACAATATTCATGAAATTTTGGACAAATCAGATATATAATGAAGTTCCAAGATGATATATTCGATCAATTTTAAATAATAAAATTTTGTGGGCTGCTTAAAGAATCTGTTTGGCACTAGCTAGTAAAATTGCACGTTCCAGACACGCGATGAAGTTATCCAGACTATCGCCTATGATAATTTATTAAATTTATTACTTTCCAAAGTGTGATTTACTGGGATTTCCGGGTTTGATTATAAACGATAACTTCACAAGTGAATTATGCAATCAACAATTGTGTCATGTATCCGTGCGCGCAAACGAAGACGCTTTGCCGTGGGTGTAATGGGGACTTCATTGTTTTGGGTTTTTTTTAACCCTTTACCTAACATGAAAAGCAGACGACACATGCAAAAAAAGTTCTCAAATAACTATTATTTTCATTTTTTGTCTCAAAAACATAGGTTATGACCCCTCATTGGAACGAGCTCGACGAGCTCGTTCCAATGAGGGGTCATAACCTATGTTTTAGAGACAAAAAATGAAAAATAATGAAAATTAATTGGCGAGTTTTGAGAATAGCTCTGGCGGTTTTTTGGCCGTTACGTTAGGTAAAGGGTTAAATAATATAATTATCGTTAATAATGAAAAGTAATAAACAGAGTAATCGCTTGACTGGACTGGTTACGTTAAATAATTCATTCGAGGCGAGGGACTATATTGTAAAACACTCATGCGCATTCGCGCACTCGTGTTTGTACAACGTCCCTCACCTCTCATGAATTATTTCACTTTACCAGTCCAGTCAAGCGATTAATCTCAAAATGTTCAACATTTATCGAAAATGGTACTCTGTTGTGCTTTCTCTCACAGTATATTCTTGCTTTCAAAGAACTTTGGGTAATTTGAAAACGTTGTAAAAGAAATACTGCGGGCAAATATTTTGCTGCGCGGTTCATAAACGAAGACTGGGGATGTTAGACGACGATAAGTTTGTATTTTGAATGGTTATTTATTTATTTATTTATTTATTTATTTATTTATTTATTTATTGGTGTTTAAGGTCACGTATTTCTGCACAATGGCTGACCATGACCACGACAGTTTTACGGGTGGAGGAAGCCGGAGTACCCGGAGAGAAACACCGAGCAACGGTGAGCAACTGTCAGCTCCCCAACATACTAACTCAACACAAGCAGGGTTAGCACTGGTTGAAGTCAGGTGCACCATCGACGTGAAGTACGCTTTAGTACACAGCGTCAACATGCCCCCACGTGGGCAATGGGGTGAAGTGTCTTGCCCAAGGACACAACGCGGTTGCCGCAGGGGGGATTCGAACCGAGGACCTCTCGGCTTGCAGCCTGCACCTCTACCAACTGAGCCACCGCGCCCCCCATTTTGAATGGTAAAAAGTTGAACAGTAAGACAGTTCTCATGCGCCATCGTATGCAGAAAGTCGGCTTATATGGTAACCCCTACAAGGGGTATCAAGTCGTTGAATTCCCTGCAAGGGGGTGGGTGACGTGACGGTTGGATTATCCGTTTGGGTGTTTTGATTTCCTGCACTGTATAATGTTAGGCTGCCCCAAACCATCTCTGGGGATCTCGTGAAAATAAAAAAGAACAAAGCAAATTTTGCTGTTGCAGTGTCGTGGAAACCAAACATTTGCAACAACATTTATTTGACATGTGCAGGAGTAATTTTCTGTTAACTTCAGGCGATGTGCTATTCGGAACCAAAAATACTCGAAATTTGTCAATTTGGTCCATGAAGGGTCAGAAACGTCACGGCGCATTAGTAATGACAACTCATCTGGGAAATCATCCTCACCGTTAGATTATATCGAGATAACACGAAATGAACGTATGCAGCAATGTTTGGGACAATTTCCGTTCTAATCAGACCACAGTATGAACACGATATTGATTTCTAGTCTGGAACTGCTCTAAGAAGGTAAACACTTTGACCCAACGGGGGGTGTGTATAATGCTAAAGTCTTATGGACTGTGTGAAATGTGCTGCTGAAGAAACACAAGCGTTCTGTCTCTTGTGAAATTTCAGAAATGCGGATAAGCTATATACGCAGCATCAAATCTGTTTTATCGAATGATCAGGTGCGGTGGAATCCGCTGGCTTAGTGGGGCTGAGCCCGCCACTGTCAAAAAGCTGTAGGCTAGAGTATGTTTTAGGCTTGCCGCATTTTAGAGCCGTGGTGTTGCATGGCAGGTGAATTTCAGACATACTTTTTCCAGATTTTTCATAGAATGTACATTCCACAGTTTAGACTGTGATTCTATGATTTTAACCGTTTAAACGTGAGAGGTCGCTTTTCCGACCAGGAACATAATACGCCATAACGACATTATATAGGATGGCTGTTCAGTAAATGTGTGGGATGGTCCAATCAAGATTTTCAACGTGCAGCCCCGAGGCTGCACGTTGAAAATATTGATTGGTATACCCCGAATATTTCATATGGACTCTTCTAGTTGCTGCCATTGAACTGGCATGGAAGATACCACTAGAGTTCAAAGGGTTAATATATTCTGTGCAAGATATCGTCCCTTGAAAGCATAAAGATGCCTAGAATTGTACACAGTGACAACGAGCCCGTTGCAACGAGGGGTAACAGGACATGGTTCGTTGGAATTTTTTTAAAATAATTTAGTTTAAGCTGCCCGATTTGGAAATTACGCGGGCGGATGCGACCGTTTCAATAGTTAATGGGTTAATAAACTTGCCAAACTGTCAACATCGAGTGAGAAGTTCACAGTGTAAAAACATCTATCGAACAAAGAGCACCGCCTAACATTGCATAAATACGCCCAGTAGGCATTTTTTCGAATTGTACATAACTACCGTTTTGATCCATGGACCAACCAACAACATCAGACAGAACCATATTTCGAATTGAACATGTACTTTAGTATGAATGAGACACAAGTTTGGTGCTGATCGACAAATCCAAACTCAAATTTTCGTCCAAAAAAACGAAATGTTAACAAAAAATGGAAATTTCTAAAGTCAAAAGGTGGCATAACTCTGGACGGAATACTCTGTCCGAAATAATAATAACAGCTGCACAGGTTCCCATGGTGGTGAGCATGCATACCAAGTGTCAAATGAATCGGTCCAAAACCACCCGATAAACTCTCCGTCCAAAATTCAGACCGATGAGGCAAATTATTCTGAGTCGTAAAAGGGTATGACTCTGGCAAAAATGCTCCGATCGGAACTATAATCGCAGGTGCACAGGTTCCCATGGGTGGGGAACAAGCATGCCAAGTTTTGAAAGAATTGGTCCCTAAACCTCCGAGAATATCTCCGAACAAAATTCTGACCGATGAGGCAAATTATTCTAAGTCGAAAAGGGGCATAACTCTGGCAAATATACTCTCACTGGAACTATTCTGGTACACGCACAGGTTCCCATGGGGATGAACAAGCATGCCACGTTTCGAAAGAATTGGTCCATAAACCTCCGAGAATATCCCCGGACAAAATTCAGGCCGACGAGGCAAATTATTTTAAGTCGAAAAGGGGCATAACTCTCGCAAAAATAGTCTCACCGGAACTATAATTGCAAATGTACAGGTTCCCATGGTGGTGAACATGCATGCAGCGTTTCGAAGGGAATGGCCCTTGAACAGCCGAGAAAATCTCCGGACAAAAAAAAAATAGTCCGGACGGACGACGGGCGGACAACCCATTTACAAAAATATATGACCTTTTTTCAAACGGACGTATTTATTTATTTATTGATTTATTGATGTTTAAGGTCACATATTTATGCACAATGGCTAATCATGACCATGACAGTTTTACGGGTGGAGAAAGCCGGAGTACCCGGAGAGAACCACCGAGCAACGACGAGCAGCTGCCAGCTCCCCAACATCGTAACTCCGCACTGAAGCACAGGCAGGGTTAGATTGGTTGAAGACATGAGTACCATCGACGTGCAGTACGCCTTAGTACACGGCGTCATCGTGCCCCCACGCGGGCAATGGAGATGAAGTGTCTTGCCCAAGGACACAACGCGGTTGCCGCAGGTGGGATTCGAACCGAGGACCTCTCGGCTTGCAGCCTGCACCTCTACCAACTGAGCCACCGCGCTCCTCAAACGGACGTATAAAAAGATGTTACAATACCGCGACAAGATGACCTTGCGTTGCTTTTATGTATACTTGCAAATGTTTCGTACAGTATTATGACCTTAAAAATTCAGAATCTTCAAAACACTATTAAATTTGCAGATCCTTGTTTGCAATCTGGCGGCCTACTACCTGATAGTTTTCAATTACTTATTGAGGGTGTTATCTACGAAACAAAAATTGAAAAAAATCATCAGTAAATTTGAAACTGTTTGTTCCGGAAGTCCGAGAATTCATGTTATCGTTCAGTCGATAATGCCTGGTCTGAGATAAGGTAATGTCGAGACACTCTTGATCTTCACACCCGAGGATACTTGTCGCAGTCAAAGACGATTTTATTGTTTGTCAATGACAATCACTTAAGATAAAACAGATTTGAATCAGCCCCAAGGGGGATAACTATTGATTTACTAGATGCTATCAAGTGCCCTTTCACACTATTTTTACGTATAAAACACCACTTTTACCGTATTCAACATGTGCACAAAGCAGGCAATACCTTTTCTGTTTTATTTCAGTTTATCCTTCAATTTCAAGTGCATGTCCTAACACACAAAAATATGTAATGAAGGGTACCAGTTTATAATTTAACCCCTTAGCTAACACGACCAGATTTATTTATGTATTGGTGAATAAGGTCACATATTTATGCACAATGGCTAATCGTGACCGTGACAATGTTACGGGTGGAGGAAGCCGGAGTACTCGGAGAGAACCACCGGGCATCGACGAGCAACTGTCAGCTCCTCAACATTCTAACTCTGTTCAAGCTCCGCTCAAGCCGGGTTATAGCGGTTGAAGACATGTGCACCATCGACGTGCAGTACGCTTTAGTACACGGCGTCATCGTACCCCAATGTAGGTAACCAGGATCAAGTGCCTTGCCCAAGGACACAACGTGAGTCGTCCCGGACGGGGATCGAACTCGGGACCTCTAGCATAGAAGTCCAACAGTCTACCACCATAAATCAATCAATAAATAAATAAATAAAGGCCCTCGCTTAGATGAACACATGTCGCGATGTGGTCCGTGTTCTATCCATTTCTTATACTTCAATCATCTTCCAACCCGAAGGCTGGAGATGGTTTGAAGTAGAAGAAACGGGCCGAAGCGCTGCAAGAGGAATTCTTTCTCCAAATGTTGGTTGGATTTGCAAATAATATATTACAGAAATGTCTGTATATTGACACCCTTGTTTGCGCCCATTTAACTTATTGTGTAACTGCGCAACATATCTGTGGACAAAAGTGGAGAGGCACGTGTCCCCTGTACCCTCTAGTTCCGCCACCTCTGGCTTTAATTATTTATTTATTGGCGTTTTAAGGTCACATATTAATGCACAATGGCTAATCATGACCGTGACAGTTTTACGGGTGGAGGAAGCCGGAGTACCCGGAGAGAACCACCGAGCAACGGCGAACAACTGTCAGCTTCCCAACATACTAACTCCACACAAGCAGGGTTAGCATTGGTTGAAGGCAAGTGAACCATCGACGTGCAGTACGCCTTAGTACACAACGCCACCGTGCCCCCACGCGGGCAATGGAGATGAAGTGTCTTGCCCAAGAACACAACGCGGTCGCAGCAGGTGGAATTCGAACCGAGGACCTCTCGGCTTGCAGCCTGCACCTCTACCTACTGCTCCACCGCGCTCCCCACACCTCTGGCTTCGTCCACCCTTTTTTGTCTTGTGTGCAAAATGGCTCACTGCCTTGCAATCAAAACTCCAGCATGTTTGAAAGAAGTAGAAATAATAATGTGAAAACCATGTGCGCCGGATTTGTTGTTAATAAGCCAATGACAGGCCCAGTCATTTGGAACATTAAACATCTTACAACTCCACATGTTTCAGACTCTTTTTTTCTCATCACCACTTTTATACTCTTCTGCTTTCAGTTCCCGGAATGTATGTAATGATAACAAAGAGAACGGCAAAAGATATGTCAATGTTTTATATATATTACAGGATCGTGTGCAGGCATAAAGTGTGAGGGGAACCACGAATTTATCAAGTTTTATGTCTGCTGAATAGATTTTCTACACTAATGTGTTGCATTTGAAATCCGAGTAAGTTAATAGGCCTATTCGTAGAGAAATTTCCTAACTCTTTGCATACCGGTTGCATTATAAAATTGTGTCTGATGGCGTCATTATGTCTGGATAAGACTAAGAGTTCAAGATATAATGCGGGGTTCCCACTTTCCCGGTTTGAGTCCCGGGCTGCTCCGGTTTTGAACCGTGGTAAAACAGGCATGTTCTTGGCCACGGTAGACAATTTCTACGGTGGAACTAGGGTATGGCTACGGCGCCTACGGAAGCCCCAAGGAAACGCTAAGGGTGTACTAAGGTTGTGCTAAGAAAGTACCAAGGATTCACCAAGGATGACCTCTTAGCCCTATAAGAAGCCTTTGGGTCACATAGCAACCACGACGTGCCACCATAGAAACAAAGATGGCGGCCCCCTTCATACAAAATGGACGACGGAAACACGTATCACCCTAACAACACGAGCTGCGCATGCGCACTCACATCACCCATCACCATGACAATGGCGTCACAACATGGCCGCTCACACGGGTTACCATAACAACCACGTGATACCCATAATACATTGCGGTATGACGTCACACCCGGGGTCGCCAAAATGGTGGTCGAAACCCCCCTCGCCTACTACTTATATCGGTTTATTACAGTAACCGTCCAGTGAAATTATACTCTTGAGTTTTATGTTCTAAAGTTCAATTCAAGAATCAATTTTATCATTTAACACTTTATCTAACATGAAGAGCAGACGACACTTGTAAACAAAATTAATGAATAACTATTTTTTTTCATTCTTCGCATCAAAAACATAGCTTATGACCACCTCATTGGGACATAAGCCATGTTTTTGAGGCAAACAAATGGAAATGAAAGTGCCAATGACACTGTAGCTCAACTTGTCAAGACATGTACATGTATAGTATGTGACACAGCAATGACAAAGATCTAGGTAATGAACTGATAACAAAGGTACATATAAAGTATTGTAAATGTCTGTACATAAATACTGACCGTTGCCTGTAACAAATGTATAGGTAAAGTATTGTAAAGGTGGGTGACAGTCAGATGCTAAACTAGAAAAGAAATCTTTGAGTCCCAGAGTGGGTCTGACTGAACCCCAAAATATTTGTTCTCATAGCACAGTGATAACAAAGGCACCCCAAAACACACTCATTCCTGCCCCAAGGTGAAAACAAAGGTACCCAAGAAGTTTCGTGAAGATCAGTTCATAAATACGGGCTGTATAGAAGTTGTGACAAAAAACTGATTGGACCTAATTTTCGTACAAAATGGCCACTGGAAGCTATCTTGAATTTCGGACCACACCCAAAAACACTTGCTCTCATCCCACGGTGATAACAAAGGTACCCAAGACGTTTCGTAAAGATCGGTTCATAAATACGGCCTCACGCCTGAGCCGTATAAAAGTTGGGTACAAAAAACTGATTAGACCTAATTTCGGTACAAAATGGCCACTGGCAGCCATCTTGAATTTTGGACCGCACTCAGAAAAACTCCTTCTCGTCCCAAGGTGATAAGAAAGGTACCCAAGATGTTTCGTGAAGATCGGTTCATAAATACAGAATCTAGCCCGAGCCGTATTGACACGTGTACTTACTGTGTGTAAGTAGCACTGAAAAAATCAAAGTTCATCTAATTTGCATAATTTCTGCACGAGAAAAAAACCCGTATTATATGTGATGTATCCCATGGTACTAAACATTCACACAAAAAAATATTCAAATCAGCGCTTTCATATGGAAGTTCTGTGCAAAAACCTGATTGCACCTAATTTTGTACAAAATGGCTGCCATCGGCCATATTGAATCTCGGACTGGACTCCAAAACACTCGTTCTCGTCCCACGGTGATACCAAAGGTACCCAAGAAGTTTCGGAAAGATCGGTTCATAAATATGGCCTCTAGCCCGAGCCGTATTGGCATTTGCACTTACAGTGCTGAAAGTAACACTAAATACATCAAAGTTAGTCTAATTTGCATAATTTACGCACGAGGAAAAAACCCGTATTATATGTGATGTATCCCATGGTACTAAACATTCATACAAAAAAATTATTCAAATCAGCGCTTTCATATGGAAGCTCTGCGCAAAAATCTGATTGCACCCAAGTCTCTACAAAATGGCTGCCAGCGACCAACTTGAATTTCGGATCGGACCCCAAAACACTCGTTCTCGTCCCACGGTCATAACAAAGGTACCCAAGAAGTTTCGTAAAGATCGGTTCATAAATACGGCCTCTATCCCGAGCCGTATTGAACTGTTGGCGGACAGACAGACAGACGGACGGCTGGCCATGGCATAACCTCAAATTTGGCTTCGCCAAAGTTGAGCTAAAAATAATGAAAATTGAATGGAAATATGTGTGAATAGCACTGGTCGGTATTGATGGTACTTTGGGTAAAGGGTTAACAGCGCATTAGTGAAATAAGGTTGTCGAACTCGTCCCAATGAGATATATAGGTTATGGGTTGGACATAAACGGAAGCCGGACAATGAATGGTTTTTATGGCTGTAGTTTTAGGGGTGCTGCCCTGGGAGTTCGACCAATTATTTGTATAGGGAGTTAGTTTTTTACCCAACGTAACGGCAAAAACCGGTCAGCGCTATTCTCAAAAATCGCCGATTAATTTTTATTATTTTTTCATTTTTTGTCTCAAAAACATAGGTTATGAACCCTCGTTGGACTGAGCTCGTCGAGGTCGTTCCAACGAGGGGTGATAACCTATGTTTTTGAGACAAAAAATGAAAAAAATTAGTTATTCAAGAAATGTTTTGGCAAGTGTCGTCTGCTTTCCATGTTAGGTAAAGGGTTAATGGGAAAGGACCGAAATGTATAACTGCCCAAGGGTTCGGAGAATACTGACTTGGTAATTTTGTCGATCACGGGGTTGAACGGCTTATCTTGTCTTCAGGGGACTTCCGTACCGACATTAACAATGGCCTTCTTTGTCATTGATTGATCAAATGAAGAGAAAAAAGACAAACAGACGAAAATAAGCACAAATATTTAGCAACAAATCAATCAATGTTAAAACAAATATTATTATCGGGAAAACAAGACATACCGGAGAGATCCACAAAACGCTACTTTTGTGACGTGAAATTCTTCTCCATACCGAATGCATTGTTATTACCTCTTTCTAATTCATTGGTAAATGATGATCGTCTCCACAGATGAAAGATAATTGGTCAACGAAACAAATAGTACCATAACCCAACTCCCCAAAGACAACTAATGGTGGATAAATACCGTATTATACCATGGCAATTGCACGTTACTTCTTTTTAGACCCGAAGGAATCAATCCTTCACGTCAAGAAAAATATCGAATGGTGGTCACAGAACGTATCGATTGAGGCAAGTGTCACTCAGCTTATCCAAATACCCGGGGATGGGAGTGGCATGTATCTGAACTGTTTGCTTATTTGAGGTTGAACGACACTTTCACCATCCGAGATAACATCGTGTCGCAAGATTTTGCGGGTGGAGAAAGCCAGAAAACCCGGAGAGAACCAAAGAGCAGCGACGAGCAACTGTCAGACTCTCCCACTTACTAACTCGACACAAATAGAATTAATTCTTTACCTAACATGAAAAGCAGACGACACTTACAAAAAAAATTCCTGAATAACTAATTTTTTTCATTTTTTGTCTCAAAAACATAGGTTATGACCCCTCATTGGAACGAGCTCGATGAGCTCGTTCCAATGAGGGGTCATAACCTATGTTTTTGAGACAAAAAATGAAAAAATAATGAAAATTACTTGGCGATTTTTGAGAATAGCGCTGGCCGGTTTTGACCGTTACGTTAGGTAAAGGGTTAACAGCAGTTGAAGGAAAGTCTACCATCGACGCGCAGTACGCCTTGGTAAACAGCGCCACATGGCCTACGCGAACAATCGAGATTAAGTGTACTGCCCATTATTAATGCCAAGGACACGTGGCAGTTTGCGATGGTCAGGGTCGAACCATTGACCTTTCGGTTTGAAGTCCAATGCTATAATCACGAACTTCCGCGCACCCAAAATGTATTTGAATTGCCTGAAATGGCGAAACGCTCATAATTGAAGCAGAAAACTTGTGAAAATGTTTCTTCTGAGGACATATAGTTTAACCGTTTACCTAAGGGAACGGAAAAACTGGCCAGTGCTATTCGCAAATATTGCCATTCAAGTTTCATTATTTTTTGCCACAAACTTATAGCTCATGATCCCTCATTAGATTGAGCTCGTTGAGATCGTTCCAATGGGGGGGGGGGGGGGGGGGGGGGGGGGGGGCATCGGCTATGGTTTGAAGCAACAAAATTGAAAAAAAAAGATTTCTTTGCAACGGTTACTGTCGTCTGCTTTTCATGTTAGGTAAGGGGCTAAATATAACTTGGTAGACATTTTATTTCTCTAAATCTACATGACAAGATTTCTAGAGATTAAAATTTCAGCAATTTGATACTAAATTTTCTGAAAGCAGCGAAGTAACTGAACACTCTATCTCCAATTACCGTCCACAGATCCCACATCTTCAAGCGAGTAAAGTGAAGTGAGATGCAGGTGTTAATACCACTCACACTCCCTACCATTCACACAATTGTTTGAACATATTGTTCAAAATTGAACTGTCGTTGATAATTTTGTCCAGGGAGTGAACTGTGATTGTTTCGATTCCATCCGATTTTGTCCTCACGGGATTTAGCGGAATTTGACTGGTTTCGTACTTCGGGTATTTCCGTTCATACGGAAATTAACGAGGTCAACTACTTCACTTATCACATGCAACAACATCAGGGGAGCTCAGTTAATAACAAATAAAAACTGCATTAAAATTTGGGCACCCAACATTCTACCGTTGAAGAGTCTATATTTTTGCCACCGAGAAAGCAGATTAGTCGGCACTCAAATGATGTGCCGGAAATAGCTTACACAACGATTCGGGCTCCTCTTTTAATACTTAATCATGGGACATTGCATAATTTGTCAAGAAACCTTCAAATGCACAATTTTTCATGATCTTTGGCACATATCGAACACCCGTACCTGTGGTACTGACATCATGCTCCAAAATAGTCCAATAAAATAACCCTTCGGGCGATTTCAATGGTGGGCTGGCGACAACCGTCCTATCCATGCAAAAATTTACACCACTGATTGTTAACCCTTTACCTAACCTGAAAAGCAGACGACACTTGCAAAAAAATGCTTCAATAACTATTATTTTCATTTTTTGTCTCAAAAACATAGGTTATGACCCCTCATTGGAACGAGCTCGACGAGCTCGTTCCAATGATGGGTCATAACCTATGTTTTAGTGACAAAAAATGAAAAAAATAATGAAAATTAATTGTCGATTTTTGAGAATAGCGCTGACCGATGTTGGCCGTTACGTTGGGTAAAGGGTTAAAGGACACTTAGACAAGAAAAAAAATATAAAATTAACAAAGCACATTTGCGCATCAAGACACTGCACTACGAAGCCCACTGCAAGTACGATATTAATGTTAGCAATTTTCATGACTGATGTGAAAATAAATACATTTGACAAACAAGCCATCAGAACTGTCAAAAAGATTGGAAATCACCGAAAACACAGAGAAATACGAACTTCAATGTGTCATTTGTTTTAATTAAAACACTTCCTGCGATGACATATGAACAAACACATCATCGCAGTAACAATGTGAAGTTTAGCAGCACAAATTCTGCAGTTCGAAACTAATTTTTTTGTTATTTTTTTTTTCTGAATATATTCTCTCTCTCTGGTGAAAAATAATGGCGGATTTTTATATCTGTTTTATTCAGATTGGAAGAAAGGACGGCAGTGGGTGTAGTCTGTTGTAATATGTAGCAAGTCTTTCAGTCTAGTGGCTCTGAATGTATACATTGTCACTTCTCTCAGCCTCACTTTGCAACAAAGGTGTTTAGTTCAACACACCGCCGAACGGGACTAGCAGACGTCATTGGCAAAAAAAGTATCGAATAACGATATTGTTTCATTTTTTACCCCCAAAGCGTAGCTTATAAGGGATCCTAAACTGTGTTGTTGAGGCAAAAAATTGGAAAAAATAATAAAATACGAACGGCGATTTTTAAAATTTATTTCAGACAACCATCAGAAAGACGACTCGGAATTCACATAACGAAAATGCAAGAGTTGGGTGGATTTAGAAGTGATCTGTTAACGGTGTTCCAGAATGCTTTAAATACCGTTACTCTTCCAGTTGCCGCAACTGAACCAGGCCTGGCATTCTGAAAAATGCAGGAGGGCAAAAAATCGCTCTCCTCAATCAGCTTAGGAGAGCAATTAGCTTTACACAGCATTTTAAGTATCCAGTTGAACGAACTCATTGAAACTGAAACCAACAGACTATTACATCAGTGATTTTATTAACTGTACTAAGGTAAAGCGAAATCTCTTAGACATCTAGATGTCTCACTCAACAACCGAACACACACTTGACAAAACCTGTGTGTGTACCCAGACCCGTTGTCCAAGAAAGTCATACGCCTACCACCACCACCTTCAACGCCCCAGGGGGGTTGAAGGTGGTAGTGGTAGGCGTATGACTTTCTTGGACAACAGGTCTGCTTGAATCTACAGTCACATCCTGGTGCAAGTGCTTCAAGTGACAGGATAGTAGTAGTGGTAGTATATTATAGTGTCAATATTCCTTGAATAATTCCCCCTCAAACTGTGATGTCAGTTGTTGAACTTGAAACTGACAGAAAAAAAATATTGCTGTGACCCATTTTGCTTCAAATGATTGCAACTGTGTTTGGGTATGGTTGCAGCCATTACCTTTTATCACTAAACAACTTGCAAAATGAAATTACGTGATGTTATGTGACTTCGAAGTTAAATTACATTTTTGCTTTACAACAAAAATTTAATGTGAGCATAATACATGTAATCTCAATCATCCCAGACCAAAATATTTAGGAGGGCAATTTTTCGCTCTCCTTAATTCTTTCAGGAGGGCAGTAAGGAGAGCTAAAAAATCGCTCTCCTGAAATTGCCAAGCCTGACTGAACTGAGATGGAAGATACCACCAGGGTTCAAATGGTTAAAATAACAAACAAGCTAAATGGGTTACTAATTTTGCCCATAATCTCTAGAAATACCGAGTGATTCATTGAAAACAAAAAACACGAACCACAGTTAACAGCATGGTTATCCATTCAGTATTGTAAGTGTGATTAAGTCGCCAGTCTTGACTTAAAATGGGAAAATATCGATGGAAAAATATAATAATGCATATGGACGCCAAACACTTTTCAGAAGATTTGTCCAGATAAAAGACGCAACGAATGAATCTTAAGCGAAGCAAGTATACCAGTGGGAAATTGTTAACGTGTGTACTTCGCAATACAATACAACTAACAGTTACAAACTGGGCGAGTCGATGAGCTGCGACTAGAGATCGAAAAGATAAATGTTGAAATACAACAAAAAATCATGGTGAACAGTGGAAGCCACAGAGTACAAAGCCATTACGTTGATACAAATAATTTGCTTGTAAACCGGATCTCTTTGCTGATATGAAATGATGTTCAATAGGGAGAACACGGGTGGCAGAATTTGGAGACACGTGCCACACCCACTTGTGTTTTTGTGACGGCTCTCCATTTTTGGTACAACACAGGCCAGCTCTTTTGACAGCTCACCACTTTTGTTACAATAGAAATCCGCTTTTTGTGACCCGCCTCTTTCATTGCAATAAAAGCCTTTTTGTGACAGCTCCCCACTTTTGTTACAAATCTACTAGTGTTACAATCCGAATTAGCAACAGAAATGGGGGTGTTCATGTTACATACTTGGGTTTAGGGCTGTCACGATTTTTTAATTTAGGAATCGATTAATCGTCGCAAATAATCGATGATAATCGATTGATCGTACCAAGATGACCCCCATCTCCTTCTCTTTGAAGTCGATAAAAATGAAGTTGAAGTCAGTTGACCTACCTCAAGTAAACAACGAAGACGATCCTCTTTCAGTTACATTCAAAGCTTTGATGTTCTGAACTTTTGAACCGCCAGTGTAATAATCAAGACCGGTCGGCAGTTGCGAACTTCGCAACTGCCGACCAGTCTTGATTATTAACTGACGGTTCAAAAGATCAGAACATCAAAGCTTTAATGAATGTACCTGAAAGACAAATGCTTCCAATAGTTTCTTGGGGTTTAACATCGATGTTCTTAACTCTTTACTTTTAAAAACAATAGTTTTTTCAACATATTTTCTTTTAATTATTAAACGTCTAAAACGGGATATAGTTTACCGATTATTCGAGAACGAAAAATACTAATCGATTTCGCCGTGACCGATCAACAATCGATTAATCGATTAATCGTGACAGCCCTACTTGTGTTGACGACGGATGGAAATGACTTAAGATTATTTCTGTCCACAATAATACAGGCGAATAAGCCTTTTTTCGAAACAGCCATCTTGGCTTTTAATTTATGCAAGGTCACAGGTCGTGGGGTGTAAACAAGGCGATTTCTATGTTCGTTGCGTTGAGTTCTGTGTCAGCCAAGGCAACTAGTTTTGTGAAATATCAAGTTTAACCCTTTACCTAACATGAAAAGCAGACGACACTTGCAAAAAAATTCTTGAAAAATTAATTTTTTTCATTTTTTGTCTCAAAAACATAGGTTATGACCCCTCGTTGGAACGAGCTCGACGAGCTCGTTCCAACGAGGGGTCATAACCTATGTTTTGAAAATTAATTGGCTATTTTTGAGAATAGCGCTGGCCGGTTTTGGCCGTTACGTTGCGTAAAGGGTTAAATTAGTAGAACCGATGTAATCATTCGAATTAACTGAAGGGGCAACCCTAGATAACTTTAAACGATGGGATGCCGCAGGTTTAAACACTTTTTTACGGAGGCGAGGGCTTGTTTCGAGTGGCAACACGAAAACACTCGTTGCACGAATTTTGTCGAAACAGTGCCCACGGCCACATACTAACGATACAGCGTGCAGTCGAACACCATTTAAGTCGATAGGAACTCAATTCGAAATAATGAAAGTTCTCATATAACACTGTCATTGTTTTCAACATATTGTAACCTTGGCTAAATGTTTTTTTTTAATTCGCTCTAATGAACGTAATGGGGTCAGATGCACTTCACTCGCTCTCTTCTCCCATTGCTCACAACGTGTGTTCTTGAAATATTTACACCTCGCGACCTGCGACCTTGCATGGATTAAAAGCCAAAATGGAAGTTTCGAAAAAGGCTTATTATATCATTTCATCAACCTTTAATTTATCCAGCGTGACTGTCATATTCGGCAAGGCTTATTTGCAAAACAATCGCTATTCAAATTCCATTATACTGTCGATTAAAAACTCGAAAACAAACCTTATAGCCCCCCATTGGAAAGAGCTCGTTCCAATGATGGGTTATAAGCTATGTTTTGGGGGCTAAGAAAAGACACAAACACAAACACAAACATTTCTGATGGAGGTGATAAACTTTCTTGTCCCTATATCCCGATAAATTCTGTCTTTTGATTGGTCAGAATGCATGCCTTGGACAAATAGCCATGGCAAAGGGTGCACCCAACATCCGAGGTATATGAAAGCATCCAACTTGAGAAAAGTAAAATAAGAGCAAATATCGTCCCCTCAGTTCCAATGTGTTCTATGTGCCGATAGGCACATAGAACACATTGGAACTCGGGGGACGAATTGTAAACAAAATACTGTTTACTCGGTTCCTTAACGACCCAAGGGATGTAACTCTATCTGTTGTCTTCTGCGTTTGTAAAAACAAAAGTTATTCACGAATTTGGTCCAACTTTTTACAGAGCGTGAGAAACGCGTCCACAAATTTTTCTCCACTGTGTTTTTATCGTGTTTCAAACGGGACAAAAATGTTATCTCCGTCAACATGTATGGTATATGGAGATTTAATACCTGGATGTCTCATTTAAACACCTCGCCGGTGGCTCGGTGTTTAAAAACCGACATCCAGGTATTAAATCTCCATACACCATATATGCTGGCGGAGATAACTATAGTGACAATGTGTAATTTTACTTCTAGCAAGAAACAATGAATCAAACAACTCTAATGGCAAAGATAAAAATACATTCATTTTCAATCGAGATGAAAACATCGCAAGTAAGCCCACAGGTCCTCACTTCATTTGTGTCTCGAGTAACAACTGAGTCTAGGGAATAAATATGTCCCCAAACACGTTCTGCTCTAAATGGAATATTTACCGAGGATGAAAAGAATAAGCGCCTAGTCTTAGAAATTGATAGATGTTGTCCGAGTTAGACAAACACACAATCCCCCAGCTCAAACAATGACCAGGCTGAACTCTTTACCAGGGAGATTGGATTCTTCTGGAAACATGTTAGCACAAGTCATATTCTCTTTTCCACACAAAATTCTAATTTTGTCTCATTTGAAATTGTAGCATTCGTATGTGGGAAGGACGAGATGCAAGCTACTGAACACCAGTACGACCCACAGTAATTGATTCAAATGGGAGCAGGTTAAAGTGTTCCAATTTTACGCCACATTTGACAATCGACCAGAAGATCATTGAATTGTTCGTACCATCTGTGGTGTATACTCAGGAAATTCACTCTTATTTTCTGCAAATATGATTCCTTGTAGTCTCAAACCCCACATAAAACACTCGGATCTCTTCAGTCCCAGGTGGGCAAAGCTATTTTTTATCTATAACTAGAAAATAAAAGTATGCAGAGTTTTTCATGATATGGACGATTAACTCATGAGTGTCTACGCGAAAGAAAATGAATGTCTATGAGCGGCAAAACCGCACATAGACATTCAGATTTTTGAGTGGGGACTCATGACGTAATCTTCGGTATCCGCCGAAGAAAATCACCAGATTGTCTTTTCTAAATTATGCGCGCATCAAAAAGAGAATCGAATATTTTCGATGCACACCAGAGAATCATTCAAAAAACATACCAGCTACACATTTTCGCGTGGCCACTTATGGTATACTCGTTATTTATTTATTTATTGGTGTTTACGGTCACATACTTATGCACAATGGCTAATCATGATCGTGACAGTTTTACGGGTGGAGGAAGCCGGAGTGCCCGGAGAGAACCACCGAGCAACGACGAACAGCTGCCAGCTCCTCAACATGGTAACTCAGCACTGCAACACAGGCAGGGTTAGATTGGTTGAAGACATGCGCACCATCGACGTGCAGTACGCCTTAGTACACGGCGTCATCGTGCCCCCATGTGGACAATCGGGGTTAAGTGCCTGGCCCAAGGGCACAACGCGGGAGTCCGAATCGATCGCTCAGACGGCCACCCATCCGAGGATTAACCGGGTCGACGCTGCTCAACTTCGGTGATCTGGCGAGAACCGGTTACCGCAACGCCACCGCGCCCCGGTATACTCGTTGGTATTCGACTTAAAAAATCACCAGATTTTTTCTTTTATATTATGTGCGCTTCATAAATAGATTCGGATATTTTCAACGCACACCGGCGAATCATTCAAACACACATCAGCTAATCGTTGTCTAATCCTTAATAGTGGCGTGTGTATTGAACCGCCGTAGCAAAATATAATCCCACTGTATTTGTGCACAGTGTTTACAAAGTAAAAACAGAATAGGACAACGTTTTCGATTAACCTTATCAGAGGCGATAGTCTGGACGACTTCATCGAATGTCAGCAAGTTGCACTTTTACCTATATCATATAAACTGATTCTTTGTGTCTCTCGCTCGGGAGATATCTAGTTTTCGAACCTTGGGATTTTCTAAATAATCTATAGTGCCATGAATATAATCTATAAGAATTAAGTGTCGTGGATTTCCGGCATAAGTGGTTCATAACAATGACCATTTGGGAGGGTAGTGTGAAGGGCGAGTCTCATCCAATTTCTCCGAAAATTCAGCCGTTGATGTAATAGTGAACGTCTTCTCTTTGGGGAACGACCGAAAACGGTGGGTTTTTTTTAGGTTTTTTTGTTTTTTTTTAAGGTCATATATTTCTGCACAATGGCTAACCATAACCGTGACAGTTTTACGGGTGGAGGAAGCCGGAGTACCCGGAGAGAACCACCAAGCAACGGCGAGCAACTGTCAGCGCCCCAACATACCAACTCCACACAAGCCGGGTTAGCATTGGTTGAAGACAGGTGCACCATCGACGTGCAGTACGCCTTATTACACAACGGCACCGTGCCCCCACGTGGGCAATGTGGGTGAAGTGTCTTGCCCAAGGACACAACGCGGTTTCCGCAGGTGGGATTCGAACTGAGGACCTCTCGGCTTGCAGCCTGCACCTCTACCAACTGAGCCACCGCACCCCCACCGAAAACGGTGGTTTGAAGCATCTACCCTTTTACCTCGGACACTCTACATACAGCCCAGAGAGCAAATGGGACTGCTACCAGTCAGATCTACCATATCTTAACCCTTTGAGGCTGAGGGGTCTTCTTTCCGGCCCAGGAACATGATATGTAATAATTTCTTTATGTAGGGTGACTGCTCAGTGAATGTGTGGGGTTGACCAATCAATATTTTCAACGTGCAGCCCCAAGGCTGCACGTTGAAAATATTAATTGGTCTACCCCCAAATAACGTATATGGACTCTTCCAATTGCTGCCGTTGAACTGACTCGGAAGATACCACCAGTGTTCAAAGGGTTAAAAAGAAAGGTACAATTGATATACACATTCTGAAAGGGTTATACTTTAGCGTTACTTTCTTGATTGAATTCACAGTATCTACCATTAATTTCTCTGTAATAATTTCCACCCGACACGGGTCGATATATCAATGCATGGCTGCCGGCAGGGCGTCGACACGCAGCGGTTTGTCTTGTAATCTGCAACCGATCATTATAATTTGATATCAAAGAGAAGACCAACTTAATTAGAGGTCCATTATGGTGAAAGACAAACTATCGTTAATCTAAATTTAGTACAATTGTATTGATTTCAGAGTTCGCATAAAAGGTGTGGGGGGGGGGGGGGGTTCTCTATTTTCTCCTCCTTTTGTTTTCTTAGCGCGAGGCAGTGATGCATGTTGAGATTATTAACCCTTTCTTTACCTAACATGAAAAGCAGACGACACTTGCAAACAAAATTCTTGAATAACTATTATTTTCATTTTTTGTCTCAAATACATAGGTTATGACCCCTCGTTGGAACGAGATCGACGAGCTCGTTCCAATGAGGGGTCATAACCTATGTTTTAGAGACAAAAAATGGAAAAATAATGAAAATTAATTGGCGAGTTTTAAGAATAGCACTGGTCGTTTTGGCCGTTACGTTAGAGGTAAAGGGTTAAAACAATATTGGTTGTGAAGATTAAGACGGATTATTGTTATAGTCCACTTCTAATAAGTACAATAAATTATACGATTATACGAAAAAAAATATTTATTTACTGGTGTCCAAGGTCCCATGTTTCATCACAATGGCTAATGGTGACCGTAAAACTTCACTGATAATAAAAACAAGAGGCCCCACGGGGCCTGAAGCGCTCATCTTGTACAGAACACAATTTAAGAATGAGTCTACATTAAGCAAGCCATCTCCATAGGCTACAATGTCAATCCTTGAGTCCCTCAGGAGTGACAAAAATAATCTGGGCATCATGCCTTTACTTCAGTTGATCATAAGTAAAATGTAGAGCTCCCCTATGAAGCCCCTTGATACAACCTATGTGGATTAATCTTAGTACCTCTAGAGGGTACTGAATACAAAATTTTTAATTCTTCAGCAAAATGGCCAATATTAACCCAGGCTCTTGATTTGAACATAGTTAAATCTGACTTCCCTAGAGATGTTGTGTACCGAATATGAAAGCATTCTGACTATTGGATCTGAAGAAGAGAAATTGTAAAGAAATTTCTTCGAATTGCACTAAGTTCAAATTTGGGCTACAATAGCGAGCCCAAATATTAACCTATGGATCCGATTTGAACAAACTTGAATCTGACTCCCCTAGAGATGTTGTATACCAAATGTGAAAGCATTCTGACAAGTGAATCTGAAGAAGAAGATTTTTGAAGAAATTCCCTCATGTTGTACTAAGTTAAATTTCATGTTCCCATATGGAGCCCAAATATTAACCTAGGCACTCGAACTGAACAACTTGGAATCTGACCCCCCTAGAGATGTTGTATACCAAATATAAAAGCATTCCGACTGGTGGATCTGAAGAAGACGATTTTTAAAGAAATTTCCTCATATTGCAGTAAATTAAAATTTGGGCTACCATAGTGAGCCCAAGTATATACCTAGGCACTCGAATTGAACAAATTTGAATCTGACCCCCATAGAGATGTTGCATACCAAATATCAAAGCATTCTGACTGATGGATCTGAAGAAGAAGATTTTTTTCAATTACCCTCCATATTGAACAAAGATAAAATTTGGGCTTCCGTAGAAAGCCCAAATATTAACCTAGGGACTTGGTTTGAACAATCTAGAATATGACCCTCATAACAATGATGTATACCAAATATTAAAAGATTCTGACTGGTGGTTCTGAAGAAGAAGATTTTTAAAGAATATTTCCCATATTACCCTATGTTAAAACTTCGGGCTCCTGTAGAGAGCCCAAATATGAACCAATGGGCTTTATTTCAACAAACTTTTATCTGACCCCCCCCCCCCCCCCCCTATGAATGTTGCATACCAAATATCAAAAGATTCTGATGATTGGAGAAAAGAGAAATTGTAAAGAAATTTCTTCGAATTGCACTAAGTTCAAATTTGGGCTACAATAGCGAGCCCAAATATTAACCTATGGATCCGATTTGAACAAACTTGAATCTGACTCCCCTAGAGATGTTGTATACCAAATGTGAAAGCATTCTGACAAGTGAATCTGAAGAAGAAGATTTTTGAAGAAATTCCCTCATATTGTACTAAGTTAAATTTCATGTTCACATATGGAGCCCAAATATTAACCTAGGCACTCGAATTGAACAACTTGGAATCTGACCCCCCTAGAGATGTTGTATACCAAATATAAAAGCATTCCGACTGGTGGATCTGAAGAAGAAGATTTTTAAAGAAATTTCCTCATATTGCACTAAGTTAAAATTTGGGCTACCATAGTGAGCCCAAATATACATCTAGGCACTCGAATTGAACAAATTTGAATCTGACCCCCATAGAGATGTTGCATACCAAATATCAAAGCATTCTGACTGATGGATCTGAAGAAGAAGATTTTTTTCAATTACCCTCCATATTGAACAAAGATAAAATTTGGGCTTCCGTAGAAAACCCAAATATTAACCTAGGGACTTGGTTTGAACAATCTAGAATATGACCCTCATAACAATGATGTATACCAAATATTAAAAGATCCTGACTGGTGGTTCTGAAGAAGAAGATTTTTAAAGAATATTCCCCATATTACCCTATGTTAAAACTTCGGGCTCCTGTAGAGAGCCCAAATATGAACCAATGGGCTTTATTTTAACAAACTTTTATCTGACCCCCCCCCCCCCCCCCCCCCCCCCCCCCTATGAATGCTGTATACCAAATATCAAAAGATTCTGATGATTGGAGAAAAGTTTTTTTTTAAATTTTTGCAAATATGCTGACTCAGCATTTTTTCGATGCCCATTACAGAACACCCTATCATAACCGATGGCAATTTTTTTTCACCATTCAATTCTACTGGTCATAAGGATACTTCATACCAAATAAAAGTTCTCTGTTCCGTGGGGTTTGCGAAATATGGGCGTTTGAAAATATTTCTATTTTTAGCTCCCAGGGTTCCCATGGGGATGCGGGAATTTTTTTTTAATGGGTCAAGTACTTATGACCCAATACTACCACAAACCAAATTTGGTTCATACCAGGCCATCGGTTCAGAAAATAAAAATTTTGGGCGGGGCCAAAAATCTTACCCCTCCTATTACAAAGCCAAATATTACTTCACGAACTTCGTTTGAACAAACTTGATTCTACACCTCATATGGAAGCTCCATAGCAAATATCAAGTCATTGTACACACTGTTTCTTGAGAAGAAGATTTTATAAATATTTTGGAGCATTTTCCCCCACTCCCTCCCTATGGGGCTGGGCATGCTGAGTTGAACAAAAATGAAATGCCCCTTTGGGACCATCACTCACACAAACTTTCACTTGAATTGGCCCAGCGGCTTTCGAGGAGAAGACCAAAACATGGTGTTGACGGACGACGGACGGACGACGGACGGAGGGCGATGAGATTAGCTCAGCTTGACTTTGTCAAGATGAGCTAAAAAGCCATAAAAATCATTATCTAGATTATCATAGGAATTTTTTTTTTAAAATTGGGGTGGGGGGTGGTCTTTTTTATTATTTATTTTCTGTGAATCAAACGGTGAGCAAAAAGACCCTCCGCGTGTGTGTATGTATATAAGTATGCATTAACTGGCAGTGTGTTAAATTATTCCTTGCCTTGTTTTAATTTATGAGAGAGTGCCATACAGTGTAAATAACTACAAAGTCTCCCATAAATTGTAACAAGGCAAATCATACAGTGTAAATAACTACATAGTCTCCCATAAATTGTAACAAGAAAAATCCATACAGTGTAAATACCTGCATCGTCTCCCATCCACTATAACAAGGAAAATCTATACGGTGCAAATAACTGCATAGTCCCCCATGAATTGTAACAAGGCAAATCATACAGTGTAAATACCTGCATAGTCTCCCATAAATTGTAACATGGAAAATCCATAGAGTAAATAACTGCATAGTCCCCCATGAATTGTAACAAGGCAAATCGTACAGTGTAAATACCTGCATAGTCTCCCATAAATTGTAACAAGGAAAATCCATAGAGTAAATAACTACACAGTCTCCCATAAATTGTAACAAGGAAAACCCATACAGTATAGATACCTACATCGTCTCCCATAAACTGTAACAAGGAAAATCCATACAGTGTAAATAACTATAGTCTCTCATAGAATGTAACAAGGCAAACCCAAACAGTGTAAATAACTTTTTTCCACAGATATGTTTCGCGGTAACACAATAATTTAAAATGGGCGCATGCAATGTGTCAATGTACAGACATTAACATTATCTGCAAAACCAAACAATATTTAGCCAAATAATCCTACTTTCGGTCGCATCGGTCGTTTCTTCTTCTTCAATCATATTCCAACCCGAAGGCCAGAAACGGACAGGACAGTGACCACATAGCGGCATATTCATCTAAACGAGAGACTAATAAATTTTTGATAGTTATTACAGAATTCCGTACACTGGTACTATTTATTTATTAAGGTTTAACGACACTTTAACCGCCAAGATCATATCGCGTCGGTGACTAAAAGTCAGATTATTTATTTATTTATTTATTTATTAACGTTATATACTTATGCACAATGGCTAATCATGACCGTGACAGTTTTACGGGTGGAGGAAGCCAGAGTACCCGGAGAGAATCACCGAGCAACGACGAGCAGCTGCCAGCTCACCAACATCGTAACTCCGCACTGCAGCACAGGCAGGGTTAGATTGGTTGAAGACACGCGCACCATCGACGTGCAGTACGTCTTAGTACACGGCGTCATCGTGCCCCCACGTGGATCATCGGGGTTAAGTGTCTTGCCCAAAGACACAACGCGAGAGTCCGAATCGATCGCTCAGATGGTCACCCCTCCAATGACTAACCGGGCTCGGCGTTGCTTAACTTCGGTGTTCTGACGAGAACCGGTTACCGCAACGCCACCGCGCCCCAGACTGGTACTAGGCTTCATACTTATTATATTTATTTATTGGTGTTTAAAACCCTTTACTCAACGCAGACGATATCAAAATTTATTATTTTAAATACCATTTTTTCAAATTTTTCAAAAAATTTCAACAAAACCATATCATGTGACCCCTCGTTGGAACGAGCTCGTTCCAACGAGGGGTCACATGATATGGTTTTGTTGAAATTTTTTGAAAAATAATATTTTTTCAACTGCTGAATTTGCATATTACGCGGGTGGATGCGGGCGATTCGTTGGGTAAAGGGTTAAGGCACAATGGCTAATCATGACCGTGACAGTTGTACGGGTGGAGGAAGCCGGAGTACCCGAAGAGAACCACCGAGCATCGACGAGCAACTGTCAGCTCCATAACATTCAAACTCAGTTCAAGCTCCGCTCATGCAGGGTTATAGCGGTTGAAGACACGTGCATCGTCGACATGCAGCCTAGTACACGGCGTCATCGTGCCCCCACGTAGGTGACTGGGATAAAGTACCTTGCCCAAGGACACAACGCGGGTCGTCCTGGACGGGGATCGAACTCGGGCTTCATACTTAATCAAATGGACAAAAACGCACCACTTCACAGAAAATGCACTTTGTTTTATACATATCATCAACTGTCAAATTATATCGGAGTCTGTCTATTCCACCAGGCAATATACTGATAAACCTTATGTATATATAACGGAAGCTTTACATGTGTTAAAAGAGATTTCAAAGTTTATTCGTTTATCAGTGAGAGATTTACGGAACTGTGGACTGTCAAAGTTCACTTCTATCACACGATAAATAGGATGGTGTAAATAATACGATTAGGGTGTCCTAATCAAATCATTATTATGTAGATATGAAATCAGATTAGGTAAATAAATACGACATTCAGAGAGTATAATACGATCACAAAAATAAGATTAATATAATAAATACAGATTATCATGATAATGTGCATGTCTTGTGATTTGTATCAGATTCGAGATGGCGTCCAGAATTGGATCTCATCGAGTCGGCTTTGCCGGCAAGTTGTGATCCCATTTTCGGACACCACCGAGATATCTGATGCAAATCACAGGACATGCACATTATCATGATAATTCATTTATCTAACAATTTTATCACATAAACAGATTAAGTCTTAACCCTTTTACCCAACGTAACGGCCAAAACCGGCCAAGGCTATTCTCAAAAATCGCCAGTTAATTTTCATTTTTTGTCTCAAAAACATAGGTTATGACCCCTCGTTGGAACGAGCTCGTCGAGCTCGTTCCAACGAGTGGTCATAACCTATGTTTTTGAGACAAAAAATGAAAAACATTAGTTATCCAAGAATTTTATTTTGCAAGTGTCGTCTGCTTTTCATGTTAGGTAAAGGGTTAAATTATTTTTAAAAATTTTTGGGACATAATGTTCGGTCGATCACTGAAACGCACATAGAATGTATCCATGCCCCTGTTATGATAGCCCGTAGCGCTACCGGAAACGAGTCGTCTATATGATACGGAATCGGAACACATTATGTGATACGTACCGTTTTTCGTGGTTTTCAGGCCAAAATCTATATGACTGTTAGATAAACTGTAGGATCTCATTATATCTTCGAATGTATTTATTTATTTAGTGGGATTTAACAACGCTTTCAACAACCAGAGTTATATCGTATCGGATAGCTGTACGGGTGCAGGAAAACGGAATACCCAGAAAGAACAACAGAGCATTCGCGACTAACTGTCGAATAGTCCAACTTATTAGACCCGTTGAAACAAGGTTAGCAATGGTTGAAGGCATCTGTTCCATCGAGACGGAGTGCGACTTAGAATACTGCAACACCGTTCTCGCACTTGGAATTGGGGGAGGTCAGTGTAGAACCCACTCCCCATTCTATCTCAGAAGTCAGCTACAAAGTCCCAAGGCAGACTACACTTGCCACCCCATTTAGTCTAGCTGAGGGCAGAGGCACATTAATTAGTAATTACACTTGCTTGAAAAACACACCGACCCAAACAAAGTGCAACAATAATTTATATTTATTGGTGTTTAACCCTTTACCCAACGAATCGGCCGCATCCGCCCGCCCGCGTAATATGCAAATTCAGCAGTTGAAAAAATATTATGTTTAAAAAAAAAAATCAACCAAACCATATCAAGTGACCCCTCGTTGGAACGAGCTCGTCGAGCTCGTTCCAACGAGGGGTCACATGATATGGTTTTGTTGAAATTTTTTGAAACATTTAAAAAAATGATATTTAAAATAATAAATTTTGATATCGTCTGCGTTGGGTAAAGGGTCAAGGTCACTCTCGGCATATGTGGCTATCTCACGACCGCAACATAGGAATGAAGTCAAGTGTGGCTGATCGTTTATACCTGTGCTGCCCACTTTTGAGGACTTCCGCTCCAGGCATCAGTTCTGGGTCCTATTTTACCAGTGACGTATTATTTGTTTACCACGGTTAACAAGCACTGCTCCACTTCCCGGAATTCCTACGGGGAATTCAACAACAATCATGGAACGGCAATCTACGTTTTTGGGGTAACTGATATCTTTATTGGAGAAATTCCTTCCCAGCAATAGTTCATACAAGAAGCGATTATATGTCGCCAGCAGTGAGTAGCTGTGAACACGGCCAATTTCCAATTGCCGACAGAGTACCCTTAAAATTTTCGCTGGCCCCCAAAACATTGGCTTAATGCAAGTATCACACAATAGTCCCAAAATGGTCGCCAATATTAGGGCTACACGCGCTACAAATACCTCAGATTCGCTCTTTGAGAACGATGTTTTGCATGTGGGAGGAGGGGGAGAGAGCGGAGGGTCCCAGTTAGGACTTAGGAAGGCCCCCAAAACCCCACACAACGGCCTTTCAAATATGATCTTTGCCGCCCCCCCCCCCCCGAAAAACCCCAAGGGCACCCCTATTATAGAATCCTGGCTGGCTACGCGCCTGAAATGCATAAAATTCCGATAACACGTGTTTATATGAACTTCGCCCATGAAAGTATTGACGCTCGTTTTTAGCGTCTGGATCAAATACCAAAGTCCGCATCATGTAACAATACATCATTCACCTCACGTTTATGAAGGGGCTCCCATTGTTTAATCAACACACATGCCTTGTTTACCACCAATAACCAAGGCTCACTGAAACGAGAGCGAGAATCGGCGTGTAATTTGGAACGCTTCCACCATAGCAGTGCAAATAAACTTTCAGCTCTCATGTTGGCCAGAAATCGTTAAGTGAATTGAATACCACAGCGAGAAAAAATGAAACTCAATTGTCATATTTTTCGTACATCTGCTGGACGAACGCCCAGGCAGCAAGGAGGCCAAGGCGATGAGTGTTCGATTTTTCTCTTTTCGGGAGCGGGTGTTAACCCTTTACCAAACGTAACGGTCAAAACCGGCCAGCGCTATTCTCAAAAATCGCCAATTAATTTTCATTATTTTTTTCATTTTTTGTCTCAAAAACATAGGTTATGACCCCTCGTTGAAACGAGCTCGTCGAGCTCGTTCCAACGAGGGGTCATAACCTATGTTTTTGAGACAAAAAATGAAAAAAATTAGTTATTCAAGAATTATTTTTGCAAGTGTCGTCTGCTTTTCAGGTTAGGTAAATGGTTAATATACGAGAGTTCTTTGCAACGGTTTGTCACATGACGGAAGCTGAATGGCACGGTTTATCACATGACGGAAGCTGAATAGCAAAAGGAAGTCTAACTTCACTCGTCATTGAAAGAAAAAAACGATCATACGCGGAATGGTTTTTTTTTTTCTCCTGGATGTACATCAATTATCAGTCGGTGGTAAATCAGTGTTGACGTCCATGATTCATATACCCCCCTGAAGCCAAACTCTTCATACTTACATAATGTCTTGGCCTTGGATCTCGCAGACTATCGACGGCTCGTCCTTTTGAACTCATGGAGGTACCTTCAGAGTCAAATGAAATGTCGAGGTTTGGACAACAATGGGCAAACATTTACGGGTTGAGAAATAGTTCTAGGAATACGTAAGCAGCGGGTACCATTTGTCTGGTGATTATTGTACTCTACCTTATGTTGCCCAGTGTGTCCTTTAATCCTTTACCTAACATGGAAAGCAGTCAACACTTGCAAAAACAATTCTCAAATAACTATTTTTTTTTATTTTGGTCTTAAAAACATAGGCTATGACCCCTCGTTGGAACGAGCACGTTCCAACGAGGGATCATAACCTATGTTTTTGAGACAAAAAATGAACAAATAATGGAAATTAATTGGCAATTTTTGAGAATTGCGCTGGCCGGTTTTGGCCGTTATGTGGCTAAAGGGTTACTGGCTTTCCTGTTGTGTATTGACCCCGTAGGCTACACATTTATTTATTTATTTATTTATTTATTTATTTATTTATTTATTATATTTTATTTTTACGCTTTCAGAGCCACTTTCAGCACGTTGCTCAATAACTTCCTTACATAGGATTTATTTATTTATTTATTATTTAATTTATTTAATTTACTGGGATTTAACGACACTTTCGACAGCTTGGGTCACCTCGTGTAGGACAGTTTTACGGGTGGAGTACCCGGAGAGAACCACCGAGCAACGACGAGCAACTGTCAGACTCCACAACACACTAACTCCACACAAGCAGGGTTAGCATTGATTGAATACAAGTGCACCATCGACGTTCAGTACGTCTTAGTACACAACGCCACCGTGCCCCCTCGTGGGCAATTGGGATTAAGTGCCTTGCCCAACGACACAACGCGGTTGCCGCAGGTGGGATTTGAACCGAGGACCTCACAGCTTGCAGCCTGCATTTCTACCTACTGAGCTTACGTAGAATAGGTGCTTAGTGAATGTGTGGGGTAGACCAATCAAGGCTGCACGTTGAAAATAGGCCTATTGATTGGCCAAACCCCCAAATGATTGCAGCCATTGAACTGGCATGGGAAATACCACTAGGAATTCAAAGGGTTAAATGACATCCACCCCAGGTCTTAATATATCAGTAAAAAAGAACTTGTTTCCCGCGGTAAACAAACACTGCTCGGATTTCCGGGGTTCTCACGGCGCACACAACAGGGGGTGTAGAAGTTTTTATTGCACTGGCACAGGACCTCTTCCTTTGGGTACCTACGTGTCGGTACCCTACATAACCATAATATATAACAAGATGGTTAAACTGAGTCAAAGGTGCTAGCATGACGACTGGCTCCCTTTCCTTATAAACCAGTCCCACGTTCTTATGTCGTGGTCAACAGCAACAATCCTAACCCGTGTATTACAAAATATTATTTTCAACAATTCTTCTTTTGCTGTTCGTGTTGATTACGGAAGTTCAGGTATTACCCCGCCATCCCACCCCAATCAATAGACACTCATTGCACCTGAAAAAAATATACAAGAAACACCCCTTGAAAAAGGTGTCAAGTGGAAAAGCATAACAAATCTGAAAGCTTTGATGGGTGACAGCAGTAAATACTGAAGTGTTGCAATAATCAAGGTCAAGATTGAATCGTTTAAAACAGTGAAAACAGGAAACAATAAACAAGTACGGATTGTGGTGTATGAGACAAAAATGCGGATTGTTCAGCTGTTCTCCGAGGATGCGTTTTACAGATAAAACTCGATGCACCTGAAGTGCCGGGTTTATTTTCTATACAACACTTTGGGAAGTGGAACAACCTACTGTGAGAAGTTACCACCAATCGAATAGTTTCTTGGGATGTGTATTCCGTGAACTCCTTCAAAAATCTCTGAGAAATATTGTTATGACGTACGAGAATTCTGGTACAATTGGGACACGTTTCTGTTCATTTTCATTTTACAGCATGCTTTCGAGGACCATACCCACACAAGGGGAGATAAGTCAAAGACATGTGAGGAGGATTATCACCAGTTTTGTTTGTATGGTATGATCAAACGTGTGGACTGCGCTTGTGGGCTTTGACCGATGTGTTAACCCTTGTCTAACATGAAAAGCAGACGACACTTGCCAAAACAAAATCTTGAATAACATTTTTTTTTTCATTTTTTGTCTCAAAAACATAGGTTATGACCCCTCGTTGGAACGAGCTCGTCGAGCTCGTTCCAACGATGGGTCATAACCTATGTTTTTGAGACAAAAAATGAACAAATAATGAAAATTAATTGGCGATGTTTGAGAATAGCGCTGAGGGGTTTTTGCCGTTACGTTAGATAAAGGGTTAACCCCGTACCTAATAGACCAGAGGACATTTTCACAACAACTTATGAACAGAGATGGGTATGAACAGTAAACAGAGTGGAGATTATGCACTGGAACCACTACTAAAAAAACCTTTACAGTTGTATTTGTCAGAACTGTATTTTTTATTGTTGTAAATAACCAATAGAAATGAACATTCTCAAAGATGGGACAATTTGCAAGTTCGCAAATTGCCATATCTTTTGAAATGCTAATGAGTCATTTCCGTCATTTATATTCACTTGTAGAAAATACAATTCGGGAAAATACAATTCTAAAAGTCTTATCGTATAGTCTCACGAGACAAAACAAACACGTTTGTGTTTTGAGAAACACACATTTTGTTGCGACATGTCTTTGGAATAGGCTCAATGAGCCAATTTCAACGATGTATCACACAGCGGATGTGTTCGAAACCATGGTAGAAAATTTATGATACATATAAAAGTCCCTCGAGGGCAAAGAGGTACCATCTACACTGCAGGCAGATGGCGTCTAGTTGCACCTCACGGGACGAAAAACCAGGGAATAATTAGCACTTTGGAAAAAAATATCAGCCACTTGCATTTTATTAAATTAAGCATACATGTTGATAGGCCTATATATATATAGAGGAAATCCTAAACACAAAGAAGTCTAAAAACTAGTGCCTCACTGAATGAGACAAGGGTTTGGAAGCCTGCTTGAGCGCACTATAAGATTTGTTCTGACCGAGTCGCGTGACACAACTGACACTGTTTAAATCTTCCAGTGATGAGCCTCATATAAAAGGAAGCAGCAATCGAATTTTTGCACGTGCACGCTTTGTTTCAAATTGCACACCTGGAAAAATGTGTAACCGTGAGTCTTATGGAAGCGAAATAAAAACGGTTACGTATTAAGGAAGACAACTGCTACAACACTCTCCATTACTAATTACGTAACCAATGACGTCAATATTCCAAAAGCGTTACATATGTGGAGAAACCGTCCGCAAGAGCAGACCAATCACCTAGTACTGAGCAGCAGTGAATAATGTCTCATACTTCGCCCGTGCTCGAAGCCTTGAGTTCGAAAAAGGCTGTTGTGATAAGAGCCAGGTTTGTCCGAAGAATATGAGAGATGAGTCGCTCCCGCACTCTAAAGTCAATTGGGTTAAAAATCAACCCAAATCGACTGGGTTGAGTGAATATGAACCCAGTTGGGTTCATATTCACTCGGCCCAGTCGATTTGGGTTGATTTTTAACCCAACTAATTTTAGAGTGCGGGGCTCGTTTTTATCTTGTACTTCATTATCATTCAGTTTCTAAGGCTTGCCACACCCCACGCCGCGATCGGCTCTGAAACCACCTCGTTTTCTACTGAACAACACATAGTAATAAATGGCTTTTCATCTTATTCACAATTTGGCACAGATAAACGCGCGTTCATTTAATGAAAGAGTTCAGGAAGATGGGAAATAAGAGCTCATTAGAAATTTTTAAGAAACAGAATAGTTAACTAGTTTTCTTTTGCAGCCTCATCGTTTATAGTATTTATTATACAATTATTACTTTCCCACAGACAGTGAGCTTTTGTCGAACAAAGGAAACTGAAAATCTTCACAACGGGGGCGGCCAATGGACTGAACACATCACGATATACGTCGATAATGCACCCATCAATTTACAAATATAATGCCAGTATTTAATCAATTTCGAAGATGCGTTTAGAAAAAAATCAATTCTACTTTTCCAAGGAAATATACCAAAACCAATCACCTGATAGTTACACACTTGTGGTCAGAACACTGTAAGATTATTGCTCTTAACTAATAAGAACCTGCGTTTAATCGGTTACGAAGCATGAAATTATTCCATAAGGTCTAATCCCATGTTGAGTTCTTGTTATGTTCTGACGTTAGTGTATAACACGTGAAGTCGCTCTTGCCAAGGGTTTAATTCAGTGAATGGGAGCACGGTGGCTCAGTGGAAGACTGTTGGACTTCTATGCTAGAGGTCCCGAGTTCGATCCCCGTCCGGGACGACCCGCCTTGTGTCCATGGGCAAGGCACTTTATCCCGGTTGCCTACATGGGGGCACGATGACGCCCTGTACTAAGGCGTACTGCACGTCGATGGTGCACATGTCTTCAACCGCTGTAATCCTGCTTGAGCGGAGGTAAAATGTTGAGCCGACAGTTGCTCGTCGATGCTCGGTGAATCTCTCCGGGTACTCCGGCTTCCTCCACTCGCAAAACTGTCACGGTCACGATTAGCCATTGTGCGTAAGTATGTGACCTTAAACACCAATAAATAAATAAATTCAGTGAATGAGAATTTTCTGGTTCTCGTTGTAGAAAGTCAGTCACGATATCGGGAATTTTCCAGTCCCCGTTTCTGAATATCAGTTCCGATACCCGGGAAATTCCTGGTATAGAACCGGGATTAAAGGTTGCGTTCCGCAACCTTTGATTCCCGATTCTAGTCTATGATAAAAGTGCATCAGCACTGATTTTCGGAACCAGTAACCGGGAAATTCCCGTTTGCTAGATTAAACAATAGCTCCAATGGCGATGCTGGTTTTGGAAGAAATTGACATTCGCCGTAATCTCAAACTATTATACGCAATCATTGATACCATGGTCTATGGATTTCACGGGTATGGAGATTGACATTCAGAACTGGGAGCCGCAGAGCCGCGAATTTCCCGTTCCCAGCATTAAAACTTACTCTTGCCCAATCTTTTCTCGCTGTTGCCTTCAGAAACAGCTGGCGTATAAGTGATTTGTCATGTAAACAGCCAAGACGGGTACGTCATTTGCAAGAAGTTAAATTGCAGACGACGATACATAAGCAGTTCATATCTTTGAGTTACAATGTGTCGGTTATATGAGGAGGCGTTAATGTTGGGAGTACGGACTTGAGAACCTCAAAACACCATTTGTGGAATCCTACACACTCTGAAATCAAATGTGTTAAAAAATAACCCAAACAACTGGGTTGAATGAATATGAACCCAACTGGGTTGATTGAATATCAACCCAACTGGGTTGAGTGAATATGAACCCAACTGGGTTCATATTCGCTCAACCCAGTTGATTTGGGTTGACTATGGCTTAGGTTCTTTTAACCCAAATAATTTTAGAGTGCAATAAAAGTGCCTTCACTTAACATTTGGGTGCTTTATCGTGCAGAACAATGAAAGTGTCAATGACACTGCAGCTTAACTTGACTGTGTGTAGTGTTAGATGAAAAGGATAATGTCCAATGTTTATGAAAGGATTGTGAAATTAGACAAGAATTGTGATAATTGAGAATATGTTATTTTTGTACCCTGCATGCTTTGTTTTAACACGAATAATTTGAGGTGTAGACTGCACTAAAGAATTGAGGCCTAGGTTGATGTGACCCTCGCTGTTAACGTACGCCAACCGAAGTTACCAAGTTACAGTAAAATTATTCCAAAACGAGTCATCCTACCAAGTTACAATGAAATCAATTCATAAATATGACTCATTTATTGTATTTATTTATTGGTGTTTAAGGTCACATATTTCTGCACAATGGCTAATCATGACCACGACAGTTTTACGGGTGGAGGAAGCCGGAGTACTGGAGAGAACCACCGAGCAACGGCGAGCAACTACCAGCTCCACAACATACTAACTCCACACAAGCAGGGTTTGCATTGGTGCACCATCGACGTGCAGTACGCCTTAGTACACAACGCCACCGTGCCCCCACGTGGGCAATGGGGGTGAAGTGTCTTGCCCAAGGAAACAACGCGGTTACCGCAGGTTGGATTCGAACCGAGGACCTCTCGGCTTGCAGCCTGCACCTCTACCTACGGAGTCACCACACCCCCTAATATGACTCACAGACTTTGCTAAAGGAATCTAGGTCACCTGGTTGTCCAGCGGTCACGGTTGACCGGTCACGACCAAAATAGGACAGTCTCATCTAAATATTATACCGACTCATCCAAGATACAATGAAATATCTTCATAAAAACGACCCCTAAACAGTGCTAAAGGAACCTAGGTCACCTGCCCAAGCGGTGGTAACGGCGGACCGATCGTGACCAAAATAGGATAGTCTCATCTGGCTGTGACAAGCTCACTCCACAACAGCACAGACACGATTGAGAGAACACTTTCCTTTTTGAGTTAAAGGAATTACTACATTACTTCGAATTCCGACACATGCTCCTCAAAAAGCCAATTTTACACTTCATTTAAAATTACCCATTTCAAAAAAATAAAACCAACATCATTGTTGTTTATTTATTTGTTGGTGTTTAAGGTCACATATTTCTGCACAATGGCTAATCGTGACCACACCATGGAGATAAAGTCAAGTTTGGTCCATCGTTGAAATGAAATGAAATTTATTTTGCAGTATTCGTTTGCATAGAGTACAATGCAGAATTTGCAGAAATGCACAGAAGTAAAGGTACACAGCATGGAAACGGCATAACTCTGGTTTGTATTCCTGCCATTCCCATATTAAACGTTAATTAATCCTGACAAAAAAATTGCAAACAATTTGCACCCTTACTGGATTCATGAGGGACACTTGTATTGCTGTATTACTTAATTATTTAAGTATTTAACTCCCCGCCCAGCGCAAACAGAACACTGTTTTCACAAGAAATGGTCTTAACTAGGCTTTCCGTTTATTTTGAATTTCAGTCCCTTGACTTTCAATCCCCGCCGCAAGGACAAGGTCATGGCCTTCAACGGAATGATCCCGATAAGCTAACTCCAACTGTGAGTCCTGTTTCGGAGGCAAGAACAGAAAGGAATAAAACCCTAAATGCGATCTTTGCGAACAGTGCAGGCCAGACAGGGCCATTGAGCTAGTTAAGGGGGCCAAAGTATTGCATAAATTGCGTTAACCTTTTACCCAACGTAACGGACAAAACCGGCCAGGCTGTTCACAAAAATTCACAAAAATTCACTAAAATTAGCAATCAATTTTCATTATTTTTTCATTTTTTTCCTCAAAAACATAGTTTATGACACCTCATTGGAACGAGCTCATTGAGCTCGTTCCAATGAGGGGTCATAAGCCATGTTTTTGTGGCGAAAAAGAAAAAAAAATATCTAATATATAAATGCGAATGTCTATATCTATCTCTCTATCTTTGTTCCGAGTGAATTCCTCCGTTTCTCGACCGATCGATCTCAAATTTTGTACACGGGGGTAATTCGTCCCTGCGAGTAACATGGGGTGGGTGCCCTGCCCATGCGGGGTGACCTTGACCTTGACCTGGAAAGCGATGACCTTGACCTTTTATTTCGAAAATGGCTGGGCCGATCAGGCTAAAATTTCATATGTGAGGGTATACTGACCATCGATCATTTCGACTTTATCGGGGTGTCCGTGCGGTGTGACCTTGGCCTTCAAACTGGTGACCTAGATATATTCATCCGTTTCTTGACCGCTCTGATATAACCATCTTCTCCCGTGCAACGCCGGGCAGGTATTCACCCGCTAGTTTATTCAATAATTTTGTTTGTGTCGTCTGCTTTTCATGTTAGATAAAGGGCTACCGAAAGTGCAGAAATTCATGATCTAATCAACAAAGCCTAGATTCTAGAATGCTGAGATCCATTCAGCTCATTTTAGAGGACATTCACCCCAGGCATTGATGGCTGGGTTCTATTTTACCAGTAAAGTAGAGCATGTTTACTACAGAAAACAAGCACTGAACACCACTGGCGTCCTTTAAAATCATTAGGAGATATTTGAATACACTTTCCTCCTTTCATTGTGCGAGCAACCAACTAACCAGAGAACGTCTGGGATGTGTTACAACAGATCATCAGTTCAATGAGATCTCATCCATCACGCAAGCCATATACAAGACAAGACGTTGTCACTCAGTCTGTCTAAAGTATAAAGAAAAGACATATGATGTTAGAAATTACAACTCGATAAGTCACCAACTTGTAAGACAGTTGAGTAGTCTCGTTAGTCGCTTCAAAGAACAAAGGTAACATGTTTTTTTGTCTCGTCTTTTATAAACTTCTTCCCATGAACAAGTGCAACGAACGCATTTAGATAAACATACATATTACAGGTAACTACCAACACAACGCCATGGAATAATACATTATAAGATATCACAATACTATAATATTTTCCTATAGGCGACCATTATAACGTTCATACGAAAAACAAAATATGATCGCATCACTTTTATTTTGGCATTCAAATATCTTTGTCCAGTATAGCCCTTGAGACGGGAGCAGGGTGGCTCAGTAGGTAGAGGTGCAGGCTGCAAGCTGAGAGGTCCTCGGTTCGAATCCCACCTGCGGCAACCGCGTTGTGTCCTTGGGCAAGACACTTCATCTCCATTGCCCGCGTGGGGGCACGATGACGCCGTGTACTAAGGCATCCTGCACGTCGATGGTACGCATGTCTTCAACCAACCTAACCCTGCCTGTGCTGCAGTGCGGAGTTACGGTGTTGGGGAGCTGGCAGCTGATCGTCGTTGCTCGGTGGTTCTCTCCGGGTACTCCGGCTTCCTCCACCCGTTAAACTGTCACGGTCATGATTAGCCATTGTGCAGAAATATGTGACCTTAAACATCAATAAATAAATAGCCCTTGAGACAACTTTTTCTGATCCGAAAACAGTGGGTAATGCTACAAATAAGAGAGAAAAACTGTCAGGAAGGGAAGTACCGGTCACGCGCACATATTTTTCAGGGAATTCCCATCAAAACACACCAATATTCAATTGTATTTTTGAGGTCCAAAGAGTCATCAAATCACCCTCTTTATTTATCTGGAATATTCAACAATAATGCAAAATGTCAGTAATATGCCTCAAACGTTATATTTATTTATTTATTTATTGATTTTTAATGTCACATATTTCTGCACAATGGCTAACCGTGACCGTGACAGTTTTAAGGGTGGAGGAAGCCGGAGTACCCGGAGAGAACCACCCAGCAACGGCGAGCAACTGTCAGCTCCCCAACATACCAACTCCACACAAGCAGGGTTAGCATTGGTTGAAGACAGGTGCACCAGCGACGTGCAGTACTCCTTAGTACACAACGCCACCGTGCCCCCACGTGGGCAATGGGGTGAAGTGTCTTGCCCAAGGACACAACGCGGTTGCCGCAGGTGGGATTCGAACCGAGTACCTCTCGGCTTGCAGTCTGCACCGCTACCAACTGAGCCACCGCGCCCCCGCCTCAAACGTTTATTGAAACAATATATTTCTCCAAGGCTGCTGGTTTCGGAGATTGCATAATGCAACTTTTCAAGGTGGGTAACTTTAATTCAAATATTTAGTGCAGTCAAATCTTTTAGCACTGATGTCAATGCACTTATGTTTCCTCAATGCTGAGTGGTTTCGGGGATTGTATCATTTCCGAGTGCAACTTGTCAAGGTGGGTAACTCTAATTTAAATATTTAGTACAGTCATACCTTTTAGCACTTATGTCATTGCACTTATGTTTCCCCAATGCTGATTGGTTTCGGAGATTGCATCATTTCCTAATCTTATTCAAATATTTAGAACGGTCAGGCCTTAAATATTGTACGGCTTGGAGTTGACTATACCAAAACAGTGGACTTCCAGGAAGAATAATCCTCGCACCTCTGTTGCGTGGATTATTCTTCCAGCAAGTCCACTATTTTGGTAGTGCAATAATTATTATATCATATCTAACAAACCCAGGAAGAAGCTTGCTATGCATCATAATCCTAAGCACACAACCTATGGTCCAGGAACTTGCCCAAAACAGACATTTTCACTCTTGAACTTCGGATAAAAAAGCATAATTCCCGACAAAAATCTCTCAATGTGGCGCGTTGTGTTCCACGGCTATTTTTAGAAAGTATATAGTGCACGGGGATAGAGCACGGTTATTTTTAGAACCACCGATACATACAACTATTGGAAATAGTATAGCACCTTTCATCCAATCATAGGAAGGGAAAGTCACGCGAGATGTAATGTATCTGTGTTATGAATATAGTGTTTCTCGTTAGGTCTGGACTTCTGATCTAAACGTGACTGACCATTAAGACAAATGGTTTGATGGACAGTTGCTTCATTAAAATATTTTTCTCTTTTGACATGTAGACACCACAAGTGTGCAATTTTGGTTTTTTAATTATGTAATTTCCAAGAGGACAGCTACGCGCCATTTGCAATGCTTTAACTTTGCATATGGCGCCGTGTGCACTCAAGGGATGATAAATCACGCAGGATTTATTTATTCTTTATTGGTGTTTAACCCTTTACCTAACCTGAAAAGCAGACGACACTTGCAAAAATAATTCGTGAATAACTAATATTTTTCATTTTTTGTCTCAAAAACATAGGTTATGACCCCTCGTAGGAACGAGCTCGACGAGCTCGTTCCAACGAGGGGTCATAACCTATGTTTTTGAGACAAAAAATGAAAAACATAATGGAAATTAATTGGCGATTTTTTAGAATAGCGCCGGCCGGTTTTTGCCGTTACGTTAGGTAAAGGGTTAAGATCACTTTCAACATATGTTGCTATATCATGACCTCAACACAAGTATAAAGTCAAGTTTAGCAAGTCGTATAGAACTATGCTTCCTAGTTTGGGGGAAGTCCAACCCAGGAGTTCAATGTTGGGTCCTATTCCATCAGTATATTTATTTATTTATTTATTTATTGGTGTTTAAGGTCACATATTTGTGCACAATGGCTAATCATGACCGTGACAGTTTTACGGGTGGAGGAAGCCGGAGTACCCGGAGAAAACCGCCGAGCAACGGCGAGCAACTATCAGCTCCCCAACATACTAACTCCACACAAGCAGGGTTAACATTGGTTGAAGACAAGTGCACCATCGACGTACAGTAGTACGCCCGAGTACACAACGCCACCGTGCCCCCACGCGGGCAATGGAGATGAAGTGTCTTGCTATTCCAACAGTAAATCCAAGCTTGTTTACCACAGTAAACATGCAGTTCTCAATTGGTTTGGATTTCATTAGGGTACGCATAGGACTAAGGCCATCGTGTAACTAGAGCTACATATCCACATTTTTCTCATAAACAGGACAGAGGGTGAATCGCCTTGAATATCTAGATCTCAGAGTAAGAAAATTCACTGCGAAAAACCAACGATAAAGCGATTCTTCAATAAGAAATTTCTAAATTTCCCGAGAAGACCCCCGGCAAATCGTCATCAATGATTGCTGAAATGATGAGCCACCATCAACCTACTTCTTAATTTAGGAAAGTGTCACTGGTCTGACCTCTTGAAGTCTTCGCGAACATAAATTGTTGAGATATATATGACTTTGTGATCACACAAACTCTCCCCAACACAACTGTAGATGGGTGGGATATATCCCCATCAGCCTCTCCGACAGGGTCATCCTATCGCCAATCAATTTGTCAGCGCCAGTGGCCCGAGTGTTAACACAAATACGAAAATTCATTCTCTAAGCAATGGAAAACGAAGACGAAATGTCTTTTCAGCACTGTGGACAGCCACAGATGTCAAAACGGAAAACTGTCAAATATTCTCGTCTATTAACCAATTTTACTGCTGCCAGGTGTCAAGCGATCTGAATGGCTATACAATATGAATCACTTATGTACAGTCGACTCTGTATAACGGTCTCTGATGATCAACAACTCTCTATGTGTGCGATGAAAAACAGTCATACAAACCTCACGACTCAGATAAAGCCCAGTAAAAATCCATACCAACAAGTGCGCACAGTACGACCTCATAAAACGAATTTAATCTCGGAGTTCGTGCATTGTAAATACATGAATATATTTTAATTCTATGTTTGAGAATTCTTTGTATCCTTTAAGGGACTGAAATCGTTCAAACTGAAGTCAACTTTCTTGTGTATATGTCATATATCTTAACCCTTTACCTAATACAGGGATCATACACATTGTCCGAAAGAAAGCCAAGGACTTTTTTTTTAAAGACTTTATCCAACGTAACGGTCAAAACCGGCCAGCGGTATTCTCAAAAATCACCAATTATCTTTCACTATTTTTTCATTTGTTTGTCTCAAAAACATAGAGCTCGTTCCAATGAAGGGTCATAACCTATGTTTTTGAGACAAAAAAAAAAAAAATTCAAGCGAACTGTTTTCAAACACAAGTGTCCTGTTCACACATTTGATAAGAAGTGACGTGTCTTTCGTTTTCTTCGAGATGGATCGAGTCTTTTGATCAAAGCTTTACGTTCTTAACCCTTTACCCAACATAACGGCCAAAACCGGCCAGCGCTATTCTCAAAAATCGCCAATTAATTTTTAAAATATTTTCATTTTTTGTCTCAAAAACATAGGTTATGACCCCTCGTTGGAACGAGCTCGTCGAGCTCGTTCCAACGAGGGGTCATAAACTATGTTTTTGAGACAAAAAATGAAAAAAAATAGTTATTCAAGAATTTTTTTTTACAAGTGTCGTCTGCTTTTCATGTTAGGTACAGGGTTAAATAAATTTCCACGACTATTTGTGAGGCTTGATTGGAAAGTGGAGATTCAATTGAAAACTATATCCAGAACACGGAGGGCTTAATAGAGGATAAACCGATAGACAACCTTTACGTTTTTCAATTGCCTATATTTTTTTACTTTGATTATATTACACAACCTTAACCCTAAAGGGGCTGGAGATGTTCATACATTTTTGCTGTACTTCGACAGTCAAGATACTGTAACTTTGCAGTTGTTTCTAGGTAAGACTTGGCTATCTGTATAGGCAGCCAATACTTCCATAGAAACAACTGCCAAAGCACATAAAATGTAACTTGCAAGTGTACCCAAAGATTGCGAGTTGGGACACCTGCTTTCTTGCAGAAAAAAGTGAGTAAAAACTTAGCCATAAAAAGTTAAACATCATGCGACTTACAATTTAACCCTTTACCTAACATGAAAAGCAGACGACAATTGCAAAAATACTCTTGAATAACTAATTTTTTTCATTTTTTGTCTCAAAAACATAGGTTATGACCCTTCGTTGGAACGAGCTCGTTCCAACGAGGGGTCATAACCTATGTTTTTGAGACAAAAAATGAAAAAAATAATGAAAATTAAATGACGATTTTTGAGAATAGCGCTGGCCGGTTTTGGCCGTTACGTTGGGTAAAGGGTTAAGACTAAAATTTAAATTTCACACTTCAGAATTAATATTCTGAAATTCCATCATTTTTTGCTTGATTTTCAATGATTCAGTAAAATAACTCCCTTTCCCAGGATTTCTTGGCCTTGATTTTAAAAACGAAAACATGTCTTTCCAGATTTGTCATGACCCGTATGAGCCCTGTAACACAAACAGGAGATTACTATACTTGCAAAACAAATCCAATATTGCAGTTGATTTTTTAGTTTCTTCAATTGAACCAATTTATTTATTTATTTTATTAGGGTTTAAAGATACCTTCGACAGCCAGGGTCACCTCGTGTCTGGCAGTTTTTTACGGGTCGAGGAAGCCGGAGTACACAGAGAGAACCACCAGAGCAAGGCGAGCAACTGTCACTCCCCAAAGTACTAACTCCAAACAAGCAGGGTTAGCATTGGTTGAAGACAAGTGCACCATCGACGTGCAGTATACCTCAGTACACAACGCCACCGTGCCCTCACGTGGGCAAATGGGATTAAGTGTCGTACCCAAGGACACAACGGGTTTGCCACAGGTGGAATTCGAACTGAGGACTTCTTGGCTTGCAGCCTGCATCTCTACCTACTGAGCCACCGCGCTCCCATTGAACTAATTGCATGTTGTGATGCAATACGCTGTTGGAGAGGGCCCAGAGAGTGCGTTACACTGAAGCGTGTAATCGCCAAGGTTGGGATCGCCTTGGCTTATTGATTAGAGCATTCGACTTCAGATAGCAAAGTCGAAGATTCGATACGGACCTGCATCATCTGTGTTTTGCCTTTGGGAAAGGCGCCCAACTATCAAGGCGCACTGCATGTCATCTCTACTATAACGCCTTCAACCAATGATAACCCTGCTAATGCGGGGGTTACTAAGTCGGTGAATGTGAAAGTTACTCGCCGTTGTCAGATTCAGACATATTGTTCTCAACTTCTCTCCGAAAAACCCGTCCGACATGATTTATTTATTTATTAGTCTTTAAGGTCACTTTCAGCATCTTTAACTATACAGTACTGCCACAGTGGACTGGTCACTTTCCATGGGTGGGCAATATTTCCACGGACACAATAATATTAGATTCCTAACACTAATTATAGGAATAATCATACAATGAAAGTGTCAATGACACTGTAGCTCAACTTGTCAAGACATGTACATGTATAGTATGTGACAGCAATGACAAAGATCTAGGTAATGACCTGATAACAAAGGTACATATAAAGTATTGTAACGGTCTGTACATAAATACTGACCGTAGCCTGTAACAAATGTATAGGTAAAGTATTGTAAAGGTGGGTGACAGTCAGATGCTAAATAGAAAAGAAATCTTTGAGTCCCAGAGTGGGTCTGACTGAACCCCAAAATATTTGTTCTCATAGCAGAGTGATAACAAAGGCACCCCAAAACACAATCATTCCTGTCCCAAGGTGAAAACAAAGGTACCAAAGAAGTTTCGTGAAGATCAGTTCATAAATACGAGCTGTATAGAAGTTGTGACAAAAAACTGATTAATTTCGGTACAAAATGGCCACTGGCAGCCATCTTGAATTTTGGACCGTACTCAGAAATACTCGTTCTCGTCCCAAGGTGATAACAAAGGTACCCAAGAAGTTTCGTGAAGATAGGTTGATAAATACAGCCTCTAGCCAGAGCCGTATTGACATGTGCACTTACAGTGTATAAGTAGCACTAAAAAAATCAAAATTCATCTAATTTGCATAATTTCTGCAGGAGAAAAAAACCCGTACTGTATGTGATGTATTCCATTTTACTAAACATTCATACAAAAATTTATTCAAATCAGAACTTTCATACAGAAGTTCTGTACAAAAGACTGATTGCACTAATTTTGGTACAAAATGGCTGTAGCGGCCATCTTGAATTTCGGACCACATCCCAAAACACTCGTTCTCATCCCACGGTGATAACGAAGGTACCAAGAAGTTTCGTAAAGATCGGTTCATAAATACGGCCTCTCTGAGCCGTATAGAAGTTGTGTACAAAAAACTGATTAGACCTAATTTTGGTACAAAATGGCCACTGGCAGCCATCTTGAATTTTGGACCGCACTCAGAAACACTCGTTCTCGTCCCAAGGTGATAACAGAGGTACCCAAGAAGTTTCGTGAAGATCGGTTGATAAATACAGCCTTTAGCCCGAGCCGTATTGACATGTGTACTTACTGTGAGTAAGTAGCACTGAAAAAATCAAAGTTCATCTAATTTGCATAATTTCTGCACGAGAAAAAAACCCGTATTATATGTGATGTATCCCATGGTACTAAACATTCATACAAAAAATTATTCAAACCAGAGCTTTCTTGAGGAAGTTCTGCGCAAAAATCTGATTGCCCCTAATTTTGAACAAAATGGCTGCCAGCGGCCATCTTGAATTTTAGACCGGACCCAAAAACACTCGTTCTCGTCCCACGGTGATAACAAAGGTACCCAAGAAGTTTCGTAAAGATCGGTTCATAAATGTGGCCTCTACGTTTGCACTGACAGTACTGAAAGTAACACTAAATAAATCAAAGTTAGTCTAATTTGCATAATTTAAGCACGAGAAAGAAACCTGTATGATATGTAATGTATCTCATGGTACTAAACATTCATACAAAAAAAATATTCAAATCAGAGCTTTCATATGGAAGTTCTGTACAAAAAACAAATTTCTGCATCGTCGGTACAAAATGGCGGCTGGCAGTCATCTTGAATTTCGGACCGCACCCAAAAACACTCATTCTCGTCCCACAGTCATAGCAAAGGTACCCAAGAAGTTTCGTAAAGATCGGTTCATAAATACGGCCTCTAGTCCGACCGTATCCAATTGTTGACGTACGGACGGACGGACGGACGGACGGACGGACGGACGGACGGACGGACGGACATACGGACATACGGACAGGCGGACGGCTGGCCATGGCATAAGCTCAAATTTGGCTTTGCCAAAGTTGAGCTAAAAATTAATTAATGAAGCTCCGGGTACAACCCGTTGCTTCATTAATTAAAATTTTGCTGATGATGACTTTTATCACTGTGGATTACGACCAATCCATGGCGACTGTACTGTATCGTGAACGCAAAATAGGTCAAGGTCATGGGTCGAAATTAAGTCAAGTTTAGTCAATAGTCTGTACCTATGCTGTCAGCTTTATGGTGGACTTCCACCAAAGGTGTTGTTTCCGGGTCCTATATTTTACCACTAAAGCAGAACTTGTTTACTGCCATCAACAAGCACGGCTCCACCTCCTGGTGTTCTCACGGGAAGAGTGAACCAGACGATATAACTCTGCCCTTTGAAATGTCGTTAACCCCCTAATTATTTATTTATTTATTTATTGGTGTTAATGTCACATACTTCTGCACAATGGCTAACCATGGCCACAACATGGAGATAAAGCCAAGGTCAGTCAATCGTTTATACCCCATGTTGCCTATTTTAGAGGACTCGCACCCCAAGCATTAGTGACTGGGTCTTATTTTACCAGTGAAACAGAGCTTATTTACCACAGTAAACAAGTACTGCTTCACTTCCCAGGGTTCCCACGGGGAACCCCCTAATAAACAAATAAACGGTTACCGGATCCCATATGACAAAGGAGCAGACCTCGTCTACCGGAGTGAACCAGAGCATATTTACTTGGGGTTCGCCCTTAGAGAACTTTTGGTATTTTAGCAAAAACTCAAACTTAACGTTCTGAATGCCAATGGCTAACAGAACAACCCTTCACAACACGTTTTCCGATTCTCTCTGTAATTGCTTTCTGGTGAACGATGCCAGCAACAAGCTCTAATATTGATTAACAAACAGTGTTAGGTGGGAAAACTTCCAGCTATTTATTTCTGTCGGTATTTTACCCATAAAAACTAAAACAAAGATCAATTTCTTTAAACCGAAAACAACCCGCGATCCCTTCACATGTAAGATATTCATAAAACATATGTTTAAGAATGTAAAGCTTTGATCAAAAGACTCGATCCATCTCGAAGAAAACGAAAGACACGTCACTTCTTGTCAAATGTGTGAACAGGACACTTGTGTTTGAAAACAGTTCGCTTGAATCGGGAGAGTGGTGACACTTCATTTGCAGTCAATTAAATATTAAAAAGTAAAAGTTCTATCCCACTGAGCTAATAATTATCTCGACACTCTTCGCGCTCCCGGAGGCCCAGGAACTAAGATGTGTCTCGTTTATAATCATCCTTGAATAAATATAAAGGAAACGCTTTTCCTTGACTAAAAATGTCCTTTACAAAAACATCACCACAATACAGGCACTAGCTTTTGTTTCCAGTTGTTTAAGGCTGAAGAAAGTGAAAGAGGTCTTTAAAATCGGTTCTAAATACCGATCTACGGAGTATATATAAAATCACCACAATACATATATTTAGAGACGTTTTTGAAGGCGAGTTTTTTTCATCGTAAAATTTTCATGGATTTTTTAACTCGGCGCATTTATTACACACCACTCGAAGCAACCTTAATGATTTCTTATTGTGGGTAAACATTTAATGAGTTGATTTAACCATCACCCTTCCAAGACAGTATTCCTAAGTCTTATCGCCTTTATAATATACTTGTTATTCAATACTGACGAATCTATTCCGTGCTTGTGGTTGAGATTAGTAATAATTTAATCCAACCCTACAGGTCTGTGGGATTAAATTATTTCTAATCCTCCGCAGGCATTTGTTATCCATCTTGTTTTCTCATCGACCGCTAAATTTTGCTTTGCACAGAAATTAAACCTTTGCCTAACACGACTATATTCTTTGGGTTTTTTTCTGGGGGTGGGGGGTAACGACCCTTTCAAAAGCCAGCATCACATCGTGTCGGACAGTCTTACGGATGGAGGAAATCAGCGGGGTATCTGGAGAAAACCAGGCCTGGCATTCTTTAGGAGTGCAGAAGTGCTGCACGCCTACTGCACGCCTAGAAAAAATTGAGGAGGGCAATTTTTTGCACTCCTTGATTTTCTGGAATGCCAGACCTGTTTGGGGCTGCCTTTAAAATCTATTATCATTTCGTCCCCTGAGTTCTAATGTGTTCTCTGTGCCTTCTGGCACAGAGAACACATTGGAACTCAGGGGACGATTTGTCAATAATTCATGACCCATTCTGTGTCGCATCTCGATACATTTTGAGTGTAGATGACAGTCACATAAGAATTGAATGCAACATTTTGAATAATGAGATGTGTGTGCCAAATTTTCCACGATGCAGCTGAATGTAGTACAATTTTTCAGTCACAATATGAATACCTTGAAGTGAATATAACCAAAATAGCATACACGTTTTTGCATTGAAAATTTCAGGTGCAATTGCACTCCCAAGCAATCTGAGGAGGGCAACTGTTTTGCACTCCTTGATTTTCTAGATTGCCAGGCCTGGAAAACCATCGATCAGTGGCGAGCAGCTGTCAGACTGTACAATGTACTGACTCTGCAGTTAGCAGCGATTGAAAGCAAGAGCACCATCGACGTGCAGTACACCCCAGTACACAGCGCTACCGTACCGTCAAATGGGCAATCAGGATTAAGTGCCCTACCCAAGGGCATAACGCAGTTACCACTGGTCAGGTTCGACTTTTCGTTTTGAAGTACAATGCTCTTACCTCTGAGCCACAGTGCTCCCTATCACGGCTATATGATATACTTGCCAAAAAATCATTTTTGAGCCCCAAAAAAGGATTTTGCCTGAAAACAGCTTAAAACACCTTGATTACAAACATGACATTTTCTTGATCAGATCGCGATCTACACTACACTGCCTACACTTCTCGATCATTCAATTTTATTTATTTATTTATTTATTTATTTATTTATTTATTTATTTATTTATTTAATGTCAAATCCAGCGTCCATGGCTATATTATCGTAACCGGAACCAAGTATGAATTAAAGTCTCTCCAACCGTATGTACCTACTCTTGAGGGCGCCTATCACCTGAGGTCCCTTGAGTGCAACAAGGCGCCATCTGCAATGCTTCCTTGTTACACGGAAGGGACGATGCGTTGGTTACCCGGAGTCCTATTTTCATCCGTAAAACAGAACACCTTTATACCACAGTAAACAAGCAATTGTGGACTTCTAGGGGTTCCCACAGTGAAGATTGTGATTACCAGCGCGTAAGCGGGTGAAAATATGATTGATGAGGTTAACCCTTCGTATTTTTTCTGTAACTTTTTTTTATCTTTCTAGCCGTACTCTCGGTATGACCCACTGGGTTTGTAATTAAATCCGCCTTATTTCTCGAAGCTCTATTTTCATAATCAATAAAAAAGTACATCCTACGGTTCCCAGAGATACTTTGCGGGGTGAGATACTGGTGCACTTGTATAAACTGGGTCATTACAAATCCTATTCTAATCCGGCTCAATATAAGTTTCAATGACCACTAGAGAATCTTAACAAATCAATGCAGTTTCGTCTAATTAAACATTCCCCCGTACAAACATCACAAAGAAATCCACAAAGCGAGGACGAACAGTTCTCAACAAGTCTTCAACAGGCTTTTCAATTTTTGCCTTTACACAGTGAAGAGGCATATATTTAACTTAACTGAGTGTTGGTTAAATAAATAGTGACGTCAGAGGCTGAAAAGACCTTTTTCTTTTTTCTTTATATCTGTTTTACTTATTCTTAGATTTCCGTTGAGTTCTTGTACTGAAGAACTTACTTCACGAGAAAGACCGGTGGATGAGCGGTGAGTCAGTTTAATTCAAGCCTTGTTTGACTTTCGAAATATTAAATGCTTACAGAACAGAATTAAAGCTGTAAGTTGTCAAAACAAGTCAGACGAAACACCTGTACTTTCACAATTTGCGCAGATCACAGATCACATATTTCTGCACAATGTCCAACCGTGACCACAATATGGATGTGAAGACAAGACCTGCCAATCGTTTATACCCAATGCTGCCCATTTTAGAGGACATCCAATCCTGGTGTGGGTTATCGGTCCTATTTTATCTGTAAAGCAGAGCGAGTGTACCACTATAGACAGGCGATGCTTCTTTTCCCGGGGTTCCCACGGCGAGGTTTTTACAGAATAGCATCTAACATATTAATTAATTGTTAATGTTTAAAGAAAAAATATTTTTAGTTTCCAAGTACACGAACAGGACTGCGTCGCGATCACAAAAGCGGACAGAGAATTTTAATTGGACCGCGAGTAAAGTCGCGTTCCGATCCAAAATCTGTGTCCGTTTTTCTTACTGCAAATGTGTAGTAACTACCAGAGACCATTCTTGGACTTCTGTGCTAGAGGTCCCGAGTTCGATCCCCCTCCGGGGCGACCCGCGTTGTGTCCTTGGGCAAGGTACTTTATACCGGTTGCCAACATGGAGGCACGATGACGCGGTGTATTAAGGTGCCCTGCACGTCGATGGTGCACAGGTCTTCAATCGCCGCAACCTTGCTTGAGCGGAGCTTGAACAGAGTTAGAATGTTGAGGAGCTGACAGTTGCTCGTCGATGTTCGGTGGTTCTCTCCGGGTACTCCGGCTTCCTCCACCCGTAAAACTGCCACGGTTACGATTAACCAGTGTGCATAAGTATGTGACCTTAAACACCAATAAATAAATAAATAAGTAAATAAATAAATACAAGAGACCATTCAATAGTTGAAATCTATGTTGAGCGTATGTATATGATTGGAGAGAAAAGAAATCGATATTTTCTGGTGCCTAGCCTGAAGTGCCTGAAGTTATTTTTCGAAAAGCTCTAACAGAGAGCTTCCAAGGAATCTACGTTAAGATTGGGTATTATTGGGGTTTTACAGAAAAAATACATTTTGTTGCGCTTTGCCCACAGCTTGTTTTGACAGGATGGACAGTTTGTGCTCCAGGCCACATATTTGTGCGTAATGGCTAATCATGACCACAACATGTGGATAAAACCAAGTTTAATCAATCGTCCGTACCCATGTTGCCCATTTTAGAAGACTTTCACCTCAAACATTGGTGACTGGGTCATATTTTACCAGTAAATTGGAGCTTGTATACCATAGTAAACAAGCACTACTTCACTTCCCGCGGCTCCCACGGGGAAATTAAGTTTTTTTATAAACGTATTTTACTACTGCTGACCAAAGAAAAACTAATGCATACAGTGCGAACGCACTTAGGTGGCTCTCAGCACGTTCAATAGGGCGGTGATAGTGGCTTCTAGCACTCAACCAGTTAACCGGTAGTGTGCTGAATTATTTTTAGTCATCAAAATTTGTTCACAAGTCTTTGCCATGTTACAATTTATGGGAGAGTGCCCTTTTGGGCACTCTCCCATAAATTGTAACAAGGAAAATCCATACAGACTAAATAATTTAGATTCAATGAAGAACAAGCCAAGACCAATACTGGGTCTGGACCTGCGTCGATGCATGCAATTGCTTACAGAGATGAACAGACTTCAAAGTATCGGCAAACAGGAAGTGGTTGCACGGCAGATCTGAAAATTAGATACACGATACAACTCATCACTATGAAGCAGCAGACCAAACATAAAATCATTCCCTTTCATAGAAGCCAAGAAAACTTTGACGGAAAAAGTGTTTCGGACGGACGGACGGACGGAATCGAGCGGTTACTAGACCTGCTCTGCCGCTGGCGACGCAGGTAATAACCACCTTGTTTGAAGTCTTTGAGTTGCAGTACTTGCACTTTTGAGTAAAGCCCAAATATGGGAATCCAGCACTCTACCAGTTAACTGGTAGAGTGCTAAATTACTTTTGGTCAACAAGATTTGTTCACATATCTTTGCGTTGTTACAGCTCATGGGAGAGTGCCTATAGGCACTTTCCCACGACTTTTACCAAGTCACGTCAACACATGATAAATAGTTTTACTTCAGAGATAACCTGAAGCACATCCACAGAATCTGAAGCCTTTTAGCTGTGGCACCTGCACTTGAGAATAAAGCCCAAATGTGGGCTTCCAGCACTCAACAAGTTAATAAAACCACTTGGTAAACAATCTACCCAGGAAACGATGTCCTTTGGAAACTCCAACGTAGTTATTATGACTATTAATTAGTTGTAACATGTGCGATAGTGAATGAAGATAACATCATCAACTGTATTCAAGCATGGTACCTGTATACATAAACACAACTTGGGTTTCCACGCTTATCAACGTGCTAAATATGAGTAATGCATATTATGTGAGCTACATTATAAACCTGTATAAAATTAAAAAGATACCCTCACGCCAATTTCCCACGATTATGCTTTCAAAAATCTCACAGCTCATTTCGTAAGCATAATATCTTAATTGTACTTAAATGCCGTTACTTTAACCTGAGGCAGATCTCGCTCCGATGAACGAAGTTTTGAAATATCAATCTTGGGCAATGTATTTTCCTGATAGCGGGTTTATGAATTGAGCGGCGTGGAGATCATTTCAACAGTTCAAAAAATGAGCATATGGTAGATATGGGTGGTATTGGAATTTTGAGTTCGGTATGGGTTTCGGTATTTTTAGGAGGGTATACCACGGTATCGGTTCAGTATCTGACTTTGCTTCTCGTCAGATCACCGAAGTTAAGCAACGTCGACCCCGGTTAATCATTGGATGGGTGTCCGTCTGAGCGATCAATTCAAACTCCCGCGTTGTGTCCTTGGGCAAGGCACTCAACCCCGATTGTCCACATGGGGGAACGATGACGCCGTGTACTAAAGCGTACTGCACGTTGATGGTACGCATGTTTTCAACCAATCTAACCCTGCCTGTGCTGCAGTGCGGAGTTACGATGTTGGGGAGCTGGCAGCTGCTCGTCGTTGCTCGGTGGTTCTCTCCGGGTACTCCGGGGCTTCATCCACCCGTAAAACTGTCACGGTCATGATTAGCCATTGTGCATAAGCATATGACCTTAAAACACCAATAAATAAATAAATAAAATAATCTGACTTTGCTAATAGTAAGAAAGGGTAATTTACATCAAAATACAGAATTAGTTGTTCTTGTATCATTCTTTCACGGCGCCTCAAATACCACTGCCAATGAGCTCTACATTTGCATTCTTTTGCCGATATAAATCATATCTACAGTAATTTTTGTGATTTATTCTGAACACACCTTAACCCACAAACGCCTAATTCAGGCTTTTATGATCTCAGAACATGTGCCATTAACATTCCATCATTGGGAGTTGTGCTGACAATCGCTAAATCACATGAGCAGTGATTTTTAGTTAAGTCTTGGCTGCCTGCTAAGGCTGCCAAGACTTGACTAGAAATCACTGCTGAGCATTCAGACATGTACAGGTTGTGGTCTAGTGGGAATTCGAGATAATTTCCTAGGCCGTAAAGGTTTACAAAACTGAAAAGAAAATCAGTTACGTCTTTCATGGAATTTATTTATTTATTGGTGTTTAAGGTCACATACTCGTGCACAATGGCTAATCGTGACCGTGAGTTTTAATACGGAATAAGGAAGCCGAAGTACCCGGAGAGAACCACCGAGCATCGACGAGCAACTGTCAGTTCCTCAACATTCTAACCCTGTTCAAGCTCCTCTCAAGTAGGGTTACAGCGATTGAAGACATGTGCACCATCGACGTGCAGTACGCCTTAGTAGGCCTACACGGCGTCATCGTGCCCCCATGTAGATAACCGGGATAAAGTGCCTCGCCCGAGGACACAACGCGGGTCGTCCCGGACGGGGATCGAACTCGGGACCTCTAGCATAGAAGTCCAACAGTCTAAAACTGAGCCACCGCGCTCCTTCTTTTATGAAAATGATCCCTTCAACTTCTATCAAACCCCAACAAGGCATTTTAACCCTTTACCCAACCTAACGGCCAAAACCGACCAGCGCTATTCTCAAAAATCGCCAATTAATTTTCATTATTTTTTTCATTTTTTGTCTCAAAAACATAAGTTATGACCTCTCATTGGAACGAGCTCGTTGAGCTCGTTCCAATGAGGGGTCATAACCTATGGTTTTGAGACAAAAAATGAAAAAAATTAGTTATTCGAGAATTTTTTTTGCATGTGTCGTCTGCTTTTCATGTTAGGTAAAGGGTTAAGTAGCGAAGGTATACGGAAATTCAGACAGTTTATTTATTTATTTATTTATTTATTTATTTATTTATTTATTTATTTATTTATTGGTGTTTAAGGTCACATATTTCTGCACAATGGCTAACCATGACCGTGACAGTTTTGCGGGTGGAGGAAGCCGGAGTACCTGGAGAGAACCACCGAGCAACGGCGAGTAACTGTCAGCTCCCCAACATACCAACTCCACACAAGCAGGGTTAGCATTGGTTGAAGACAGGTGCACCATCGACGTGCAGTACGCCTCAGTACACAGCGTCACCGTGCCCCCACGTGGGCAATGGGGGTGAAGTGTCTTGCCCAAGGACACAACGCGGTTGCCGCAGGTGGGATTCGAACCGGTTTCGGTATTAACTGATGGGTTTGGTTCGGTTTTTCGGTATCCCCATGATATCGGTATCGGTTCGGTTTTTCGGTATATTGTCCATCTCTAACATATGGTACCTTGTTGGCCCCCTTCAAAAAAATACCTCAGAGCCCATCATTGGAACGAGCTCGTTGAAATGATAGGATGTAGACTGTTTTTAGGCAAAAATGGAAGACACCGGGGGAGAGTGGAAGGTATCTGAACTATCTGAAATAAGCTGAAACTCTCACAACTGAACATGAAAGATTGTGAAAATGATGTTTCTTCAAAAAAAAAATACGATGAGATATATATAGTCAAGGCATAACCCGGTATACATTTTATTTCTATAAATCGACAAAAAATGGTCTTAAAGACCATTTTCATGTAGATTTATAGAAAATAAAATTTCGGAAATTTGATAAATTATCGGAAATCAACTAATCAACTGAACTCTCTGATCCCCGAAGAAAAAATAATGAAATAGTGGCGTCGTTTGTTAATATCACTGGAGATATGTATCGCCGATACGTTATTTATTGTTTGGTATTTCAAGTCACTTAACTTGACGACCGCAACATGAGTATGAAGTCAGGTTGAACCAATCATTTATATCTATGCTGCCCACAGGCATTGGATCCAGGTGCTGTTTTACCAGTAAACCAGAACAAACACAGTAAACAGGCACTGCCCCACTTCACGAGGTCCTCACGGGGTGGCGTTTGGTAAAGGGTTAAAAAGTAAGTTGAAACTCGAGATCTGACTAAATGTCACCTTATAATTGAAGAAAGGTATACCTCAGAGCACGAAATAGAAGGCTCAGATGGTAACTTGATGACTGCAATACACGGTTGGAATTCCAAAAGCCGTTTTTTTCTGAAACAACGCATGAAAGCTGTCACCAGAGAGGATTTCAAGCGCAGCGCCGGGATTCATGGCGATACAACACAATAAACGACATACGTTCTGGGAGGAGTAGGGTTCAAAGAATTCGCAACATGTCGGCAGATTGAGATAATGATGTTCGTATGGGTTCTTTTCAAGCACAGCGAAGCGTACCGATTTATGAGTGGGCAAGCAAGTGATCGGAAAATGAAATTTGTGTTAACAGATGCGTAAAAGCGTCGTTTTATGACACATTTATTTTCCGACGAACTGGAGCGTGAGAGTTGGCTGGTTGGTGACAGTGAAATGGCAGAGTTACGATTCTGCTTGGAATTCTGTTTTTGAGGCAGGGAGGACAGAACTGGGGTAGGGAAGAAACCACTTCCAAGACATATTAACCCTTAACCCAACGCAGACGATATCAAAATTTATAATTTTAAATATAATTTTTTAAATTTTTTCAAACAATTTTCAGGAGCAGATGCGTAACTATGGGAGGGGCGCGTATGGGTTGAGACACCACCAATACTTTTCTAGTCTGGGATGGAGTCGTAGATATCCCCTCTTGCTGGTAATCATGCACTTTTTTGTAGGAGGGGGGAAGGTTTGCTTCGGAGACTTGTGTCACCCACGCAGTCGGTCTCGTGCAAATGGAGCTCTATGGCTTAATTTGTGATGTTGGGGTCCCTGCATAACCAGGTTTGAGTCCGGTATTTATTTATTTATTTATTTATTTATTTATTTATTTATTTATTTATTTATTTATTTATTGGTATTTAAGGACACATACTTATGCACAAAGGCTAATCATGACTGTGACAGTTTTACTGGTGGAGGAAGCCGGAGTACCCGGAGAGAACCACCGAGCATCGACGAGCAACTGTAAGCTTCCCAACATTCTAACTCTGTTCAAGCTCCACTCAGGTGGGGTTACAGTGGTTGAAGACATGTGTACCATCGACGTGCAGTACGCCTTAGCAAACGCCGTCATCGTTCCCTCACGCAGGCAACCTGGATAAAGTGCCTCGCCCAAGGACACAACGCGGGTCGTCCCGGACGGGGATCGAACTCGGAACCTCTGGCACAGGAGTCCAACAGTCTACCCCACTGAGCAACCGCGCGTCCCTCTATTTACAGTACGGCCGACATGGACTGGTCACCGTGCCCCCACGTGGACAATTATGATTAAGTGCCTCGCCATGCAAGGACACAACGCGGCTGCCGCAGGTGGGATTCGAACCGTGGACCTCTCGGCTTGCATGCAGCCTGCATCTCTAGCTGCTGAGCCACTGCTCTCCCTTTCCTATGAGATGGAAAGAGCTTAACTCGTGGTAAAACATAACGCGGAAAGGCATCACAGCACTTGTTTCCTTCAGTTCAGGCCCGGCCCATGTTATACAACGTAACCGGTTAAAACCCTTTACCCAATGAATCGCCCGCATCCGCCCGCGTAATATGCAAATTCAGCAGTTGAAATAATATTATTTTTCAAAAAAATTCAACAAAACCATATCATGTTACCCCTCGTTGGAACGAGCTCTTCGAGCTCGTTCCAACGAGGGGTCACATGATATGGTTTTATTGAAATTTTTTGAAAAATTAAAAAAAAAAATGATATTTAAAATAATAAATTTTGCTATCGTCTGCGTAGGGGAATGGGTTAATGGTTTACAATATAAGCTCTTTATTTCCAGGCATGTACATGAAGTTAATATGCCTTTGTGATTACCACATAATCACAACAAAATTCGATTCGTCCATTACCAATAATAGCGAGCATGTTGTTTGAGTAGATAATTCTATTCGATTTATAAATATAAAGAAGGCTATATGTTGTTTTTTGTTGAATGGATAATTGAGGAAATTTGAAAAGGTTCATTATTGTGTTGCCATCTACGAACGAAGACGTCTCGGCTTTATGTGGGAATTTCTCAAGCACATGAAAGCTAAATTACTACCCAATATATGTAATCACAATTTTGCGAAAATTATAGACCTGCCGGTCAGATTTTTTTCCCGATTTTTCAGCTCGATTTGTTTCAAATTCTGCTTTATCATTACAGTTAAAGAAGGATTTCGTTGGTCAACAACCCATCAAAAAAAAAACCCCAAAACGGGCTATTCAACAACGTTAGTTCTGCAGGAAAGAATGCTGGAGAGATCTTCCTCAACTCGATAGTGTAGGTAATAACGGAAAATTTATCCCGAAAAGGGTTTATCCCGAAAAGGGGCTCGAGATTTATTTATTTATTGGGGTTTAAGGTCACATACTTATGCACAATGCTAATCGTGACCGTGACAGTTTTACGGGTGGAGGAAGCCGGAGTACTCAAAGAGAACCACCGAGCAACGACGAGCAACTGTCAGCTCCTCAACATTCTAACTCTGTTCAAGCTCCGCTCATGCAGGGTTACAGCGGTTGAAGACATGTGCACCACCGACGTGCAGTACACCTTAGTACACGGCGTGATCGTGTCCCCATGTTGGCAACCGGGATCAAGTGCCTTGCCCAAGGACACAACGCGGGTCGTCCCGGACGGGGATCGAAATCGGCACCTCCAGCATAGAAGTCCAACAGTCTACCACTGAGCCACCGCGCGCCTCTCTATTTACAGTACGGCCGCCACGGACTGGTCAGTTTTCACGGGTAGGCAATATTTCCACGGGCGCAATAATATTATATTCCAAACACAAATTATAGGAATAATCATCAAAAGTTTAATTATGAAGCACCAGGTACCACCCGGTGCTTCAGTAATTAAAATTTTGCAGATGATGATTTTCATTATAGAGTAAACGCATGCGTGGACATCACTGCGCACGCGTGGAATATAACCAGTCCACGGCGACTCTATACTGTACTTTTCGATTTTTATTTCATATTATTTTTATTATTTATCCACCTGTATATACATACTAAAGGTAACTATTGCCGGGGGCGTGCACAGTAATGCAGAAATACTATTCAAGTTGCAACTAGCAAGGTGACCGACAGAAAACCCTATCATAATATCTTCCAAGTCCACTTTAATTTATCGTTTTTCTTCTTTTTTTCAATAATATATTCACCCCGGTTTCGCATAAGTAATAGGTCAATCAGCAACTTGCGGAAAACAAAATGAAGGAAAGTCTGAAGAGGATGAGTAAATACCACTTACACACCCATAGAGTGGAGCTTCCATCCGGACAAGAACTCAAATTCTCTTTACAAAGCAGAAGAACGACACGAAATGCCCCAGAGAAAACCCTGAAATCCACAGATTTGCTTGTGTTTTTCTAAATTAACTTCATGTATGTGTTAATTCCCACTTGTACAAAGAATGCGAACGGACTGGGGGAGGGTCAAGTTTGCCAGACCATGACATGAATTTGCCCCTCGGTTCTTACTCCCATATATTTATATGCTTATCGGCGAGCTATTGAGACATGGAGTTTGCAGACTACAATGGTTGTAATTAGTCACGGGCAATCGGCAAATGTTGGAGTAAATGCCATGGCAAATTGCCACAGCTTTTACAGGCCTGTCATTTTCGAAATGTGAGGAGAGCAATGGTGATCCACCTAAATAAACTTGGGAGGGCCATTTTTGTCCCACCTTAATATGACACAAGGAGAGCCACTGGGGTCTGTTCTTGTGATTGGTAATTTTACAATCTCTTTCCATCTTATTGTTTGGGTTGTGCATATAGTATCTAATGTGGGTTTGAAAAATGCAATAGTTTCTTGCAGAACATATCAGTATCCAATTAGTAGGCAAAATGGCTACCAGTTAGTCTCTGAGACACCTACACCTGGCCTCCGGCTCGAGCCGGAGGCCAGGCGTAGGAGTCTCAGAGACTAGCTACCAGTAAGCTTTACCGAAGTGCGCGATCACATATTAAGATGAGCGATACCGATCACCGTCAATGAACAAGCTTTCGTGTCTTTGCTTGTACGTGGCAAGCAGGGCGTTTACCGCCCTCGCAAGGGAGCGCGGTGGCTCAGTAGGTAGAGGTGCAGGCTGCAAGCCGAGAGGTCCTCGGTTCGAATCCCACCTGCGGCAACCGCGTTGTGTCCTTGGGCAAGACACTTCATCTCCATTTCCCGCGTGGGGGCACGGTGGCGTTGTGTACGAAGGCGTACTGCACGTCGATGGTGCACTTTTCTTCAACCAATGCTAACCCTGCTTGTGTGGAGTTCGTATGTTGGGGAGCTGATAGCTGCTCGCCGTTGCTCGGTGGTTCTCTCTGGGTGCTCCGGCTTCCTCCACCCGTAAAACTGTCGCGGTCATGATTAGCCATTGTGTATAAATATGTGACCTTAAAACACCAATAAATAAATACCGCCCTCGCAAATTTTAGTGTAGGAGAGCCATTGAGGGCGAGGGCGATCGCCCTCCTTAAAATGACAGGCCTGCTTTTGCCACGACGTTGTCTATTGCCGTGGCGAATTCCAAAGGCTGGCCCTTCTCACGTGTGACTCAACCCGTAATCACCTGCCCAAGTTTTATATCCATGCAGAGATCTTTGAACGTACCAATTACTGGGATGTGCTCCGACTACTGTCCGACAAGACAAAGATTTGGGGTGGGCTGCACTGAGGTTGGGTGGGTGGGGATTCTTCTGTTCATCCATCGGAAATTTCCGACTGGCACTGTATTTACACGCCACCATCACAGCTGTTGTTATGTCAATGCTAAAAAGCTACAATACCCCATTATAAAACCAACGCTCCCACATGTAGATAATATGGATAGAAGATTGTATCTCGTCGCTCAACAATCTTTGTTCGCTGTATTATTTTTAAAAAAAAAACCCACACGACCATATATCCATTCATGAGATAGTTAGAAGTCATGTTGAACATCTGTGTGTGCATTCCACGAAGTTATCAACCTAATTATTAACCAATATATACAGTAGAGAACCCGCATTACTTTCACTTGTATTTTTTGCCGACTGTAAACAAAAGAGAACAATTTGAACACACTGCAACATGATTTTACAGGTTTTAGTTTTTGGCGTGTCGTTTTGAAAATCACAACAGAGCATAAGCAGAGGCGGCGGAAGCTCCAAAAAGTGTGTGTGTGTGTGTGTTTGAGGTTAAAAAATCGCACTGGCACAGACATTTCCTACTGAAACGTTTTTTTTCTTTTAATATGCCGCTGAAAAATTGTTTTCATTTACTGAACCCTGATGGGTTTCAAACGTAACAAAAAAGTACATAAAATTGATTTAAACTAAGTGATGAGCTTAGGAACTGGTTAAACTGACTGGCAATAATTGATGTTATTCATTGATGGGCTCTAATTTAGTCCTTACAAGGATGTTACGCAAGCTTTTGTTTTTCTTATAGGCGATGACAGGTCGAAGATTCAAAGGTTCATTTAATTTAGCATTGGTAAAATTGAATTCATCTTTTAACATTTTTGCTATTTCGATATTCATTCTGTTGTACGTTAAAGTGAAAGGAATGATGGACCTCCTTTCGCATTCGCCCTCTGATATGTTCATACCAAATGGCCAGAGGGTTTGAAGCGTATTGATCCAAAAAGCTTCACGTTTTTTTCTAAATTCATCCGTTTCTTCTAATGTGTCTTTAATTGGTGGTTGTTCAATAGGATGGATTTCGAAATCGTCCAAAGAATGGCCAGGAAGGTTAAAATGTTGTGCTACTGGGGCATCAGCATTATGTTTTATATCCTGTTTGTGTCTAGTAGCACGTTCTCGGAAAGGATTTTGACTTTGACCAACATACTGTTTCCGACATCGCTTACAAGTGATAAGGTAAATAATGTTTGGTGAATCACAATGGAGGGGGTTACGGATCTGATAATGATTTTTCGTTTGTTCGGAGGAAAATTCCTCTTTCTGATCAGGCATAAAAGTATGCAGTCTACAACGAGGCTTTTTGCAATTAAATACCGCGCCACTACCATTCTGCAACGGTCTGTTGTGTTCAATCTTCAGTGGTTCGAAATCGGTAGTTTCAGCTGGACTTTCGAGCTTTTTCAGGGTTTGGGATTTCAGGCTACGCAAGAGGCGCAGCGAGTACCCTCTCGATCTGAGGGCGCCAAATAGAGTAGAACAAGCCTCATTGAAATTTACCTTATCACTTGAATTGCGGTGGAAACGAATGAGTTGTGATTTGATGATACCTTTAAATGTATGTTGAGGATGAAATGATTTTGTGTGCAACAATTGATGTGAATCAGTTGGTTTAAAATACACTTTATAATCTAAATGACCGGACGCCTGAAATTGCTTGCCTTTATACACGGTCACATCGAGAAAATCAACAGAATTTTCACTGATAGTAGCTTTCAATTTAATATTTGGATCGTGATTGTTCAAAATTTCTAAAAATTCATCAAAATCTTCTTTTGAATGTTCCCAAATAATAAAAATGTCATCTAAGTACCTGAGATATACGAGAGGATGCTTTGCACATTTGCTTAAGGCATTTTCCTCCCATTCCGCTACATAAATGCTTGCAAAATTAGGACTGAATCTTTTGCCCATAGGACAACCCATTATTTGTAGAAAATATTCTCCATTGAATTGAAAGTCATTACCTTTTAAGCTCAGCTCTAAAAGATCCAAAATTTGTTCATCCGGCCGTTTCGCATCCGGATATTTTTCAAATGCATTTTTAACTGATTTAACACCTTTATCAATATCAATGTTGGTATACATACTGTCGATATCCAAAGTAGCCAGAATTGCATTTTTCGATATTTTCAATTTCGAAATTTTTGACAGGAAATCCTGTGTATTTTTTAGATAGCTCGGATGTCTATTTGCTATAGGTTTCAGATGATAATCAATTAATTCCGAGATCGCATAAGATTCCGAATTACAATCTGATACAATTGGCCTCCCGGGTGGAGTTAAGTCATCCGTCCATGAAGAACGGTCCTTGTGGATCTTTGGTAGGATATAAAATTGTCTTGTTTGAGCACTGAGCTTAGCTGTTAAATATTTCAATTGTTTTTTGGTAATGTGACCTTCATCGAGGAGAAATTTTAAGATCTTATTGAATTTTTCGATATTACTAGGCCAAATAAGTGAATCTATTTTCTTATAATGTTTAGTATTGCTGAGTTGTCTCATGGCTTCCTTTATATAATTATCCCGAGATAGAACAACTACCGACCCACCTTTGTCGGCTGGTTTAATTACTAATTTCTTATTTTTTCGAAGTTTCGTGAGGGCTCTCCGTTCACCAGCTGTTAAATTGTCTTTATCGGAGAGTATGTTCATGCTGAACACCTTTTTGATGATTCGTTTGCTAGCCTCAATAATTTCGGGATCTACTTCACTATCTGGAGGTGACCAACCAGATGATTCTGTAAAAGGAAGTTTCCGACCGCTGGAGTTTCTAAAGCGGTCGGCTAATTTCATTTGCCTAAGAAAATTACAGTTGTATGATGGTAAATTTGTTTGGTTATCAGTTTTAGGCTTTGGTGTTGGTACAAAAGTCAAACCGCGATCTAAAAGAGATTTCTCTTGGGTTGTTAGGTCATTGGTGCCAGACAGATTAACCACATTAGTTCCTAATCCCACATCTGTTAGGCGGCTGTTACCTTTGCCTTTACTTAGTTTAAATTTAGGTGTGTGTGTGTGTGTGTGTGTGTGTGTGTGTGTGTGTGTGTGTGTGTGTGTGTGTGTGTGTGTGTGTGTGTGTGTGTTTGAGGTTAAAAAATCGCACTGGCACAGACATTTCCTACTGAAACGTTTTTTTTCTTTTAATATGCCGCTGAAAAATTGTTTTCATTTACTGAACCCTGATGGGTTTCAAACGTAACAAAAAAGTACATAAAATTGATTTAAACTAAGTGATGAGCTTAGGAACTGGTTAAACTGACTGGCAATAATTGATGTTATTCATTGATGGGCTCTAATTTAGTCCTTACAAGGATGTTACGCAAGCTTTTGTTTTTCTTATAGGCGATGACAGGTCGAAGATTCAAAGGTTCATTTAATTTAGCATTGGTAAAATTGAATTCATCTTTTAACATTTTTGCTATTTCGATATTCATTCTGTTGTACGTTAAAGTGAAAGGAATGATGGACCTCCTTTCGCATTCGCCCTCTGATATGTTCATACCAAATGGCCAGAGGGTTTGAAGCGTATTGATCCAAAAAGCTTCACGTTTTTTTCTAAATTCATCCGTTTCTTCTAATGTGTCTTTAATTGGTGGTTGTTCAATAGGATGGATTTCGAAATCGTCCAAAGAATGGCCAGGAAGGTTAAAATGTTGTGCTACTGGGGCATCAGCATTATGTTTTATATCCTGTTTGTGTCTAGTAGCACGTTCTCGGAGAGGATTTTGACTTTGACCAACATACTGTTTCCGACATCGCTTACAAGTGATAAGGTAAATAATGTTTGGTGAATCACAATGGAGGGGGTTACGGATCTGATAATGATTTTTCGTTTGTTCGGAGGAAAATTCCTCTTTCTGATCAGGCATAAAAGTATGCAGTCTACAACGAGGCTTTTTGCAATTAAATACCGCGCCACTACCATTCTGCAACGGTCTGTTGTGTTCAATCTTCAGTGGTTCGAAATCGGTAGTTTCAGCTGGACTTTCGAGCTTTTTCAGGGTTTGGGATTTCAGGCTACGCAAGAGGCGCAGCGAGTACCCTCTCGATCTGAGGGCGCCAAATAGAGTAGAACAAGCCTCATTGAAATTTACCTTATCACTTGAATTGCGGTGGAAACGAATGAGTTGTGATTTGATGATACCTTTAAATGTATGTTGAGGATGAAATGATTTTGTGTGCAACAATTGATGTGAATCAGTTGGTTTAAAATACACTTTATAATCTAAATGACCGGACGCCTGAAATTGCTTGCCTTTATACACGGTCACATCGAGAAAATCAACAGAATTTTCACTGATAGTAGCTTTCAATTTAATATTTGGATCGTGATTGTTCAAAATTTCTAAAAATTCATCAAAATCTTCTTTTGAATGTTCCCAAATAATAAAAATGTCATCTAAGTACCTGAGATATACGAGAGGATGCTTTGCACATTTGCTTAAGGCATTTTCCTCCCATTCCGCTACATAAATGCTTGCAAAATTAGGACTGAATCTTTTGCCCATAGGACAACCCATTATTTGTAGAAAATATTCTCCATTGAATTGAAAGTCATTACCTTTTAAGCTCAGCTCTAAAAGATCCAAAATTTGTTCATCCGGCCGTTTCGCATCCGGATATTTTTCAAATGCATTTTTAACTGATTTAACACCTTTATCAATATCAATGTTGGTATACATACTGTCGATATCCAAAGTAGCCAGAATTGCATTTTTCGATATTTTCAATTTCGAAATTTTTGACAGGAAATCCTGTGTATTTTTTAGATAGCTCGGATGTCTATTTGCTATAGGTTTCAGATGATAATCAATTAATTCCGAGATCGCATAAGATTCCGAATTACAATCTGATACAATTGGCCTCCCGGGTGGAGTTAAGTCATCCGTCCATGAAGAACGGTCCTTGTGGATCTTTGGTAGGATATAAAATTGTCTTGTTTGAGCACTGAGCTTAGCTGTTAAATATTTCAATTGTTTTTTGGTAATGTGACCTTCATCGAGGAGAAATTTTAAGATCTTATTGAATTTTTCGATATTACTAGGCCAAATAAGTGAATCTATTTTCTTATAATGTTTAGTATTGCTGAGTTGTCTCATGGCTTCCTTTATATAATTATCCCGAGATAGAACAACTACCGACCCACCTTTGTCGGCTGGTTTAATTACTAATTTCTTATTTTTTCGAAGTTTCGTGAGGGCTCTCCGTTCACCAGCTGTTAAATTGTCTTTATCGGAGAGTATGTTCATGCTGAACACCTTTTTGATGATTCGTTTGCTAGCCTCAATAATTTCGGGATCTACTTCACTATCTGGAGGTGACCAACCAGATGATTCTGTAAAAGGAAGTTTCCGACCGCTGGAGTTTCTAAAGCGGTCGGCTAATTTCATTTGCCTAAGAAAATTACAGTTGTATGATGGTAAATTTGTTTGGTTATCAGTTTTAGGCTTTGGTGTTGGTACAAAAGTCAAACCGCGATCTAAAAGAGATTTCTCTTGGGTTGTTAGGTCATTGGTGCCAGACAGATTAACCACATTAGTTCCTAATCCCACATCTGTTAGGCGGCTGTTACCTTTGCCTTTACTTAGTTTAAATTTAGGGGGGGGGGGGGGGGGGGGGGGGGGGGGGGTGTGTGGGTGTGTGTGTGTGTGTGTGTGTGTGTGTGTGTGTGTGTGTGTGTGTGTGTGTGTGTGTGTGTGTGTGTGTGTGTGTGTGTGTGTGTGTGTGTGTGTGTGTGTGTGTGTGTGTGTGTGTGTGTGTGTGTGTGTGTGTGTGTGTGTGTGTGTGTGTGTGTGTGTGTGTGTGTGTGTGTGTGTGTGTGTGTGTGTGTGTGTGTGTGTGTGTGTGTGTGTGTGTGTGTGTGTGTGTGTGTGTGTGTGTGTGTGTGTGTGTGTGTGTGTGTGTGTGTGTGTGTGTGTGTGTGTGTGTGTGTGTGTGTGTGTGTGTGTGTGTGTGTGTGTGTGTGTGTGTGTGTGTGTGTGTGTGTGTGTGTGTGTGTGTGTGTGTGTGTGTGTGTGTGTGTGTGTGTGTGTGTGTGTGTGTGTGTGTGTGTGTGTGTGTGTGTGTGTGTGTGTGTGTGTGTGTGTGTGTGTGGGAGGGGGGGTCACACCTTTCTGGGTACCGCAAGGGTGTAGGATAGAAATTAATTTTTCTTCGGGTTAGGGGGGCGGGGGGGGGGGGGTCAATGGTGGTGGGCGATGTATTCTTGCAAAACACATAAATTTATATACGCTACCCCTCACCCTTGAACCCACCCTATTAAGACACTAACCTCAGCGTATTTATTTTGTTTTGTTTTTACTTAACCCTCAGAACCCTGATGGTATCTTCCATATCAATCCAATGGCAGCAAGTGGAAGAGGCCATATTCATCATTTGTGGGCAGACCAATTAATATTTTCAACGTGCAGCCTCAGGGCTGCACGTTGAGAATATTGATTGGTGTTCCCCACACATTCACTTACCAGCTATCATACTTGATGAATTTATAAAGTATCATGTTCATGGGCCGGAAAAGCGGCCTGTTGGGTTCAAAGGGCTAATCGTAACTTTGAAACGGTCCTTCGAAATATTACGCTCCCTTTGGAACTTTCTATTTTTATTCAATAAAATATTGAAAATCAGTGTGCTCATATATGTATAGGTGACGTGTAGTGACCATAGGGGTTGTGATATGTCGGAAAATGCCGTTCGGGTACCTATAAATGGTGAAAAAAAGAGCGGAGGGGGTGGCACGTAACCCCGTGACCCCCGCTCCGCCGCCCCTGGAGCTAAGCACCATTCTTGAATAAGATTCCAAAGAGAGATTACTTGAATAGTTCGGCAGTCAGGACACCCTGATGAATTCCTTGTACTATACTACTATTAAACTGTCCCTATACTATTAATTTATTTATATTTATTTATTGGGGTTTAACGACACTTTCTCCAAACAGGATCACCTCGTGTCGGGCAGTTTTGCGGGTGGAGGAAACAGGAGTAGCCGGTCAGGACCATCAAGCGACGGCGAGCAACTGTCAACTCCCAAATGTACTAACTCCGCACATGCAGGGTTAGCATTGGTTGAAGACAAGTGCACCATCGGCGTGCAGTACGCCTTAGAACACAACGTTACCGTGCCCCCGCATGGGCAGTCGGTATAAAGTGCCATACCCATGGACACAACGCAGTTGCCAATGGCGCGGATCAAACGTGAACCTTTCGGTTTGACGTCCAATGACTTTACCACTGAACCATCGCGCTCCCTATGAGGCAGGTCTATTTACGAGTTATCATTGCGGAACTGTCACCTCGAATGCAAGAATGATATAGAAAGCCATATTTCTAAACAAGCGAGTCAATGTCGGTCCAGTAAATCAATATTACGGTGAAATATTACAGTCACATTCAACTAACAAATCACTTGTACGATATTACGAGTAAATACAAAAACCCTCAAGCAGAGTAAATGTTTGTATTGTCTTGAGGCTCAAAATATCATAAGTACTGTATTATATAGAGCTGAGAGAATGAATTGCTACTAAAATACAAGCACTTGAAATTGGAAAACATTTTCTAGAACACAAAAATGCCGTGACCAAGGAGCCAAGACTATAAAACTTTTACAATTGTTTTTTTTCTAGAATTGTATTTCCCTTCTATTAATGTAACTGCCTAAAATGAATGATTAGCATTTTAAAAGATGTGGCAATTTGCCAGTTGGCAAATTGCCACATCTTTGAAAATGCTAATTGTTCATTTCAACCCATTTAAAGTCATAACTAGAAAATACAATTCTTGAAAATACAAGTGTGAATGTTTTATAGTATTGGCCTCTGGTCATCTTTCCGCGAGAACACAGCCAGACGCTTTGCCGGGATTCTATAATAGGTGGTGTCCTAGACATTTTTTTTTGGGGGGGGGGGGGGTGGGGGTGGCAAAGATGATATTTGAAATACGGCTGAGTGGGGTTCAGGGATGTTAGTAACTGTTGATGAAAAACCCTGAACCTCGATGATCTGACAGGTTTTCATTAAAAACGGTCAATTTTCACTAGAAATAAGAAACACTGATAATTTTCTAAGCAAAAATTACTGATTTCAGGGAAATTATTTATTTACTTATTTGTTTAAGGTCACATACTTATGCACAATAGCTAATCGTGACCGTGACAGTTTTACGGGTGGAGGAAGTCGGAGTACCCGGAGAGAACCACCGAGCATCAACGAGCAACTGTCAGCTCCTCAACAATCTAACTCTGTTCAAGCTCCACTCAAGCAGGGTTATAGAGGTTAAAGATGTGTGCACCATGGACGTGCAGTACGCCGTAGTACACGGCGTCAACGTGCCCCCGTGTAGGCAACCGGGATAAAGTGCCTTGCCCAAGGACACAACGCGGGGATTTCAGGGAAAACCCTGAAACCTTATGTTCCTGGCGTTTTCGAGGGCCTCCCCTAGTCCTAAGTAGAACCCTCTTGAAAATAGGAGCTATGTTATTTTCGTTTGCGTCAAGTATCTAAACAAGAAAGAGCCTGTAATCGGTCACCTGGCAGAACAGAAGACGAAAATGTGATTTCCCATAGGGTTTCTATTTAACTATAAGCCGCAATTGCGGTCATGTTTGCAACCCGATCAACATTACATGAGGTTCGTTGGCAGAAGTTTCAATTCATTTGGCCTTGCAGTTTCAGAGAAAAATTTTCGAAACTGACCAATAAAAATCAAAGAATGCCTCAGGCGGCCATGTTTTTCATCCAACAGGAACAAAATGCCAAGGTTGGTTCACATCGGCTTAGTAGTTCCAGAGAAGATGAAAATGTGATTTTCCATTGAGTTTCTATGGTAACTATAAGCCACAACTGTGGCCATGTTTGTAACCCCGTCAACATTAAATGACGATCGTTGGTAGAGGTTGTCCCAGTCATCAAGCATGTGAAGTTTCAAAACATTTGGCATTGTGGTTTCAGAGAAAAAGATTTTTGAAAATACACCAATCAGAATCAAAGAATGCCTCTGGCGGCCATGGTTTTTCATCCAACAGGAACAAAATGAGGATCGTTTGTAGATGATCTCCCATAAACTATTCCTGCCAAGTTTGGTTCACATCGGCTCAGTAGTTCCAGAGAAGATGAAAATGTGATTTCCCATAGGGTTTCTATGGTAACTATAAGCCACAACGCGGCCAGGTTTGCAACCCCGTCAACATTAAATGAGGATCGTTGGTAGGTGTCCCAGCCATCAAGCATGTGGAGTTTCAAAACATTTGGCCTTGTAGTTTCAAAGGAGAAGATTTTTGAAAATCCACCTACCAGAATCAAAGAATGCCTCTGGTTTTTCATCCGACGGGAACAAAATGAGGATCGTTTGTAGAGGACCTCCCATAGACCATCCCTGCTATGTTTGGTTGACAACGTCTCAGCAGTTCCATAGAAGAAGATAAAAATGTGAAAAGTTTACGGACGATGGACGCCAAGTGATGGCAATAGCTCACATGGCCCTTTGGGCCAGGTGAGCTAAAAATGTTATATTTATTCATTTTTGGTGTTCAGAACTGCGAAGCAGTGTTTACAAATACGGATGGACAGCCAAAAAGTGACAAATTGTTATTCTGCCTCGATTTTTGACAACAAAAATAACCTGTCACCTATTTTCAAGCTAACTTTCCAGTACTCGTATAGCACCTCAACTCTTTACCAAACACGAAAGGCAGACGACACTTGGAAATAAAATTCTTGAATAACTAATTTTTAAAAAAATTTGCGTCAAAAAACATAGCTTATGGCCCCTCATTGGAACGAGCTCGTTGAGCTCGTTCCAATAAGGGGTGATAAGCTGTGTTTTTGAGACAAAACGTGAAAAAAAATAATGAAAATTGGATGTTGATTTTTATGAATAGCGCTGGCCGGTTTTGGCCGTTACTTTGGGCAAAGGGTTAAGTGGAGGGTTAAGGAGTGTAACACGGATGTGACGAAAATTATTATCAAAACAATTTCTCAATCAGAGAGTGTTGGGGGAAAAAAATTCACAGGGAGCAACCAGATGACGCGTGAACGTTTGTTTACATGCATTTATAAACCCACAATACTTATAAAACAGACTCGACATCAACATTATATATTTATCGTTCACTTGTTTAAACGCTAGACTCGACTTCACTTTTCAAGTCCCCAGTGACACCACTGTCAATAAAATAATTACATGAAAAGTACACAGGGAGGCAGTAAAACACCAGTAACTTAACAGATTATAGAAAAACAGCACAAGACAAACAAGAACAATGATCACATCTTCACATCTTCACGACCAATGTTTGCTGGGCCGTACTCTGCTTCAGTTACCAAGCGGGCAGATTTTAATAAAAAAAAATCCACTTTACTTGTTTTTAAAAGCCGATCTATTCATTCAATGTCGTTATGCACAATGAATTACCAATCGTATTTGCTGGTGTATAACCCTTCACTCAGCGTATCTAATAGGTCAGTGCTGTTCATGAAAGCAGCCATCCGAATTTAATTGATTTTCCCCAGTTTTTGCCTCCAAAACATGGCTTATGACTTCTGTCGTTCCAAGAGAGGCGGACTGGCCATACGGTCCATCGAGAAAATTGGGTTCCCTCTGGAGACCCAAAACTGATGCATCCTAACACCTGTTGGTGCGTGGAATTTAGTGAAACTGATCAAAAGGCGAAATGGATACGATTCCATAGACTGTCGGTATATTGAAATGTTCTCTATGTGGCCATTGGCAGCCCACAATATTTCGATTACCAGCGGTGTAATCTGTCATTGGTCGCTCAGATGAAAGGAAACAGCGTTGCTTCAATTTGAAAAATCAAAATTATCTCCGATTGGGCCGAATTATGGTCTTCCCGATGGGTGCCCCTGGTAGAACCACATTTTTCGAATGATCGATGAAGATGATACAAAAATGCTATCGACCGCTCAGATGCAAGGAAGCCGTGTTCGTTCATCGAAAAATCAAAATTTTCTCCGGGTCTAGGGCCCCTTGGTGCATTTCCAGGTAACTTTTCTTGGCCCAATCCGCCTCTGCGTTCTAATGAGGGGGGTCTTAATCTATGTTATGGAACTAAAAACGGAAACCTTTTCGCTATTTCAAAAAGAAGTTTTTGCACGTGTTATATTCAAGTCTCAATTCTTGCTTTATATTGGTTTGTCTATTGGACCTTAGCACCTTGGGCTATATCGTGGATGCAACACAAGTATAAGCTCAGGCTCTAATGTTGGTTGGGTTAAAAATCCAAAGCAATTTGGCGAGGTTTTATATTTACAATTTTTATAATGTCCGGAGACTTTGACAGTCCAGATAATGTGAAAGATTGAAGAACCAAAACGTGTATGTTTGATTTCATGTAACCAAATTTGGTTCCCCTACTTGGACAAACTGAGGAACCAGTTTCAGTTCCTGGAGGAAGCAAAAGTCTCTGTGTGTAATCATGTTTGTCACAGGGTTAAACCTTTACCTAATGAATCTGCGGTATCTGCCCGCGTAACTTATAAACTGAGCAGTAGAAAAAAAGATTTTTTTTTTTTAAATGTCCAACAAAACCATTTCATGTGACCCCTCATTGGAACGAGATCGTCGAGCTCGTTCCAACTAGGGGTCACATGTCATGATATGGTTTTGTTAAAAAAATTAGCAAAAATTCCAAAAAATATTTAAAATATTAAACTTTGATATCATGCGCGTTGGGTAAAGGGTTGAGTAATAACAACAAGGGCAACGCAAAGTGTGGGCCACTGTCCCCGACCCGTATGCAAGTTCGAAGTACCCTTAAAGGTATTGTGGGACAGAAAAATTTATTCTTAGTCGAAAAAGTGCCATAACTCTGGGAAAAAGTATGGGATGGAACCCGTTGCTTGTGCATATCCGTTTCTTAATGCAGGACTATCAGGATACCAAAGGAAATCGATATCCGTGCGATGGCTTTGAAATTGCAATACAAAATATTTGTGTGGACAGACGGACAGAGGGCTTCACTAGATACCCCAGAATCCTCCGTCAGTGGCGTGTGGGAGTGGGGGGGGGGGGCATAATAATAATTTAATGTTGATTAAAAGTGTCTGTTCACAGGGAATTGTTCATTCAACAAAAGTGTGGGGGGACGTAGGTAAAATGTATCATTTGAAAATCGGGGAGGGGCATGCTCCCACTGTCTCCCCCATTTCCTCCCCTACTCATTACTAACAGTGTTGATGGCGACTGTATTTTCCATTTGACACATCTTCCACAATAATCTCTCATGTATAGCACAATATAATCCGTGTATAGAGAGATTATAAAGCAATGATAGAGTTATGATATCCTATCGATTTGATCATTACCACATAGCGTATGGTGACGTTTAAAACTTTCCACCGAGCAGAAGTCATCAATTATTTCTTGTCTCCTGGTCTCTGTGGAATAATGACTGTTATTAAATTAAGACAAACTAACTTCCCTGCAGACGCCCACGCAAGTTAAAAACAGGAGCCGGAACACCATTCTGGGGGCGCGTTGCCCCTTCTGCCCTCGGACTGTACAGGCAGAGAGTAGCCCTTTTGATCGGAGAATATAAAAATCAATATCTCGCAATAACCTTTCTGTGCACGGATAGCGGGGGGGGGGGGGGGGGGGGGGGGGGGGGGCTAATTGGTTAGTCGGTTGGACTTCAAATCGAAAGGTCGACGGTTCGATCCTGATCCGTGTCGTCTGCGTTGTGTCCTTGGACAAAACACTGTGCCCTTTACCTAAAATTGGGGCCAAAACGATCAGGAAATTGACCAAAATAAGCCCACCACAGCTTAAAATATCTTACAAATGTCGCTATAAAACAAATACGGATATCATTAGAACCGGCTCGTTGAGCCGGTTCTAATGAAATCCATATTTGTATGGTTTTACAGAAAAATTGAAAAAAAAATGTTTTCGAAAAATGTGAAATTTAATTTAGTTTTTAATTGGACTGAAGCATGCCCCCGCACAGCACATTGACACATGAAGTTGAAGAGAAACAGTGATTTGTTACTCATACGTGTGCTGTGTCTGCAAGACACACACGATGCCCCCCGCAAGTACCATACAGGTGAAATTCTACAAAAATTTGATCAAGTCCAACAACCTGTAATTTTGTGAAATATTGAAACAAATCAAAATCCTGACAATATGCACACCTTTGGTATATGCTAAACATCCTGTGAAATAAAAAAAAGTCTAGTCTGAAAACTGTGAGAGGAGTTAACCGGAGAAACAATGTACCCTAGATGCGGACGGACGGACGGGTGGACGGGGGGGGGGGGGACAATATGCACCCCGACTATTCGTTGCGGTCGCATAAAAAACCTGTGTTAGGTAAAGAGTTAATTTTGAATGCCTCAGTGGGAACACGATGGCGCCGTGTATTAAAGCGTGAAGCAGGTTGATGATACACTTGCCTTCAGCCTCTGCTATAGCCATTCTTGTACCGGGTTAGTTCAATGGGAAGCTCGACCTTTACTCGTCGTGCTCGATGGTTCTCTCCGGGTACTCCCGCTTCCTTCACCTGAAAAACTGTCCAACACGATATTACCCTAGCTGTTGAATTTAGTTACTGGGGTTTAACGACACTTTCGACAACCATGATCACATCGACGGACCGTTTTACGGGTGGAGGAAGCCGGAGTACCCGGAGAGAACCACCTAGCAACGGCTAGCACTGTCAGACTGCCCAACGTACTAACTCCACACAAGCAGGGTTAGCATTGGTTGAAGACAGGTGCACCATCCACGTGCTGTACGCCTTGGTACATAACACCACCGTTCCCCCACGTGGGCAATTGGGATTAAGTGTCATGCCGAAGGACACAACGCGGTTGCCGCAGGTGGGATTCGAACCGAGGACCTCTCGGCTTGCAGACTGCATCTCTACATACGGTGCCACCGCGCCAACGAAAGGGTGGCTTAACCCCCCAAAACAGACAAATAAACAAGCAATATATCCGTATTAGTATTTGGTCACACATACCAGCATTTAAAAAGGCCAGTTACTATGTGTTAATAATTCAATTCCCTGAATTTATTTATTTATTTATTTATTTATTTATTTATTTATTTATTTATTTATTTATTTATTTATCTATCTATTTGGGTTTAACGACACATTTGACAGCCAGGGTAATCTCATGTAGGACAGTTTTACGGATGGAGGAAGCCGGACTACCGGAGAGAACCACCTAGCGACGGCGAGCAACTGTCAAGACTCCCCCAACATACTAACTGCACACGCAGTACACCACAGTAAACAGTGATCCCCCCCCCCCCCCCATCTCTCACGTGGGCAATCGGGAGTAATACTGGGTAATAGCTGATTGTGACACCACACTTTTACATTTATCGGGAGGCTTTCAAATTGGCGCCCAAATAGTTAAGGATATTGGGAAGCTCGGGTACATTGGGACGTCACCAAAGAGCCATAGGCTTCTACTTTTATATTGCTTTGGCAAAGGTGCCCCAAGTATCTTTCACGAGAACCCAATCGGTAGGCTACATATATCTTGGCAAATTGGCAATGTCTTTACATCAGTGTTGGCTGCCTGTATACAGGCAGCCAACATTGGTGTAAAAACACTGACATGTCATCTACAGTTCGCCCCCCCCCCCCCCCCCACCCCGGAGTTCCAATGTGTTCTATGTGCCAGTAGGCACAAAGAACACATTGGAACTCAGGGGGCGAGTTGTGCAAGTCGAAATTATAGTTCCGCATTTTTCCCCACAGCACGGTACATAATCTCACACATCAGGTGATTTGGTCTTGACAACGCAATATTTTATTGATGAAATTTCCACCCATGGCGTGTAAGTATATCGCGATCCGATCGCAAGCTGATCGATACTATGTATTTATTGGTGTTTATGGTCCACATACTTATGCACAATGGCTAATCGTGACCGTGACAGTTTTACGGGTGGAGGAAGCCGGATACCCGGAGAGAACCACCGAGCATCGGCGAGCAACTGTCAGCTCAACATTCTTACTCAGTTCAAGCTCCGCCAGGGTTACAGCGGTTGAAGACATGTGCACCATCGACGTCCAGTACGCCTCAGTACACGACGTCATCGTGCCCCCATGAGTGCAACTGGGATAAAGTGTCTTGCCCAAAGACACCACGCGGGTCGTCCTGGACGGAGATCGAACTCAGGACCTCTAGCATAGAAGTCAACAGTCTGCCACTGAGCCACCACGCTGTTCGATCAAGTAAACTGCCAGCTTTGTGATCACATAAAACTGTGACTTTGAAAATAACTGGTGTCGGTCCATCAAATTATTGAAGTTTCTTGTTGTCTCTTTGTGTTTAGAATCGCGTTTTCCCGTTTAAACATCGTACACCCATTACGTTAATCATATGCAGTAATGTGCTCCAATCATCGATTCCGTCTAGCCGGTGATATGGAGTTTACCGGTTTTTTTATTGTTTGAATCCGTTTTGGTAAGAGATTATTTTCTTTTAACCCTTTACCTAACACGGAAAGCAGACGACACTTGCAAAATTAAATTTTTGAATAACTAATTTTTTCATTTTTTGTCTCAAAAACAAAGGTTATGACCCCTCATTGGAACGAGCTCGGCGAGCTCGTTCCAATGAAGGGTCATAACCTATGTTTTTGAGACAAAAATGATAAAAATAATGAAAATTAATTGGCGATTTTTGAGAATAGCGCTGGTCGGTTTTGTCCGTAACGTTGGGTAAAGGGTTAACATAATAATAGTAGAGTCACAACGTAATTGTGAATTTAGTCGATCTTGTCAGGCGCGTGATTAACTAGGATTCCATTACAGTCTATTAATATGGGATGCCCTAGCGAAGTGGGAGAGGGCGTAACAGTCGGAGCGTCCAAGTTAAGACAAGGCCCCCAACTCCAAGAGACAAGAGTGGTGGCCAAGTGGATAAGTGGGCTGGTCTCTCATGCCAGAGGTCCGGGGATCGATCGCCGGTCGGGGAAAGTTCCCGAGGTGTCCGAACACTCTCTGTCAGCATCAAATGTGGGGTTGATGCTGTCACAGCGTACCATCCTATCGGGTGCAGTCGTAAAATGGCTGTCCTCTGAGCAGAGAGAGACACGCTCCGTGCAGGCTAAAGATCCCTTCGTAGTATCTGAGAAGAGCGAGGCCACGAAGTTGCTTGCCGCTACGAAGGTCATCACTCACACCCGCGCCATTGGGCCAGGAAGAGGCGTTAATATAAGTTACATAACTTGTTCGTAAATCCTTGCAAAACAAATAAGATTAACAACACATGCAATTTCTTAAATTACACATCTGTATATTGATACAACCCATCACAATACCAAGAAGCCAGAAAGAGTCTCTGATTGAAGAAAATACCGCGAAGCATGTTGGGTAACAGTATAGGAATGTTTCTGACCGTATTTGTTTCTCTAGAAGACAGGCCTGCAAATAAGGAGTCTGACATTTGCAGAATTAGGTCCCCAGAGGGTGAATTTGATGATGCTATCCCATACAGTGGGCCAATTTATCCTCAGGGTACCTCTTTCTGTTTAGTTTTGAGACCCTGATTCAGATTGAGGTTCACATAGGGCAAATGTAGTGATGCTACCCTGCTGTGCAGGGTAGCATCACTAAATTCACCCTCTGGGGACCTCATTTTGCAGATGACAGTCTGCTTATTTTCTGGCTTGCAGGAAGAGTAGCGCTTATTTACGTTTGCGGTGCTGGCCCTAAAATGAACACCATAACTGTAGAAGATTGTCTAATCTTGACTTTATACTGATGTCACGGTCACTATATGGAGTTATCGTGTCCACTCATTACCAACACTCCAGACGCTGAATACCAAATGACAGAAAAGGAGAGCATGTCCACCACAGTAAACAAGCACTGTTCCACTTTCCGTGGTTAACTTGGGGACGCACGAAGGCCAACGGTACTAAGCAAGTGCCCTCTACGTGTTTATTCGAGTTCTGACGGTACGGGGAGTATTAGAGTCATTATTTGACTATCTTAAGTAACTAATTCAGCATCTAACCACCAACTCTCAATTCATACCAATGATTATATCCCCTCATCATTGCTGGCAACTATCAAGGTGAATTAGCGGGTACGGAACAGCTGTGGACTAATTGCGGCGATTGATCGGTTCTGATTGACTTTTTGGTGCGTTCGTGAAACGATAATTATATCATATTCTATAGGAGCTAGTTAGCTGATATTATTATAGACTTCGTCAGTGATTTCGTTATTTTATCTAATCTACAGTAATCTACTTGTCTATCTGTTCGGTGGCTATTGTGAATGTTTTCCAATAAATCACAAGCCGCTGTTGGCAGCATTTAATAATATCCAAAAGTTCATCATAAAATAATCCTAAAAATAAGGATACACGACATGTGATTTCCTACCTTATGAGCACACAGCGAAAAGCCGCCCATACAGCGAAAAGCCGCCCACACAGTCAGTCACTGCGAGGGGGTAACAAAGGAGGCGTACCTGGCGAAAGTTGACAAACTGATTGAGAAAGGTTCTGTAAAATGGGGTGAAACTTAAACTGCAGACATTGCTTAACATCTTTCATCATTCAACCGCCGAAGCCTGTTATCGACAGGATATGTACTCACTGTGAAGCAAACCCCGGGAAAATAGAAAACGAATACCATTTTCTTATGGAATGTACACATTATTCAGAGCTTCGATCAGAACTATTTGTTCTGATGAACAGTGAGATTGACGGTTTATTTGATCTGAGTATATTTGAGAAATTCAAATTAATATTTGAAAATAGAACCCCCAGTTTATGCCATAAAATCTGCAGCGTGATCCGGGATTTTTTCGCCAGACGATTATGATATGTTTAGTGATGTGTATTGGAAATTCTAGTTCACATCTCCACGATCTTTTTCGTATCAAATTAATAAAAATATAGTACTTTGATCGTGGAAAATTGGTGGATGAAATTGTAATATTTTGAGTACTACTTTTGTTCATGTTACTTGTAGATTATCGCATACTGTCCTGTATAGGATGTTTTATGCTAATAAATGTTATGTTATGTTATGTTATGTTATGTTATGTTACGATCAAACGTCATGGTGTTCAGAGAATTCCCAAGCACGAAAACTATTAACACGATATTAAGTTTCCTTTATCAGCTCTTTTTTAAATTTACCAATAATAACTCAATTATGCTGTTAATATTCAAATTATATTGTCGCGAAAAATGTGTATATACATCGTAAATATATTCGTTTTTGTCAACATCAAACTATATTCTTTAAAAAACAATCTGTGATTGCATGGTGTTGGAAAATTGAAAAAAAAAAGTTTTAAGAATTTCTATTTAAAGAAACAAATGCACCACCTCCCGCACCCCAAGATGGCGGAAGCTGGAACATTTTTGTTTGTGACCAACGAACGTTCCGGCACTCCAGTTGTACAGAGATCCGTTGGATCAAAGCATCCACGTAGAGAGGCAGAAAAGTAGACTTCTGCACGACATTTGTCGTCCGTTGAGTGAAGAAAGCGCCATCTGCAATGCTAAAAGCATTGCAGATGGCGCTTTCTTCCACTCAAGGGATGTCATACTCCGTTGGAAATATTTCTGATAAGCCATTTTTCGAAACTGCCATCTTGGTTTTTAATCTATGCAAGGTCAAAGGTCGCGGGGTGTAAACAAAGTCAGCCAGGTCAACTAGATTTGTGAAATATGAAGTTTAAATTAGCAGAACCGATGTCACCATTCGCATTAACTGAAGGGGCAATCCAAGATGACTTTAAACGAATGGATATCACAGGTTTAAAGATTTTTTTTCACGGAGGCGATTACTTGTTTTGAGTGGCAACAAGGAAACAGTCGTTGCACGGAATTTCCCGGCATGGGAAATCCCCGAGATTTGTTGAAACATTTCCCACGGCCAGAGTCACGATACAGCGTGCATTTAAACACCATTTAAGTCGATAGGAACTAAATACGGAATAATTAAAGTTCTCATACAATATTGCCATTGCCATGAACAAACGGTAACCTTGACTCAATGTTTCTTTGAATTCGCACTAATGAACGTAATGGGGTCCGAAGCACTTCACCCGCTCTCTTCTCCCATTGCTTACAACGTGTTTTCTTGAAATGTTTACACTTCGCGACCTGTGACCTTGCATAGATTAAAAACCAAGATGGCAGTTTCGAAAAAAGCTTATTTCAGGGGTCGTACAAGACGATACCACCTCGATTACAGGAGTGGAAGGTTGCAACTCGATACGTATACAAACATCCGTCATCTGTTCAGCCCAAACAGTGTGTTGTTCTTGGACAAAAAACATTTGTTGAGAAAACTGAACCGCCTATTTATGTTTTTGTACTGACTTTCGTCAAAACACCATTGAACAAGATTAAGGATTTAATTATTATCTCTTAAGTAAAAGAAGTCACCTCTGATGAGAAACGAAAATCCTGCTCTTATTTTTTCAATAATTATTCCTCCATTCTGCTCGTTTTGTCCTGTCCACAACTGCCTCAATCTCTGATTTGGAAGTACAAAGCAGAATGATAGTGTTCGTATACCGGGAATGAACGGAGGAATGTTCGACGAGTCCATAAAAATAACATTCTTTATTGATAAAATAAAGATAGTTTATTTGAGGAAATCTGATTTCAAAGAAGGTTACTACACAGAACACCTGGTAATGGTGATATTTGTAAACTGTCGATAACATAAAACATGTGCCAAGCAGAGGGGTTCTTGCTGAGAGTGGAAATCATGATTCCCTGCAATTTAAATATGTTTCCATTACTTGCAACTGAAACATTTGTACGAATCGAATGCAGATTTTTTTTATCAATGTTTTGACTTGGTTTAACATTACTTCTATACAATCACTAAGTATTGATAGTGATAAAAAAGAAAATCAAGGGCGTTATACTTAAAATGAAGCCAAAAAAATAATCTATTTTCTCCTAATATTTCTGTGTATGGTTTATTTTGCGTTTTGATTTATTTATTTATTTATTTATTAAGGTTTTAACGACATTTGAACAGCCAAGGTCATATCGTGTCGGTGATAGTTTTATGTCGACGAGCTCGTTCCCATGAGGGGTCATAACCTATGTTTTTGAGACAAAAAATGAAAAAATAATGAAAAATAACTGACGATTTTTGAGAATAGCGCCGGCTGGTTTTGGCCCTTACGATGGGTAAAGGGTTAAAGGAATGAAAGGGGAAAATATATTAGACTATGGCAAAAATGATTTCTGACCACTCCGACCAACGACCCCCGATCCTGTAAAAAAAACGTTTGCCCCCCCCCCCCCCCCCCCCCCAACTCACGTTATGACAAGACATTTTATCAGGATGCTGAATGTGCTTTGTAAGTCTTCTGACGTCACACCATCATGTTCTTCAGATGTTTTTTACTCAGTCAAAGTATTTCCACAAATAAATCAAGATTATTATAGAAATGCATTTTCTACCATTTCTAAAAGTTATTCCAACAGTCAGTCTCTCATAAAAATCGATTTCTGCCTAAGGCCACAAATATGAATTTTGAAACTTATCAGGTCAGACACCCATTATTTTTCAAATTTATTAGACCATGCAAAAATTGTATACTGTGGTCCTTCGACAAAAGGTCAAACACTAGATCCTGCAAGTGTAAAGACGAATCAATGGCGCTACTGTCCACAATTCTTAGAGAACAATAGTTCCGCGTGAACACGAGGAATTCCAGAGCAACTCTCTTGTATTACCACATAAAGAACATCTCTGTGTGAACATACGACACTGTCAATCTTTATTTACTTAACGGTAAATGCTCCCCGTGAGAGCCCCGCAAAATGAAAGTAGATTTGAAAGGCGCGACAAAAGAAAGAGAGTACAGGTAGTGTCGTTATAAATTGATATAGATCGTCGGTGTTTGTTTATAGCATAAAGAAAAGTACTCAGAACAGACAAACCCTATCGATTTTTCACCAATCCAAGCAGAAAGAATTACTGTAAAATATTGGGTAACTAGGTAAGAACGAGGTACACGATGGGAAAATCTTCAGTTCTTTTTGAAGAAATAATTAGTACATATTTTCTCACACGTTCAACACAGAACACAATGTTTATGTTGTCTGTTGTATTTTAAAGTTAATTTCGGCGTCTTTCTCTCTACCGCAACGACAATACGAGTATAAGATGAACTTTGTCAATCATTATAATTGTACGGCCCATTTTAGAGAGCTCTCACCAAACCGTTGGTTGACGAGTCCTATATTATATATGCACAAGCAAAGTTCAACTTTGTTTGTGCATTTTTAATATACCAACGGAGTGAGAATAGTCCTATTGTACATGGTGAGTGGCTTCTCACTAAAACACTTGTGAGGTGGTCTTTATACACAGGCAACGACGATAAAAGTCATAAAAACATATGATCGGCTGGCATAGTTTCAGGCAATGACCTTTCGGGTTGAACAAAAAATGAAAAAATAATGAAAATTAATTGGCGATTTTTGAGAATAGCGCTGGCCGGTTTTGCCGTTACGTTAGATAAAGGGTTATTATTTATTTATTTATTGGCGTTTAAGGTCACATATTTCTGCACAATGGCTAATCATGACCGCGACAGTTTTACGAGTGGAGGAAGCCGGAGTACCCGGAGAGAACCACCGAGCAACGGCGAGCAACTGTCAGCTCCCCAACATACGAACTCCACACAAGCAGGGTTAGCATTGGTTGAAGACAGGTGCACCATCGACGTGCAGTACGCCTTAGTACACAACGTCACCGTGCCCCCACGCAGGCAATGGGGGTGAAGTGTCTTGCCCAAGTTGCCGCAGGTGGGATTCGAACAGAGAACCTCTCGGCTTGCAGCCTGCACCTCTACCTACTGAGCCACCGCCCCCCCCCCCCCCCCCCCCCCCCAGGTAAAGGGTTAAATAATATAATTATCGTTATTAATGAAAAGTAATAAACAGAGTAATCGCTTGACTGGACTGGTTACGTGAAATAATTCATTCGAGGCGAGGGACTATATTGTGAATTATTTCACATAACCAGTCCAGTCAAGTAATTACTCTCTATGGAATTCTAATTGGCGTTTCCCATATGCCGACAAAATAAGACTCGCTAATCATTATTTAAAGAAGTTTATTCAAACAAGCCGACGAAATTGGAGATCTTTCCAAGAAATGGTGTTGGGCGCTTTATTAATCGAAGAGAAAAGCACATCTTGTGATTAGCTCATTATCAAATATATGTAACGGTCTTTGTTTTATTGCTGATTGAAGTAGTAACTTGATTTATGTTTCCAAAAAACCCTCTTAAAAACTGACTGTACGTCGAACAATATTGAAGAAAGTGCCATTCACAAACAAATCGCCTTTCAAATGTTATTGGTTCATCAATGTTACCAAACCGTAGCTTATGGCAGGGGCGGCGGAGCGACTTTCCAGACGAGGGGGCTGAAGTGAAAGCATGGATTCTGGGACCCTGTAAAACAAGTCGATTACAGGCACAAGTGTCGTCTTCAACTCGTGTTAGGAAAAGGGTTTATTCCCAACAAGACGAATCCCAACAAGACAAAAATCGAAAATGGTCATCCCAACAAGACGAATTTAATTAAAATGACTCTATCTGACCCATTTATTTTGAAGTTTTCCATCAAAAAACTGCTAGCATGGCTTACTTTTGGGCAAAGAGATTTCAATTAACTGGTTGAGTGCTGGAAGCCCATTTTGGGGCTTTATCCTGGAGTGTGGGTACCAGAGCTAAAATCTTCATATTCTCTGGATGTACTTCAATTAAGTTTTGGTGTGATATTATTAAGTCAGGGTGGATTTGCCTTGTTACAATTAATGGGAGAGTGCCTATAGGCACTCTCCCATTAATTGTAACAAGGCAATATGTGAACAAAATTTTGACAACCAAAAAAAAAAAAATATAGGCACTCTCCCATTAATTATAACAAGGATATGTGAACAAAATTTTGACAACCAAAAAAAAAAAAAGAAAAAAGCACGCTACCAGTTAAATTAGGCGTCACGCTTTGTTACAAGACGCAATTTGCTACAATTATTTTTCTGTATCTTTTTTATCCACAAAACTCACAAACACATGCATAAAATAAAACCCTAAAATACTTCAAATGGCATACATTTTTATGTACACGTTCTTTTTAAAGTAAATTTTACCCATATTTGATGAGAAAAAAAACTTTCGTCTTGTTGGGCTATTTTACCAATTCGTCTTGTTGGGATTTGTCTTGTTGGGATGACACCAGGTAAAGAGCTGAACAGGTGTACCCTGTAGTTAACTGTGTAATTAACTTTCACTAACAGACAAGTGCAGTTTTTATTTTTACTATAACTGCAACAGCCGTGGTTATTTTCTTGAAAACAAACCACGTACGAAATGTCAGACATGACGACTTCTACTTTCCACCAGAGATATTTCAGTGACGAAAAACGTATATATGTAGACTTTTCAAGATTTTCAGCAAACCTGAACAGATATGGAATTCGTATAAAACTGTACTCTGTATACCTGTCCAACTCACCACACAAATGGAAGTTTATCACGCTGGAATAACGTTACCATGACAACCGATTTGATCTTTGCGTGTTTCATTAACACAAAGGTAGCAGTTATTGAGCTGTGCGATGAGCCGCATATTACCTTGAAGTCGACGGCAAGAGAGCTGGGAGATCGAAGAGAGTGTGGCACGCGACTGCGTGCGGCCTCTCCCTGACTTGATAAAATATGCATAAACAAGCTTCGGTATCAACACTAATTAGGTTTTAACAAACTCCGCTGTAATCAAATTAAACCTAGCTGTATCCGCGTTTTGTTTGATCCGTGGAGAAATTAGAATTTAATAATTAATGCCACGAATCGATATAGTACATTGCTGTTTTTACCGCCGACCTGACAAATCTATCACTTTATCCGAAAGAAGCTAAACTTACATTGTTCTAACTATTTCATTAACAAAGAATAAAATCAAAAAGAATGTCCACCCAAAATGATACAAGTAACCCCCTTCTTCCTTCATTTCTTTTTTTTAGAACGCCGACCCTGTCATTGAAATTTTATAGGTTTCCAAGACGCAAAGAAATTTTGCTGATTGAAAATTAAAGCAAATTTATTTATTTATTTATTTATTTATTTATTTATTTATTTATATATTTATTTATTATGTTTAACCTTTTCAACCCGGTCTGCATAAATTTTTGCGTGAAGAAAAAAAATGGCAGTGGACGAGCAGACGATAAAAAGAGCCAAAAATCTGAAACGAGGCTCGGTAATAATTTAATCCAACAGCTCGTAAATTATTATTGAACCTCCCAACAAACCAGGATGGTTTCGCCTATTTCGCCTTTGAAGGTATTGATTGAAATATCTTCCAGGGTGTCAGTGTTGAAAGGGTTAACACGATATCAGCAACTATAGCTATATCAGTGGAAAGTGAAAGGTAAAGCAACACAAACAGACCCATACTGTCATAATGTAAGCACCTTTGCTAAAGACTTGCAAAATGACGAGTAAATGACATTTCGAACGTGTACTTACAACTTGGAGTGAGGTGGGTGGGCGTGGAGGTATAATTCCGAGTATATGTATATATAATTAGTGAAAGACTATTATGTTGATAACACTTGATTATTGCCTCATTATTTCCAAATTGGTATTGCAATCTGGCAATGATAAAGCAAAAATCACGTGTTATGAAGATAATAGTCTTGCATTATATTTTTTAAAAAGCATTAACCTGGCGTTATTGAAGGAATAATGTTGCATAATGACACACTTTGTTATGGACTAAACTGCACCACAATTTAAAGCATTCATGTTCAGCCGATGTATTCTTTATTGGTGTACTTTGCATTATTTTTGGTTTTATTTTTTATTCGGGTTTAACGACACGTTCGTCAACTACGGTCAACCCGTGCCTGACAGTTTTACGGGTGGAGAAAGCTTGAGTACCCGGAGAGAACCACCAAGCACAGACGAGCAACTGTCTGACTCCCCAACGTACTAAATCAACGTAAGCAGGATTAGCATTGGTTGAAGACAAGGGCACTATCGACGTGCAATAATAGGCTTTAGCACACAGTGCCACTGTGCCCCCCACGTGGACAATCTGGATCAAGTAATTGTCTCGTCCAAGGACACAAGGCAGTTAACCCTAGTTGGGATCGAATCGGGGAGCATTCGGTTTGAAGGTCAATGCTGTAACCACTGAGCCACCACGCTCACTATTGGCGTTTAACCCTTTACCCAACGTAACGGCAAAATCGGCTAACGCTATTCTCAAAAATCGCCAATTAATTTTCATTATTTTTTCATTTTGGTCTCAAAAACAAAGGTTATGACCCCTCATTGGAACGAGCTCGTCGAGCTCGTTCCAATGATGGGTCATAACCTATGTTTTTGAGTCAAAAAATGAAAAAAATTAGTCAAGAATTTTTTTTGCAAGTGTCGTCTGCTTTTCATGTTAGGTAAAAGGTTACGGTCACAGTTAGCATCTATGGCTATATCATGACTGTAACATAGGTCTGAAGTCAAGTCAAGATTCTGTGAATGTGCTTCGTTTTTTTTGTAAGGAGTGAACTTATTTAGTTTGTGCTTGTGAAGTTCCTTTGATAAAAATAATCTATATATACAAATACTCCGTTATTACGTTCTAAATAACATTCGGGAGAAATCGCCCGTTCTGATTTAATAAATGTACTTGGAAATTACTTTTACGGAAAAGGCTAACGAAAATGTCAAATTCACACTTATTGTCACCTGAACTTACTATCAAGTCCATTTATCACATCGAAACAGGGAATCTCATCCAATTGATAAATGGAACTGGACGTTTCCTTTTACAATAGAACTTATTGGTTTTTGTCAGCTGCACGACAAAATTTTCTGAAATTAGCGATGTATTGTGTATCTTACGCGTGTCCATGGGGTGGTAGTGGTCAGACTAAAGCCGATTCCCAATGTGTTTATTATATGATGGATTTTTTTGTTGTAATATGATCTGTGTAATCGGAAAAACCGGTAGCGCAATCTCCAAGACTTTAGCAACAATATCACATGGTATGACATGTGTTTTAATTGTGAACAAATATACTATACTATTATTAATTACAAACGATAGCATTCCTTATCTATTGACTAAAGTGAATTTTTTGATTTGATTGGTTGATAGATACGTGGTATGAGACCATATTCATTGAAACCCAAGATACGTCCGCCGAGCCACTGACAAATTTCCCATACCCAGTGGAAGCCTCATTCCGAAATCTACAAATTGTCCATAGCCCGTAGAAGACGCGTCATTCCAGTTTTACAGTGTACATGTATTATATTTTAATTTTTTATCTCCAAAATATAGCTCATGACCCCTTATTGGAATGAGCTTGTCGAGTACCCTCCAACGTGGGGTTCATAAGCCATGTTTTTGAGACAAAAAGGAAATTCAATAATTTTTTTATACTAGTCATATCGGCATATTTTCACAAAAAACTCTTTTGCACAAAAATTCCACAGAAACCTGTATGGCTCAACAATGGAAGATAAAAGATCTCATGCTGTGTGTGTTCACACATGAAATAGATTGTACTTCTAAAACGGAAAGTCAATAGATAAATTCGTTACCTCGTGTCTGGTCACGTGGTACGGGTTTTTACCTACCCGAAGCCAGCCGTATCCCATGAGGCTTCGGCCTCATGGGATACGGCTGGCTTCGGGTAGGTAAAAACCAGTACCACGTGATCAGACACGGGGTAACTAATAATAACCTCCACCTTTTCGTGGAATCGACTTCGAACTCACAAGAACTAATACCAAGTTAATCATTATATTATGGTGTCAACTTCAGTTACCAGGTAAAGGTATGACAGGTGAAGATATGCCACTTTATTTGTCTGGCAATTTGACAGAATTATTTATATATATTGAGCGGGGGGGGGGGGGGGGGGGGGGGGGGTGGCGTTGCGATAACCGGTTCTCGTTAGATCACCGAAGTGAAGCAACGTCGAGCCCGGTTAGTCCTCGGATGGGTGACCGTCTGAGCGATCGTTTCGGACCCGCGCGTTGTGTCCTTGGGCAAGGCACTTAACCCCGATTGTTCACATGGGGGCACGGTGACGCCGTGTACTAAGGCGTACTGAACGTCGATGGTGCGCATGTCTTCAACCAATCTAACCCTGCCTGTGCTGCAGTGCGGAGTTACGATGTTGGGGAGCTGGCAGCTGCTCGTCGTTGCTCGGTGGTTCTCTCCTGGTACTCCGGCTTCCTCCACCCTTAAAACTGTCACATGTCACGATTAGCCATTGTGCATACGTAGGTGACCTTAAACACCAATAAATATAAATAAATAATATATATTTAGCATGATTGCACTGGAGAAACCAGTGCATTCTATAAGTGACGGGGAAACAAAACTCAGATGGTAAACAGGCACCATTCAACAATCACTATAAAGAAAACATGTTGAATTTTCAGATGCCATTCGCTTCCATTAAGTAACTTTTGAATATTTTATTTAATCTTGGAATTTGTAAAACTTTCCCATCTCCGTAATGCTAAATTTAAATCCCTTAACTCTTAACCTGCTGAGTATTTTCTAGATATTTTTCATCAAATCTAGTCATGGCTGCTTTAAAGCAGCCATGACTACATTTTATGAAAAATTAATCCAAATGTAATACAAGAAATCATTGGTGAAAAAATCCATTCCATTTACACGGAGACAATATGATAAAATATGCACAAATTATACTTATTTCAGAGACAAGAGAAACCCTATGCTGGGCAGGAATATCTGCCAGCAGCATGCAAAGAGTTAAACGACAGTTTTAGGGGAGATAACCAGACCGTTTTTCCACTGATCTGAAGGAAAAAGCTGGCCATGATCGCTGTATATTTAGATTCGCTCGTCTGAAATTATCGTGACCCGGCACATTGGCATATATATTCATATTTTGCGTTTACAAATATTACGCGGTTAATCGAGAGGGTGGTTATCACAATGAGTTCAAACTGCACAAGCTGAAATAAAACCCTGTTGAGTATATCTATATCAACGCTTGTGTTGCTGTGTGTTTTGTGTTTAACGAATTTTAAACGTATGGTTTGTTAATTCATAGTACTCAATTCTACAAGATGACTAGCTTTTAATCAAAGGAGGCATTTATACTGGGTAATAAAACACAAGGCTGTTACGTTCGAGGGACGAACATGCTTTTATAAAATAATTCTAGAGTGCATAAAACATCTGGTACTTGCAGTAAATGTTAAAGAGAGTTCTTAAACGGTTGAACACTTTTGGAGAAAACACCACTTGTCGCTTCCGGATTCACCGAGTTTTAACCTTTTGAACCCAAGAGACCTTTTTTTCCGCGGACGGAACATGACACGTCATAATTTCATTAACCCTTTACCTAACCTGAAAAGCAGACGACACTTGCAAAAATAATTCTTGAATAACTAATTTTTTTCATTTTTTGTCTCAAAAACATAGATTATGACCCCTCGTTGGAACGAGCTCAACGAGCTCGTTCCAACCAGGGGTCATAACCTATGTTTTTGAGACAAAAAATGAAAAAAATAATGAAAATTAATTGGCGATTTTTGAGAATAGCGCTGGCCGGTTTTGACCGTTACGTTAGGTAAAGGGTTAAGTTTGATGGTTTCTAAGTGACTGTGTGGGGTTGACCAATCAACATTTTCAACGTGCAGCCCCGTGGTCTATCTCGAAAAAATGAAAATGGACTGTTCCAATTGCTGCGATTGGACAGACATGGAGGATACCATCAAGGTTCAAAGGGTTAAAATGTCTTCAAACATTTACATTACTGGCATCCTTTTACACTTCAATTTATTTATTTATTGGTGTTTAACCATTACCTAACATGAAAAGCAGACGACACTTGCAAAAAAAAAAATTTGAGTAACTAATTTTTTTCATTTTTTGTCTCAAAAACATAGGTTCGAACGAGAGGTCAGCACCTATGTTTTTGAGACAAAAAATGAAACAATAATGAAAATTAATTGGCGATTTTTGAGATTAGCGCTGGCCGGATTTGGCCGTTACGTTGGGTAAAGGGTTAAGGTCACATACGTATGCACAATGGCTAATCATGACCGTGACAGTTTTATGGGTGGAGGAAGCCGGAGTACCAGGAGAGAACCACCGAGCAACGACGAGCAGTTGTCAGCTTCCTGACATCGTAATTCCGCACTGCAACACAGGCAGGGTCAGATTGGTTGAAGATATGCGCACCATCAACGTGCAGCACGCCTTAGTACATGGCGTCATCGTGCTCCCATGTGGACAATCGGGGTTAAGTGCCTTGCCCAAGGACACAACGCGGGAGTCCGAATCGATCGCTCAGACGGTCACCCATCCGAGGATTAACCGGGCTCGACGTTGCTCAACTTCGGTGATCTGACGAGAACCGGTTACCGCAACGCCACCGCCCCCGCCCCCTCCCCCTCCCCCATACACTCCAATAGATTCCTCGAAACGTTTCATAAGCAATCAGTATATCTGTAACAAAAGAACTTTCACAATTGTCTCTTTCAAGAACTGCATTTTCTCTCTGTGACTATGTTTGTTCGTGTGTACAGTGTTTTTAGGACACTTTTCAACAGCCATTGTCACATAGTGTAGGACAGTTTTACGGGCGGAAGAAGCCGGAGTACCCACTGAGACCTGCCGAGCAGCGGCGAGCAACTGCCAAGACTTCCAAAATTACTACACTCTGCACAAACAACGATAGCGGTTGAAGGAAAGTACATCATTGACGTGCAGTACGGCTTGGTATGTAGCGCCACCGTGTTCTCAATGGGCAAGTGAGAGGAAGTATCTTGCCCAAGGACGCAAGGCAGTTTGTCAGGACCGAGCCGGCGACCTTTCGGCTTGAAGTCTAACCACTGAACTCTCTCTCTCTCTCTCTCTCTCTCTCTCTCTCTCTCTCTCTCTCTCTCTGACTATAAATGGTTGAAATATGTGATCATCGTTTAACCCTTTACCTAACATGAAAAGCAGACGACACTTGCAAAAAAAATTCTTGAATAACTATTCTTTTTCATTTTTTGTCTCAAAAACATAGATTATGACCCCTCATTGGAACGAGCTCGACGAGCTCGTTCCAATGAGGGGTCATAACCTATGTTTTTGAGACAAAAAATGAAAAAATAATGAAAATTAATTGGCGACTTTTGAGAATAACGCTGGCCGGTTTTGGCCGTTACGTTGGGTAAAGGGTTAACCCTTTACCACGACACTTGCAAACAAAATTCAAGAATAACTATTTTTTTCATTTTTTGCATCCAAAACATAGATTATGACCCTTATTTGAACGATCTCAACGAGCTCGTTCCAATGAGGGGGACATAAGCTAGGTTTTGAGAGAAAAAAATGAAAAATGAAAAAATAGAATGGTAATTTTTTAGAATAGCGTAGGCCGTTTTTGGACGTTACGTTGGGTAAAGGGTTAAAAAAAACGTGCCTACCGATAAACTGCCACTTCTTTAGTTATTTATTGGTGTTCACAATCACATGTTTCTGTACAATGGCTGGTCGTGCCGCAACATGGATAAAGTTTAGTCAATCGTTTATACCCATGTTGACCATGTTTCTACCCCAAGCACTGGTGATCTGGTCCTATTTTACTATTTTACCACGGTAAACAAGCACTGCCTCATTTCCGGAGGTTCCTATGGGCGTGCCACTTCTTTATTTTGGTCATTACTATTGACAGGCAAAAATATCTTCTGAAACATTCAATTGTCAAAAAAAGTTTTAGAACCCCTTCCCCCTCCTCCCTCCTCAATTGGCCATATTTTGGCACCGATTTCCTATTGTTCCTAAAAGGAGTGTGACATTGTGACAAACAACCACGGTATTACCAGATGCGTGTAGGCATAATGATTGATCTCCCTGTGAACACGGTCTGTTAGTAATTAAGGAAACTCGTTTTGGACATCGATAACGTTCAAATAGACAAAAATAAATGTATGCTTCGTGGAGTCTTTTTTCTAATCATAAGTGGGGAAACAGCGTGAAGATTGTACCGGTATCGCACCAGCAAAAGAAAAATAGAGAGATTCACGCTGAGTTCTACAAAATTACATTGATGGAGAACTGTGCTTCATCTTTCGTGATTATCTTGAAACACATTATACGGTGAATTCAACAATTAAAGTGAGATGGAAACGTAGATTGTTTTATAACATAAATATGCATATATACAGTTGAAGTATGATATTATAAGTAAGTTATTGTGATGAACTGACGGTAACATTGTCTGAGGTTTGTGACTGGCAGCTTCAGGTCTCGCTTGAACATTTGCTCCGAGTCTCGAACCTCATACAATGTTACCGTCAAATCATCACAACGTATATATATTATGTTCCAATAGACACCTACCCGTAGATCAAAACCGGCATTGTGAAAAGAACAAGGCAACTTTTAACGATACCCCCCCCCCCCCCCCCCCCCCCCACACACACACACACACACACACGGCGTCACTGGACAAATAATAAATCAGATGAAGGTCGAGGTGAGTCCATCTTAGTTCAAATCATAAATCCATTTTCAACTTAAAACAACACTTTATTCGGAACATCGTCTGCTGCACGTGTGACAACTCTACAAAAATTAAGCGGACTGCAATTTACTCCACTAATGGAATAATTGTGAAACGGGCAGCCTCATTTCAAATATTTCGCGTGGTGACGTCAAATCCACAGTCTGGAATCCGATTCCGTATCACTTTTGTATGACGGACTATTTACGGGTGGGTTCGAATTCGCATAATTAGTAGTTCCGGTCGCAGAATGTACTTTACTCCGAGCTGGAATGGGTGAACTCGAGTGGCTGCCCGGCCTGCGGCACCTCGTCTGATCCGACAATCTAATCTCCTCAACTCGACGTGCTACTACGACCCAAATCACTTCACAGTAGCGAGAATATGTATTGTAAATTAACAGTGATAAGATCAGTAGCACTGTATCAGACGACACGTGAAAATTTTCCTCTTGAATAATAAAATGTCCATTTTTTGTTTCCAAACCATGGCTAATGACGACTAATTTTTGAGGTAAATTTTTTAGGTAAAAATTGGAATGGTGGCCAGATATAAACGCTACGGTAGGTGAAGGGTCAAAATAAAGTGCTTTCAAATGGTAACGATATTATTATTTATTATTATTTATTGGTGTTTAGTTGACTACTTTACCCAACGCAGACGATATCAAAATTTATTATTTTAAATATCATTTTTTCAAATTTTTCAAAAAATTTCAACAAAACCATATCATGTGAAACCTCGTTGGAACGAGCTCGTTCCAACGAGGGTCACATGATATGGTTTTGTTGAAATTTTGTTGAAAAAATAAAAAAAAAAAATTCAACTGCTGAATTTGCATATTACGCGGGCGGATGCGGCCGATTCGTTGGGTAAAGGGTTAGGGTCACACATTTCTGCACAATGGCTAATTGTGACCACGACATGAACATGGAAATAAAGTAAAGTTTAGTCAAGCGTTTATTACACCTATGTTGCCCATCTTAGAAGACTTCCACCGCATGCATTAGTGACGGGGTCCTACTTTACCAGTAAAACAGAGCATGTTTATCGCAGCAAACAAGCAGTGTTTTACATCCCGGGGTTCCTGCGTGGGGTGACGATGATATACAAAAGAAAAAAAAAACCATAAATTGGGTTCATATTCACTCAACGAAATTGATTTGCTTTAATTTTCAACCCAACTAATTTTAGATTGTGTCAAACTGCATTATAACCATATCATAGCTTAAACATTATCAATATGCACTGCCCGCTAAAATACTTGCATATCTTACCTCCTACAAGTATCTGGGAATTTCATTGGTTCAAAGACGTCACATGCAGACTGCATATAAAACCATATACTGCCTGTCAACATCAATACACGCTGACGGCTATGGGTAATCTCCCCTTTGTTCATTGATTATTCAAAATGGTGGCAGCCGATAAACGCTTCAAGTTGAAAGATTGAGTGTCGGAAGCCCATATTTGGTCTGAAGTCTAGGTTAGGCAACTTAAAAGGCTTCATATTCTGTGGATTTGTGTCATGTTACCTTCGAAATGAAACTGTTTGGCATGTATGAATTTGCCTTGTTACAATTTATGGGAGAGTGCCTGTACTCTCCCATAAATTGTAGCAAGGCAAAGACACGTGAACACATTTTGAGAATTCTCTCATTTAATTTTGATCGCTGTTGTTATTAGTTCTGTGCATCGATGCAGCAGTCGGTAATATGTGTTCGTTACACAGTTTGTTGGTGGCCTATTATGGTATATATGGTGTCAGTTAATTCCATATTGGACTCGAGCTTCTCTGACACCAGATATACCATATTAGGCCAACAACAAACTGTGTAACTAATAATATTTTATAAAATAGTTGTAAATATTGTAAATTTATCAGGATATTATTTTGGTCATCAAAAATATGTCGCCAATTCCTCCCTTCCCCCAGTTACGACGCTGATTTGACTTTGGTCGAACTGATTGGTCTTCAGTCGAAGTCGTCAGTTGTGGATTAAGACACTTCGCGGCTACACGGCTAATTTTTCTCGGGGAACCCTTGGTAAAGAAAAACCTTACTTCAACAAACTTTGGGGCCCTTTGGAGTTCGAAGGCCCCTGGGCTTAGAACAGTACACCTACTGGATAATCCATCCCTGCAAGCTTTATTTATTTATTTATTTATTTATTTATTTATTTATTTATTTATTTATTTAATTTACAAGGTCCTATTCTATCAGTGAAACAGAGCTTGTTTAACCCTTTACCTAACATGAAAAGCAGACGACACTCGTAAAAAAAAATCTTGAATAACTACTTTTTTTCATTTTTTGTCTCAAAAACATAGGTTACGACCCATCGTTGGAACGAGCTCGACGAGCTCGTTCCAACGAGGGGTCATAACCTATGTTTTTGAGACAAAAAATGAAAAATATATTGAAAATTAATTGGCGATTTTTGAGAATAGCGCTGGCCGGTTTTGGACGTTACGTTGGGTAAAGGGTTAACACAGTAAACAAGCACTACTTCACTCCCTGGTACTCCCATGGGGAGCAAGCGGTATCTTATTGACAGAAGCTGCCATTGAAAGCAAATTGCCTATCAATGAGCGCTCAACTCCCCCGGGCGACATGAATTTCCACCTCCAACTCTTCCTTTGTCGCACAACTGTTATATTATTATGGCAATATTTTCACCTACAAGGAAGGTGTAATTTTTCATCCATTAGTAAGCATAGCGTAACTTCGAATTTATTTTTTCCTTTCAAAGACTGAGTTCAGATTATCGACGTATTATTCCGACAACGAATTTCGATAAAAAGCATTCGGTTTTTTTATTCTCCTCGTCCGCACAATTGAGAGAAATCGACTTCTGTGAGAAAAGCACAATCGCCATCATAATAGACTTTTCTCTGGTTGTGTGGATGTTAATTGAAATTGATTACACGGAAAACTACAATTATTGTTTCCTACTTGAAACCGATGGTAATTGAAAAATATGAAATCGACATTTCATCACGACTAAACCACAGATAAAATTACATTTCAATTTGGTGTTTGCTGGGGGTACCAGCTAATTGATTGCAGATAATTAAGCAGATAAGTGCACCTTTAATACCCAACCCACAAATGCAGCCATCATCATTGTCTCCCAAACGCCCTCGCTCAGTGACGACTTCTGTCCAGTTGCGACTGATTTTCAGATTATACCCTGCTCCCAGGAGCACGAGTTTCGGAAGCGATCGCCCCGGCAGCTTCAGGCAGGAATGGTTGTGACTAAAAAGTAATCCTAACTGGGACCTTTCGGTCGTTTCCCCCTCCTTCAATTGTCTTGAAGGGAAGTGGGAGGAGGTGGTAACGACCGAAAGGTCCAAGTTTGGACTATCTAAAAGGTAACCGAAATAACAGGGCATCGCTATTCAGAAAATTTTGAATTTTTATAAAAACATAACTTCTGACCCCAGAATCGTTCGAATGAGAGGTTCAAAGCCATATTTTCGCGGCAAAAAAAGAAGAAAGTTTTAGTTGCTCAATAAGTAATTGTAACTGCTTTTCTATTCGTTTTAGGAAAAGGGGTTGAAGGTGACGTTAAACCCCACCCAACAAACAAATTAACCCTTTGAAACCAAGCGACCATTTTTCCGGCCAGCAACATGTTACGTCATAACGTCATTAAATAGGATGACTGTTCAGTAAATGTGTGGGGTAGACCAATCAATATTTTCAACGTGCAGCCCCGAGGCTGCACGTTGAAAATATTGATTGGTCTACCCCAAATAATGAATGTGGACTCTTCTAATTGCTGCCATTGAACTGGCATGGAAGATACCACTAGAGTTCAATCCTAATGCCCTATCTGGCTTTAGAAATAAATTTTATTACTGACCCGCCCCCCCCCCCCTCCTCCCGCCCTCCCCAATACAGTCAAAATAAATTCATAACTTGGCAATGGAGAGAATTCCACAGGCTGCCATGCGTGATTAGGTCGAGCGCTGCCTCAACATTCCCTAAAATTTGGGTTGACGAATTTTTCGGACAACTGTGTCAAAAAGACTTCATATTTCAGAAAGAACCCGATGGCCATAATCGTGCAGCGCATTATATTTATTTATTTATTTATTTATTTATTTATTTATTTATTTATTTATTTATTTATTTATTGGTGTTTAAGGTCACATACTTATGCACAATGGCTGATCGTGACCGTGACAGTTTTACGGGTGGAGGAAGCCGGAGAAACCGGAGAGAACCACCGACAATCGACGAGCAACTGTCGAGCTCCACAACATTCTAACTCTGTTCAAGCTCCGCTCTAGCATGGTTACAGCGGTCGAAGACATGTGCACCATCGACGCGCAGTACGCCTAAGTACACACGAGCAACTGTCGAGCTCCACAACATTCTAACTCTGTTCAAGCTCCGCTCTAGCATGGTTACAGCGGTCGAAGACATGTGCACCATCGACGCGCAGTACGCCTAAGTACACGGCGTCATCGTGCCCCCATGTGGACAGCCGGGATAAAGTGCCTTGCCCAAGGACATCGAACTCGGGGATGGAACTCAGGATCTCCAGCATAGAAGTCCAGCAGACTACCACTGAGCCACCGCTCTCCCTCGTGCAGCGCATAGCGTTTTTTTTCCGGGAGATTTTAAACAAATAAATTCATTTTTAATTTGAAAAATAAAACATTCCTCTAAAAATAAAATGTAGGAACTGCGATTCAAAGGCTTCATATTCTTTCGATGCTCTTCATATTATCTTTGAAGTAAAAGTATTTAATCTATGGGGATTTGCCCCATTACAATTTATGGGAGGCACTCTACCATAAATTGTAACAAGGCAAACATATTGGAGACACAACAAAATAAATATGCATCAATCAAAAAATGTAAAAGGTCTCGGGCCTCCCTGTGTTTGTACTAATATTGCAAGACAATGAAAGGCAATAAAAATGACCAACGATGGGGTTGAAATTCAATGAGGGATTGCCTGAGAATCAAAACACTTTCTTTTTAGCCTAAGGCCGCTTGTTAGTAGTTGAATAGGTACGGCTTCCTTAGTCCTAACGAGGACCCCCGGTCGTTACCCTCTCATCTCATATCCCTTTAGCTGAAGGGAAGTTGGTGGAAGGGTGACAATCGAAGGATTCTACCCAAGGATTACACCCTCTTTCTCCTCCTCCTCCTCGATAACTTGAGTCTTATAGTTCTAGACTGGACTAAGTTTTTGCCCACCACACTTTTCGGGAAGAGTGCCCTTGCAACCACAGAATTGTTCGCTGGGTTAACCTGGCATTGCAGGGCACTGAAAGGGTTGGAAAAAAAAACGCCGCACAATACATGTAAATGTTTCAAAATACGGCAGGGGAATGCGCGCTGACAATTTGTTTAGATTGGTAGAAGAGGCAGGTATTAGTTGTGGAGAAATTTCACGTAGAAAACGGTGATAAATACGCACATTAAACAGTTTCCTGTTTATTAAAAACGGTATCAAGTGCCAGACATGGTTTACTAAATCACTTTCCAACGTTCCTGTTCCCCGTGGAACAGAGCCTCACATCTCTATGATTCACTCATTCCAAAACGGCCATAAACATAGCAGGCGGAGACAATAACACAGTGCCATATAATTTAAATACGACTGCTAATAGACCGTGCATATTCCATCGCACTTTTCGGGTGACTGGAGTTCTTAATTTTACATGCAGCCACGAAGCAGACTGGATTTTCATCTTAGTTGTTTTGTTTTTTTCTATTTTATTTTATCCAATAGTGGGCGCGGTGGCGTTGCGGTAACCGGTTCTCGTCAGATCACCGAAGTTAAGCAGGGTCGAGCCCGGTTAGTCCTCGGATGGGGGACCGTCTGAGCGATCGATTCGGACTCCCGCGTTGTGTCCTTGGGCAAGGCACTTCACCCCGATTGACCACATGGGGGCACGATGACGCCATGTACTAAGGCGTGCTGTACGTCGATAGTGCGCATGTCTTCAACCAATCAAACCCTGCCTGTGCCACAGTGCGGAGTTACGATGTTGGGGAGCTGGCAGCTGCTCATCGTTGCTCGGTGGTTCTCTCCGGGTACTCCGGCTTCCTCCAGCCGTAAAACTATCACGGTCATGATTAGTCATTGCGCATAAGCATGTGACCTTAAACACCAATAAATAATAATAATAAATATTTTATCCAATTACTGATTGGGGTCCAAGGTCATTTTAACCCTTTACCTAACGTAACGGCCAAAATAGACCAGCGCTCATCTCAAACATCGCCTATTAATTTTCATTATTTTTTTCATTTTTTGTCTAAAAAAATAGGTTATGACCCCTCACTGGAACGAGCTCATCGAGCTCGTTCCAATGAGGGTTCATAACCTATGTTTTTGAGACAACAAATGAAAAAAATTAGTTATTCAAGAATTACTTTTATAGTGTCGTCTGCTTTTCATGTTAGGTAAAGGGTTAAGAATCACTTGTTATATCTCCACTGCAACGAACAAATTCAACTTCAGGTAATCTTTCACAAGTATGTTGCACACTTATAGTAAAAAAAGAAATGCTCACCTTCCCGGGGGGGGGGGGGGGGGGTGTTACAGACGCCAGTTGACATTTATTTATAGCCATTTTGACTAGCATTAATTGCGACAATTTGTAACATGTGTCAGATTAGGTTGCGGCAACCATTAAACTTTGGTCCTGTGATAATTTTCGAAGGGGAGGGGGGCGGGGCGTTCTGCGTCGACCATAGCTAGGCGTTGCGCGCCCGATCCACAGCGCTGGCCGGCGTGGGGCACGTCTTTGGGAAGGAGCCCGAGAAGAGGGGATGTCCACTTCTCGTAGTAGGGGGGGGGGGGGGGGTCTACCTCTGGGAAAAGTTTGAAAAGATGTGGACATTGTTGTCTCAGCGATGTAGTGTCTTGAAATTATAGGGTAATGACGTCACCGCTTACACAAAAGTAGGAGCACGGCGTTCCGCCGCATTCCCCCGGGAAAGTTCCACTACTTTGGTTGCAATAATAGAGTACACCCCGTGGGTTTGCGGCAAATTAAAGTACTCCAGTGTTACAAGTGATCGTGAATTTATTAATTTATTTACTGGTGTTTAAGGTCACTTTTAGCATGTTTGACTACATCATGAGCGCAACATATGTATGAAGTGACAGTGGGCAGGATTGGTGTAAACGATTAGGTTTACTTGGATTTCATTCTAGTCCAAGTATAGCTAATTATTTACACCTATGCTGTTCACTTTAGAAGACTTCCACCCCGGGCGTTGGTTCCTACTTTACCAGCAAAGAAGAACTTGTTTACCCCCCTAAACAAACACTGCTCCACTTACGGGGTGCTCATGGGGAAAGAATCGTGAAAGAATGTATTCAACAGAATTTGAAAAATAAACTACAATAAACGGAAACGTACCACCGAGTCGGTGGGGAGCACGGTGGCACAGTAGGTAGAGATGCTGGTTGCAAGCCGAAAGGTGCTAGGTTCGAATCCCACCAGCGGCGACCGCGTTGTACCCTTGGGAAAGGCACTTAATCCCAATTTCCCACATGGAAGTACGGTGGCGTTGTGTCCTAAGGCGTACTGCCCGTCGATGGTGCACTTGTCTTCAACCAATGCTAACCCTGCATGTGTGGGGTTAGTACGTTGTGCAGTCTGACAGTTGCTCGCCGTTGCTTGGTGGTTCTCTCCGGCTTCCTCCACCCGTAAAACTGTCCGACACGAGGTGACCCTGGCTGTCGAAAGTGTCGTTAAACCCCAATAAATAAATAAATAAATAAATAAATTCCACCGCGGACGTTGGTTCCTATTGTACCAGCTAAGAAGAACTTGTTTACCGCACTAAAGAAGAACTTCCCGATGTGTACACGGGGAAGGAATCGTGAAAGAATGAATTCAACAGTACATGAAAAATAAACTACAATAAACGGAAACGTACCCTCGAGTCGGTTTTAAAAATCTCAGAATTTGATTTTATTCAAAGACCGGGTGGGGACATGCATACCCTATTTTGGGACATGTTATTACTTAGAAAGCACTTAAATAGTTTTTAAAATAATTTACTTGTTTCGACAACCAACTTGAATCAATCGATCATCGTGAGTAAGGTCAATATTTATTTTTCTGCGTTTATCAACAATCTAACTGCATTAACACTATTGGATCGCAACGGGGAAGTAATAACTTAAGGGGTGGTGTTAATGTGCATGTAATAATGTTCCAAGTACGATAAATAATCGCAGTCAACAATATTGTAACACATCAAAGTCGAGATACACATCTAAACACAGTGAATGATAACATGGGAAGCGCAAAGGTCTCTCATACAGTGATATACAAGTGATTATTTGATAATTACGTGAAGACGCTCGATACACTTTTGACATGTTCAGGTAAAAGGATTTTTTTACAAGTTTGGAAAGAAAATCGAACTAACCAAAGAGAACGCGTTTCAACAACATAAAATTGTCATATTCAGTCTGAACAATATTTTTTTCAGAAAAGAAAGATCATAACCGTTTATCCAACTCGAACAGCAGACGACACTTGCAAAAAATATTTGCATGACTAAATATTTTTATTTTTTGTCTCAAAAAGATAGCTTATGACCACCTCATTGGAACGAGCTCGTGAGGGGTCATGAGCTAAGTCTTTGATACACAAAAGGAAAAGAAAATGAAGTTTGAATTGCTATTTTTCTGAATAGCGTCGCAGGGCTCGCCTTGAGTAAAATGGTCGGGGCCTAAAAAAAGTGCCCCACATATTGAGGTCGGGGCCTTTTCGGGGCTGATTTTCCATTTTGTCCATTATTGTTAGTGCTTTTTGTGGAAAATGTCGGGGCTTGAAAAAAAGCCCCCAGCAAGTGCTCCTCGGGGCTGATCTCGGGGCTTGGGCTGATCAGCCCCGACTCAAGGCAAGCCCTGCCGTCGGTCTTATATAACCGTTACGTTAGGTAAAGGGTTAATTCTGACATAACATGATAATCAGACTGAAGCAGAATCTGGGTGGAGCTGCTCCACCACCGGGTAACAAAAAATACCCAGAACAAAAGGTCCCCCAAAGTGAGATAAAAACTGCTGAAAGTCCGGCAAACGGGGAGCCAGAAGATCGAGTCCGACCGTTATAGAAAAAATGGTACAGCAAATACAATGTAAATAAGTTCATTAACCCTTACGCTGCCGAAAGCGACTATTGTCACCCATTTTATGATGATTATCTGTACGTTCTGGTATGCGCAGATCAAACCTATCGTCTGATTACTTGTTGGAAAGGGCTCAGAGAGCCCTTTCCAACAAGTAAGCAGACGATAGAGTTTCAAGTATGTCATAAATTTTTATAAATTTCCTCGCATATAGGCGTGCATAGACGTCCTCCAGAAATGGCTAAAGTGGGCGTGGCAATAAAGGGGTTAAACAGGCGGCATCAAAAGGACAACATTAACAGATGTATCGTCCTTCGGGGATCTCAGCAAGGTTTTAGACAATGCCCTTGAAGAGTACACATCCTCGGTCTACCAGGTGTATTTTATGCCGGTACAAGTGCGTTTCTCTTGCAAGGTAAATAAAGTTCATTTTTTATCTGTGCCTTTACCACGCCTTAACCTTAGGGAGGTAGGAATTGGCAACCCGAAGATGATCATCAAACAGTGAAATAAACAACTTCTGGATAGCCATGAAATAGTTGTTAACCAAACACACGTGAAACTGCAAAAGGAAACGTCCCGCTCGCTTCTCAAGGCGAGTCTCTGCCATTTTCTCACTTGCGCTGAAAACTTGTACACTCTAAAATCAGTTGGGATAATTTGCACCCAGCTGATTTTTGAGTGTATATGCCAGTGAACCAGTTTAAAAGTTTTGTTAACGGACTCTTTAACGCGACATCGACTGTATGTCACACGATAGCCTTCTAAAATTGCAGGCGACACAAAGGGCTTATAATATAGACTTTTGATACAAGGGATTATCGAACAGGTTAAAAAATAAGCGAACACCAAACATGTTCTCCTCACCCAGTTTGTGAATCGAACTGGAAAATTTCTATCGGAAATTACACTAATATCATCGGTGAAGCTTAAACTGGATTAACTTGAAGTTCTGAACTTGTCACTTCCCCAAAAGGAATTCAGCTATCCATTCTTATTAAGTTTCCTTTTTCGGCAAGTGATATGCTGTTATGTAACACGCTATTGGAAAAAGGCTCCATGAGCCTATTTCCAACAATATTTCGTGCAACAGTGCGCAAGAAAAATCAAAGACACCTCACTTCCTACATCGTTGTAGAGATCATAAAAAGCAAAGGTGGAATCCATCAAGAACAGCACAGTTGTGATCGTAAAAATAAACCCAAAAGTCAAACTAAATAAACGATCAATTACATGACACTTGATTTGCAAGAAAATAATCTTTCACCAAATCAGACTAGCAGACAACATCTGCAACATTTTTTTCTCAAAAGAAACCCAGAACGAGCCCATTCCGATGAAGGGCCATATGCTATACTTTGGAAGTAAGAAAAGCTGGGGGGAAACTGTGGACGTTCCTCGGCATATTTATTTATTTATTGGTGTTTAAGGTCACATACTTATGCACAATGGCTAATCCTGACCGTGACAGTTTTACGGATGGAGGAAGCCGGAGTACCCGGAGAGAACCACCGAGCATCGACGAGCAACTGTCAGCTCCTCAGCATTCTAACTCTGTTCAAGCTCCACTCAAGCAGAAGACATGTGCACCATCGGCGTGCAGTACGCCTTGGTGCAAGGCGTCATCGTGCCCACATGTAGGCAACCGGGATAAAGTGCCGTGCCCAAGGAAACAACGTGGGTCGTCCCGGACGAGGATCGAACTCGGGACCTCTAGCACAGAGGTCCAACAGTCTACCACTGAGCCACCGCGCTCCCTCCTCAGCATACAAAATCATAAATAATAAGGAGCAACAGACGCCGAAACCATAATTAACACAAATACAAAGCAGTCAAGCTGTGACAAAACACATGGGCAGTGATTTCTAGTCAGTCTTGGCTGCCTTGACAGGCAGCCAAGACTTAACTTTAAATCAATGCTAAGCAATTGGACATGTACAAGTTGTAGTCTAGTGGGAATACAGGACAGTTGTCCATTCCATTTAACAAAACTGAAAAGAAAATCAGTCACTTCTTTCATGAAAATGAACCTTTCAACTATTATCAAGCCTCAACAGGGACTTATAAAAGTCGAATGTTGGAAAAATTAGAAATTCAGACGTTTTCGGTATCCGATTGATTCAGTTCGGTTTTTCGGTATCCCAATATTGGTATCGGTTCGGTTTTTCGGTATATTGCCCACCTCTACTATCATGTGCTTTAAACCCTTTGAATCCTTGTGGTATCATCCATGTCAGTTCATATGCAGCAATTAGACGAGTCCATATTCATTATTTGAGGGTAGACCAATTAATATTTTCGACGTGCAGCCTTAGGGCTGCACGTTGAAAATATTGATTGGTCTATCTCACCATTAACTTAGCAGACATCCTACTTAATGAAAGCATGACGTACCATGTCCCTGCTTCGGTAAAGCGGCCTCTGGTGTTCAAATGGTAAATAAGCATGATATTCGAAAGAAAGAAGAAAATGGTGTTTCGCCTCTTTACTCCGCCTAATAATGATGGGATACACTGTATTTCTGAATGGTTGACATCGACTAGACTGTGGTGCTAAACTGACCGAATCTGTGGTGAAAAACGGCCGAATAGGTGGTGGAAATTGGCTGAGCTGGGGGTACAAATCGACCATTCCCCATTGGGAATGAGAGACAGTGAAAAATATAAACCAAGAACCCTTAATGACTCTTGGATTGAATTGTTACAGATCCTTCTTAGCGATGGTTCATCGAGTTGTCAGGTCGTTGACTACTGAATGTTTCTTCGGGCAAAAAATTGCGCGTACGATATTGAAGATGTTAAGTGACTATTACTGGCTGCTGGCTTGTTGGTTGATCGATTTATTGAACGCACACCACTTTCTACCATTTACTTAACAATTTGCAGACGCCAGTACAAATATTTGGTACAATCTCGATGGTAAAAACTAACTTCATATTTTTCATGAAAAGAGCTTTTTGGTAATTATCTTTAAATAATAATGCAGTTAAAGGCTTTCTTTTTCATTGTTAAATATTTTCAGACAGTCATTTATAATTTTTTTCAGTGTGGAATTCTAATAAAATATAATGCAGTTACGGTGGACTGGTCGGAATCCACACGTGATTTTGACGCATGCGTTTACCAGGTAACAAAAATCGTCATCAGATAAACTTTAATTAATGAAGCACCGGGTTGTACCCGGTGCTTCATTAATTAAATTTTTCATGATTATTCCTATAATTAGTGTTTGGAATCTATTATTATTGCGTCCGTGGAAATATCGTCCCCCATGGAAAGTTACCAGTCCACGGCGGTCATACTGCAGTTGTGATAACTTCACCACTGAATCTGCAGTTTTTAAATAATTCTTCGGGCAATATTAACCAATGACATACTGTGATGTAAAACACTTATGAAAAGGGCACAGAGATCTTACCAATAGTGTGCTATATTATAGTAATTCTTTACCAGCGTTTAATATCACAGTTTTATCATCATTACAAACAAGAAATTTTTTTCTGTATGAGTTAATCCATTACCCAACAAAACGGCCAAAACCGGACATTGTTATTCACAAAAATCATCATTCAATTTTCATTATTTTTCATTTTTTGTCTCAAAAACATAGCTTATGACCTCTCATTGGAACGAGCTCCTTGAGCTCGTTCCAATGAGGGGGTCAAGTTTTTGGACGCCAAAAACAATATAGTTATTCAAGAATTTTGTTTGCATTAGTCGTCTGCCTTTCGTGGTAGGTAAAGAGTTAAAAATGAAATATTTGTTTTTGGTGTTTAGGGTCACTTTCAGAATCTATTTCTATAACATACATTGTAAGTATGCAATATCCGATTTCACCAATCGTTTATACTGCCTAAAAAAGATGAGGCCAACCCTAAGCAATGGCCAGCGGGTCTTGTAGATGTTACAGTAAACCAGAACCTGTCTACCGCCACCATAATTACACACTATTCACCTCCCGTCTCCGGTGGGGTTAACGATTGAATAACACGAAAAGTTCAAGTAAACTTTCATTCTGCATGTATTTTATTCACGGTCACGAAGAGCAGGCGAATAAAAAGTCGGTCGTTCCGTTTCTTCTGAGGCGAATGATACATAGGTGGACATCCCAACCATTTATATACGTCTGTTCATCGTTTATTCATTTATTTTTTGAGTTTAACGACCCTTTTGACACCTAGGGTCACCTCGTGTCGGAAAGTTCCACGGGTGGAGGAAGCCGTAGTATCCGGGGTGAACCGCCGAGCAACTGTCAGACTCCCCAACGTACTAACTCCACACAAGCAGGGTTAGCATTGGTTGAAGACAAGTGAACCATCGACGGGCAGTACGCCTTAGTACACAACGCCACCGTGCCCCCACGTGAGCAATTGGGATTAAGTACCTTGCTCATGGACACAACGCAGTTATCACTGGTGGGGATCAAACCTTTAACCTCTCGGTTTGAACTTCAATGCCATAACCACTGAGCCACCGTGCTCCTTATCGACGTTTTCAACCGAGTTGAAAATAAAGTTGAAAAAGTTGGCATACTTTTTTCATAACTTTACGGGAATATTTTTGAAAATAGTTCACCAAGTTACTTTCTCGACACTGGAGTCTACTGCTTGTCAAGCATTCAAATTATTTATTTAGTAATGTTTGAGACCCTTTTCAACATTGATGACTTTAGCATGACCGCAATACAAAAGTATGAAACAAGTTTAGACAACCGTTTAAACCAATGGAACCCACTTTAACTCTGCATGCTGCTGGCGGATATTCCTGCCCAGCACAGGGTTTCTCTTGACATTGACAGAGGTATAATTTGGGCATATTTAAACATATTTTCCCCTGTAAATTGAAAGGATTTTTTCACCAATGAGTTCTTGTTATATTTAGATTAATTTTTCATCAACTCTAGTCATGGCTGCTTTACAGCAGCCATGACTAGATTTGATGAAAAAATATCTTGAAAATACTCAGCGGGTTAAGAGTTACGGGACTTCTACACCACGCGTTGGCTACCTAACACCACTTCACAAGCTGAGTAGAACTCGTTTACGGCAACAAAAAAACATTGCCCCACTTTTCTGGGTTCCAGGTATCGCGGAACTAAATATTGAAATTAGAGTGAAGCGCCTTAAAATGTTGCACTCGGAAATGACGCAATCTCTAAAAATAAACAGCCTTGGGAAAATCCGTTGTTTCAATAAAAGTTTGAAACATTCTATTGACATCTTGCATTATTGTTAAATATTCCTGATAAAAAAGAGGGTGATTTGATGACTTTTGGACCTAAAAAATACAATTCACTTTTTGTGTGTTTTTGTAGGGAATTCCCTGAAAAATATGTGCACGTGACCGGTACTTCCCTTTGTGTCAGTTTTTCTCTCTTATTTGTTGCATGACCCCGGTTTTCAGATCAGAAAAAGTTGTCTGAAGGGCTCTACTTGACAGAGATATTTGAATGCCAAAATTAAAGTGATGCGATCGTATTTTTTTCCACCTGAACGTTATAATGGTCGCCTATGGGAAAATATTTAGTTCTGTGAGACCTCCAATGGGAAGTCAAAGATTCAATAGGGTATTTTTATCAGAAACTTTCAAGAACTTGTTTTAGTTACCTATTGGTTATCGTAAATATTCGAGCTATCGGTCGTTATTCTGGCATCATCGATGGTGGTCATATGTCACACGAATACGTAAACCTATCAGTTGGAACAGAAAACAATTAGTGTCAGAAAATTAATATTATAGAAACACAAGACGGTTGGAGATCTGATAAAACACCAACAAACTAATTAGAATAGACTGCCAAACAACCGTTCATGCTTTATGAACTTTTACTCAAACAATTTTGTTGGCATCAGAGTATGATCAGACATTTCAGGGAGCGCGGTGGCTCTGTAGGTGGAGACGCAGGCTACAAGTCGATAAGTCCTGCGGCAACCGCGTTGTGCCCTTGGGCAAGACACTTAATCCCAACCGCCAACGTGGGTGCACGGTGGCGTTGTGTGCCGAGGCGTACTGCACGTCGATGGTGCACTTTGTCTTCAACCAATGCTAATCCTACTTGTGTGGCGCTAGTCCGTTGGGGAGTCTGACAGTTGCTCGCCGTTGCTCGGTGGTTCACTCCGGCTTCCTCCACTCGTAAAACTGTGCGACACGAAGTGACGATGGCTGCCGAAAGTGTCGTTAAACCCCAATAAGTAAATAAATAAATCAAACAAACATTTCAGCCTCCCTTTTAAATGAAACGATCGTCACCTGAGTGGAACGAGATGCCATCTGCATGCTAAAGCATTGCAGATGGCAAGCTTGGAAATAAGCAGACTGTCGTCTGCAAAATGAGGTCCACACAGGGTGAATTTAGTGATGCTACCCTGCATAGCAGGGTAGTATCAATAAATTTACCCTCTATGAACCTCAATCTCAATCAGGGTCTCAAAACTAAACAGAAAGAGGTACCCAGAGGATAAATTGGCCCACTGCATAGGATAGCATCATCAAATTCACCCTCTGGGGCCTCATTCCTCAAATGTCAGACTGGTTATTTTGAGGCCTGGCAGATGGCATCTTGTTCCCCTCAAGAAACGATTTATTTATTCATTTTTTGATGATTATTCCTATAATTAGTGTTTGGAATCTAATATTATTGCGTCCAAGGAAATACTGCCCACCCGGGTACAGTGGCTAATCCACAGCGGCGATAATGTAATCATTGTGTACAACACCGCTCCCCCCCCCCCCCCCCCCAGCATCATTATATATTTGAAAGTAAACTTAATCGAAATGGCATTTTATAGGGTACAAAAAGAGGAATTCATCCCATCTCGGGCTCTCCTCAGCGACATGCCCTGCGTCGGTCATCGCTACGCGTTGAGCGCCGCTTCCGATCCGGCGTTCAAGGCGCTGCTATGGCCGACGATCGACGCGGGCCGTTTTCTCACTAGTTAATTTCACAAAGTATCACCGCATTTACCCTTGAAACTGCGCTGGCAATTTTACCATAACCGTCCTAATTATATTGGTTAAAGAAAACTTAATTGCCTCAATAATCAAGCCTTCGCTTCCCAGGGTTTTTCTGGGAGATAGAATTTGAGCTATGCATTTGAGTGGACATCTCACTCGTTCGGTATTTAAGCAATAATTCCCTCTCCAGGATATGCAGAAATTACTTGACACGGCGAAAGAAATTCAACTGGAAGCGTACAAAATAAAGACAAGGGTGTTAACTTGAATTCAGGCTTGTTAATTTGAGGCGGGCGCTCGCCCCGGGCCGCAGTCGCCCGCCTGCCTGAGTTCAAAATTCCGTGGACGGTAAACGTCCGCCTAACCCCGATTTCTGCGGCCCATTAATTCAGTCGAAGGCACCTCAAAATCGGCCGCCTCAAACAGCAATTTCCGCGGATTGAAGGAGGTACATGTAACAAAAACGCAGTTTGTGAAGTTTGTAGGTTGTCGTCAACGCAGTCACCCAGAGACAGTAAGTAACTTTCCAAATAAACATTACGTGACGACGTACATCATAATTACACAAACCATGTACAGCATGTGAAGAGTGTACTATCACTAAATCACCCGCAGAATGGAGATTGCACCCAAGCAATAATTGCAAATTTGTTGCAAAGCATAACAAGCACAGACAAAGTTTCAACCAATGGACCACCGGGTTAAACCCGGAGGTCCATTGGCTGAAACATTGCTTGTGTTTTTTGTCCATTTGTATAAAATTTGAAAGTTATAGTTTGGGTGATAACTCCTCTCAGCGGGTGATTTAGTTACAATCCACTCTCCACGTACTGTACCTTAAAATAATATTAGTTGATTACCCATCAGGCTGAAACAAAATGGCCCCCCGCAAATCATAAATGACCCTCCTGTGGTCATTTTAGGAGAACCCAAAATGGCCCTCCTGTGGTGATTTAAGGCGAACCATAATGGCCCTTCTGCAATTTTCAAAATGACATGCCTGCTTGATAAGACGTGCAACTACAAACACACAGAAACCTCATAAAAAGCTTATAAAATATACTTTTTTATAATGTGCACTGGTACAACATGGTAAAGATGTCTACACTTTTCTTTGATTTGACAGGGAACACAAAACGATCGTATTGTCGAGTCACCAGTACAAGTCGGGCTGTGTGATACGCCGAACAAGACGTAAACGTCAGTCTACAATTAACATACAATGACTGTGTGACATGCCTCGAGGGTGTATTCCAGTTCTAAGCTATTCGGTTCATGACGTTCATCCTAATTACTGGTAAGATTAGATCAAGATTGTCTAGAGAGCAAAGAGCACAAACTCAAGCTCAAATTTTAAGTAAACGTTCTTCTGGCTATTTCTTCATTTGTTGCGTTGTGGTTTAGCGCAATGGACTTGGTTGAAAGGTCGACGATTCTATCCCGACCCAAGCCGTGACGCCGGAAGCACGGGGCAGAGGGAGCAGCTGCCCTCACTGTCTTCAGACTACGGGGGCGAAAGGGGGCAGACAATGCCCTTCACAGGTTCGTCACTCAATTTTTTTCATTGATTTATTCTCGAAGTAAAGCTAAAATACACTCCAAATCCGTTCTAGGCGCTTTCAAAATTCAATAGGGGAGTTGGGGAGTTTCAGAGGAGGAGACCCCACCCGATGGGAGGGAGACACCTCCCATCAAACTCTCTCGTCCTGGGCCTTCGATCTCAGAGACATGCATGCTTCTGCATGTCATGGTGGTGTTGCTAGTACGAATAAATGCTTAATTTCCGAGGTATGACACACACACACACGCACACTGCACTGAAGTGCTTCCGACGCCGACTAAGTTGTGCCCTTGGGCAAAAACATTTCACCCTGATAACACAAGTGGGAGTTCGGTGGCGGTGTGTACTAAGCCATTGGATACGGAAACCGTACTCTTGCCAGCGACCAACGTTGACACTACTTGTTCCGGGCTAGTAAGTTGGAGTCGGACAGTTACTTGCCGTTGCTCAATGGTTACTTTGCCTATACTTCAAAGATTTTTGTAACTCATAAATTACTCTTTTTGGGGTCAAAACTCCACTCTTGGAATTTGGAATTTTTAACTGATAAATCACTTTTCTCGAAATGGGTAAAGAAAACGGCCATTTCTTTAAACAAAAATTCAAGACATAGCTGACGATCGTCAATCTAAGGAGGTCCTCGAGCTCGAACAAAAGGGGTGTCATAATGTCATAAACTTCACTCTAACATCAGTTGGGTTAAAAATTGACCCAAAATCAACTGGGTTGAGTGAATATGAACCCAGTTGTAAACGTTTAGTGTCCTTCCTTCTACCGTCGTTTTGCCTCTTCATCACTGGCTTCTCGTCATGGGGGACGCTGTGGCTCAGGAGGTAGAGGTGCAGGCTGCAAACTGAGAGGTCCTCGGTTCGAATCCCAACTGCGACAACCGCGTTGTGTGCTTGGGAAAGACGTTTCACCCCCATTGCCCACGAGGGGGCACGGTGGTGTTGTGTACTAAAGAGTGCTACACATCGATGGTGCACTTGTCTTCAACCAATGCTAACCCTGCTTGTATGGAGTTAATCCTTTACCCAACGTTAACGTAACTTTCAAAACCGGTCAGCGCTATTCACAAAAAAATCACCATTCACTTTTTCATTATTTTTTCATTTTTTGCCTCGGAAACATAGCTTATGACCCCTCATCGAAACGAGCTCGTTGAGATCGTTTCGATGAGGGGTCATAAACTATGCTTTAGATGCAAAAAATGAAAAAATTAGTTATTCAAAAAAATTTGTTAACAAGTGTCGTCTGCCTTTCGTGTAAGGGAAATGATTAAAAGCATTCCAAAACCAAAAGGTGAAAGCCTTTTGCATTTGACAAAAAAATGAATTTTCTATTTTACAGTCATATTTTTAATGGTATGACGCATTTACACAACTACGAACTCTGGTATCTGCTATAATTTAATTGCAGAGTTGAAGAGGATAATCAATGTCAAACGTGTTTCTTGGAGACAACAAAGGTTTTGACATTGCTCCGTTATGACAATACCGATTATCAGTGCTTTATCATTACTTTCTCAATATCTCTATTAATGTGGAGGAATCCAGAAATCCAAATAACATCCCAAGCATGTCGAAGTTTTAAGTTTATTTTCTCTTTCACTTTCAAACAATGTGATGGTTTATACAGTCTGTGTGGATAGATTTAAATACAGACGTCCTGCTTCCACATTTAAAAAACAACTATGGGTTTCAACCTCTGGAGTAGGATTATACAAAAACACGAAGTTAATATTTGAAATAACACGGCGAAAACTCTTGAATATTAACAGAATGATTTCTAAAAAATAATTCTCTGAGCTGTCTTTTGTATTCGTTTATAAAAAGTTACAAAAGGAAACTCGGCTTTTTTATAGCAAGCTAATCAGAAGCGGGCTGCGAGACGGCTCAGTGGTTACGGCATTGAAATCCAAAGCGTGCTCGCGCGTTAGTTGTTGCGATATATTTGGAGGAATTTCTGTCAAGATTTGAACAACATGTCTTGCGTAGTAAAAACAGAGAAAGCGGAAAAGCATTACTATTTATTTATTTATTGGTATTTAAGGTCACATACTTATGCACAATGGCTAATCATGACCATGACAGTTTTACGGGTGGAGGAAGCCGGAGTACCAGGAGAGAACCAACGAGCAACGGCGAGCAGCTGCCAGCTCCCCAACATCGTAACCCCGCACTGCAGCACAGGCAGGGTTAGACTGGTTGAAGACATGCGCACCATCGACGTGCAGTACGCCTTAGTACACGGCGTCATCGTGCTCCCGTGTGGACAATCGGGGTTAAGTGTCTTGCCCAAGGACACAAAGCGGGAGTCCGAATCGATCGCTCAGACGGTCACCCATCCGAGGACTAACAGGGCTCGACGTTGCTTAACTTCTGTGATCTGACGAGAACCGGTTGTCGCAACGCCACTGCGCCCCCTAAAAAGCATTACTACACTTTTTCCTTTTTTTCCTGTAGGTTACCACAGTGTTATATAGCGGAACCTGCTAATAGGTTACGATGCAGGCCTGAAAATAAACAGTCTGACATTTGCAGAATGAGGTCCCCAGCAGGTGAATTTGATGATGCTATCCCATACAGTGGGCCAATCTATCCTCTGGGTACCTCTTCCTGTTTAGTTTTGAGACCCTGATTCAGACTGAGGTTCACAGAGGGAAAATTTAGTGATGCTACCCTGCTATGCAGGGTAGGATCACTAAATTCCCCCTCTGTAAACCTCATTTTGCAGATGACAGTCTGCTTATTTTCTGGCTTGTTACGATGTAAGTTCTTTATTTCCAGGCCTGATAAAATTATATATATACAGTCGGATGTAAAATACACAGAATGATGTCACGAATGTGAAATCCTTGGTAAGTTGCGCGCACGTTTGTTTTGGTTTGTAACTCAATCATGTCTCACCTGCGCATTTCTACGTTGTTCTCGGTAAGACGGAGGGAGGCTGAAGCATCTTAATTATTTGGCGATAAAACTGATGAAATTCACTGCAAAAAATCTCTTTAGAATGAGGGTTTTCAGAAATAAATTTCAAAATTTTCCGCACCTCCCCCAACATCCAAATGAGAATACCCACCTTCGGGCTCTCGCCAGCAACGCATATCATCGATCATTAATGCAATGATAAGCCCTCGTTCCCTTCCTTCTAAATTCCACTGTCTCCACCCAAAGTTACGCCCCTGCATATCGTTCGTAACACAACAACATGGACAAGGTGCAGATGTGAGTGTCCAGTTACATGTGCGTTTTTTTGTACATGTATGAAATAAACGTTTTAAAACGAAACGCCCACAATATCAATATCTGTTTCCCCTACAGAGTGTATATTAGTAAGGAAATCCGACAGACAAGTGATGGAAGTTCTGCAACCGAGTACCACATAAATGTCGAAGCGGTTACTGGAAATTATACACCCTTCTGGACACACAAAGACGACCCTTTCTCCCAAGGTGAAAACATTAACACGGAATGATTGTACGAAGACTCGTCAGCAATCATCCAAGAATTGATTAGTGGCGACATAGGAATGAAATTCTTGTCGATTATAACAAAAGTGGTTTCATTGACAATTCAGTAACACATGATCAGCCAACAATATCGGAATAGGTATAATGAGCGTGTTCGATCAGTCGGGAGACAGACAGAAAAACGCATTATCCTTCCGATTGTTATACCCTGAGTCACAACAGTGCATTTTGAATATGTTTGCGTATGTCATTGGCCCAGAAAAGATGTAACGTATCTTATTTGCGGAAGGAAAGAGTGGTAACAGGTTTAAAGTCAAATTATGAATTCCTGTGCCAAGTTATCATATAAATTAGCATGCGTTTACATGTGCATGTACATGTATGAGTGAAATGACCTGGACATAAATGTAAGTCTAAAGGGGTAGAGGGGAGGGGATTGTGTTGTAAATATTTAGTTCTTGGGGAAGGTGTCAGCAGGATAAATCCAAATTAGGCCCTACAAAGTAGATCTTCTGTTTCTCAGGCTTTTTTTGTAAAACTGCATGTGAACGTGCGGTTTTTTAGTTTGTTTTTTTTCCGTAATTATTTCTTTGCCATCAAAAGTTCATGCTCTTAATTGGTTTGTTTTATGTTCAGGCCTCATGGTGGTGTTTTTCGTCCCTTGAGTGCAACAAGGCTTTGCAATGCTTTAGCATTGCAAAGCCTTGTTGCACTCAAGGGAAAAATCTATCAATTTTATAAACTTGGGTAAAATATCAGACATAAACCATTTAAATTTTAATTTTTTAAGTTTGCATTTGTTATAAAAAGAGAGCATGCGGCAGCCAAAAGGACAATACATGAGGGCCTGAGAAACAGATTTTTAACTTTTTAGGCCTTATGTTTCTTTGTAAGGTAACGTAGCAGGAAAACAACACAGTTTCACATGTACCAGTTCAGCTACCCGATTATTTAGAGTGGCGGCCACGTTGGTCTGATAACTGAACTACACATGTACGTACATGCGTACAACTGTAGATATATGGGATGGAGGAGACGGTCGGGAGCTTTTGTAGATTTTTTGTCGATTTCAATGCCCACATATGAAGCGGTGTGAACAACACATGTAAACTTTCAGCCAACTGACCTCCGCGTTGGATCCGGAGGTCAGGTACACAAAATTTCTGTTACTCTCTCACTGGGATCAAAGTTCATCAAAAGCTATTCTATCAGGTTTTATCACTTGTATGGTATTCCAGTCTCCATACACTGTTGCCAAAGGCCCATCTATTTCAAAACATAGTCACCATTAATTGTTATTTCCATCGAGATCTGCTTCTTTAGGGTTTTTTTGTAATTGTCCAATCTAACGGGACTACCATCTCTTAACCCTTTACCTTGCACAACCGTTGGGGACACTTGCAAATCAATTTCTTGAATAAAAAATCCATTTTTGCATGAAAAACAAAGCTAATGTTTGCCAGGAGTTCAACGAGCTCATTCTAACAAGGTGAGATACGCTATATTTTTTAGGCAAAAATTGAAAAAAATAATAACATTTGAAAGGCAACTTTTGTGAACAGAGCTAGCCGGTTATAACCATTAGCGATGAACGGCATCCAGATATGGCATGCGACGATTGTTTACATCGCAAATCTCATGCAAACATTTCAAGGTCTTTTGATCACAGACCTGCTCCTCCAGAGAAAGCAACCTACATCGTCATTCTCAGGTTTTGGTTTTTTATTACTTTTTTATTTGGAGGAGGAGAAGGGGGGGGGGGGGGCTCTAAAATATATGGACAATATACGCGTCAGTATTAGTTTCACCTGATATAATCGCAGATATTATATGAAATTTAACGAATCAGATAAATACAGAGAGGGAAATACAGTACGTGGAGAGTGTACTGTAATTAAATCACCCGTGGAGTGAGTTATCACCCAAAGTATCACTTTCAAATTCTATACACATGGACAAAAAACTCAAGCAATGTTTCAGCCAATGGATCTCCGGAGGTCCATTGGCTGGAAATTTGCTTTTGCTTGTTATGCTTTGCAAGAAACTTGCAATTATTGCTTGAGTGGAATTTCAACTCTACGGGTGATTTAGTGATAATACACTCTCCTCGTACTGTAGAAGAGGAAGTTCAGTTAATGGACTATCTCGAATTGCTCGACTGCCCATTCACTGAATAAATGCGTGTTGATTATCAGGTTTATTCACTTTGAACCTGTCTGAACCAGCAAACTTGTGCCAATGGAGTTTCACCTTGTCTGTGAGTTGATGAGACTTTTTTACTTTCTCAAACCTTCAAGATAGTGTTTATCGAATACAAATCCACGAGATACTTTTTTTTGCCTTACTGTACATGTTTTTTCAGGATGCTGAAGTTTGCTCAGTATTTCACAGGGGCTCACAGGGGCATACAGTGGCATTCCATTCACCATTGTTACCCAAACTTTAACGTTGCCAGAGTTCCCACAGTAACATTTTTCCACAAATGGCAGGGTTTCCGCTATACAGAAATGGGATCCCATCAACGGCCCTAATCCCCTCGTTGACTTTCCCCTACCCAAAAGGTCCTCGTAGGGCTCTCATCACAAACACTCTTAAGGCTCGCATCAAAGGTAGAGAATTATAGGGAAAAAAGAACAGCAAAAAATCAACCAGATTAATTTTTTTTAACACGTTGCAATAACCTTGACGATGGAACGACAGGATCTGGTGATAGGTTAGATGGCAAATGTGCACGATTTGGGTTGGGTTCCATTGGCCCACATTAGTAAATTTTGTGTACACTCTGAAGTCAGCCATTTTAACATGCACAAGGCATAGCTCTTCCACTTGAGCGTCTCAGATGTGCATTTTAGACAGATGAGATCATGAGGCCGGTAATGGTGAACCTAAGGATTCGACGGGGCAACCAAGGTCGCCCCGTCGGATCCTTGGATTCCCCATTACCGGCCTCAACATTTTTTTCCTAGCGGAAAGCCTGCAAATGGAAACCATGAAATCACAAGTTCTAAGGAGTTCCAACCAAGCAAACCAACAAACGGGTTTAACGCGGCTGTCCGTTGATTGAAACTGTACTTGTGCTTTTTATTCTTACTCACAGAGGTTGCCATCGATTGGTCGGGTGGAAACCCCACTCAGGGGAGTTAAGTAATGATCCACAGTCCACGTACATGTATTGTGGAAATCCATGTCAGAGATACAGTACAAGTCAAAATAAGTTGTATCTATTTATTTATTTATTTATTTATTTATTTAATGGGGTTTAAGGTCATATATTTCTGCACTGTGGCTAATCATGACCATGACAGTTTTACGGGTGGAGGAAGCCTGAGTACCCAGGAGAGAACCACACATCAACGGCGAGCAACTGTCAGCTCCCCAACATACTAACTCCACACAAGCAGGGTTAGCATTGGTTGAAGACAAGTGCACCATCGACGTGCAGTACGCCTTAGTCCACGACGTCACCGTGCCCCCAGATGGGCAATGGGGGTGAAGTGTCTTGCCCAAGGACACAACGCGGTTGCCGCGGGTGGGATTCGAACCGAGGACCTCTCGGATTGCAGCCTGCACCTCTACCAACTGAGCCACCGCGCCCCCAAAGTTGTATCATAACGGCAATAATCTATATTGCTGCTCCTGCACCGATAAGATCAGAATCTGGCCTCATTTTCTGGAAAGCTCTCAGTGAGAGCTTTCCAGAAAATGAGGCCAGATTCTGATCTTATCAGTGCAAGAAGAGAAAGATACATAGTTTATAGCGGTTATCCCACAACTTATTTTGATTTGTACTGTAAGTGAGAAAGACAAAACTCTCTAATATTCCAATCTAAATTTGTGGGTAAGAGCATGAAATTTCAGACATAAAATACCAAAATGATTCACGGACTATTTTTATTTCCTCAACACATGAAGATTGCACAACAGAGTCACCTCCACCCCACACAATCCATTACCGCCACCACCATAGAGATAAGCTATCCACATCACCGGGTGAAGATCCCAAATTCGTTTCCGAGAGAAACATCGCTAAAAAGTGGCGAGGAGAATGACCAGAAGAAATGCTCGCAAAACCCTTCCATAACCTTAATCTACCCATCGACCTCTCAGCTCCTGCATGCAGGCGTACGTGCGTGTTGCCGAGTTTTCTCCGAAGTCCGGGGAAACAAAAGCTGGCGCACAGTCAGGTATTCGTATCGGTGGTGGGGGTGGGGGGGGGGGGGGGCACATGGATCATTTGGTGGATCATAGCATTTTTATGCTGTAGGCATATCACAACGATTGAAGACTTGAGTTGGGGAAAGGTACGGTGACCCTCTCACGTTGGCGTGGCCCAGTGTTGTATTTTTAAACAGAATTCTCCGCAAGGGGCCAGCTGTGCCCCCTCTTCCGCCCCAGATAAATATTTAAAAAATGTACCTCAAATAGCACTGTTTGAACAGCTTTTGAGGCTGGAAAAGATGTCAATTTTCGTGGTTTGTCATCTGTAATTTTAATAGCTGAAAACCTTTGCAGATAGAATTCGGGATTTTTAGTGGGGCTCGTGCTATTTATTTTTTTCGGGTGGTGGGGGATCCCCCAGCCTCCTGAACAAAAGCGATGAAGATGAAACTTTAGGTCATCTTGTTCCCATAAATGGGATTTTGAAGTTTTCTGTTAAGAGCAATAAATAAGCTTCTCTTGATAATGTAGTTTTATTTTATTTTATTCATGTAAAATTAACCCTCAGCACACTTTTCCCCACAATACATTGGGTGATAACCAATTCAATCTTGTTTGTAATATCTCAATGAATGGAGACTGAATTGGTTTACCCTTTGTTCAACGTTACGGCCAAAATTGACCAGCGCTGTTCACAAAATTCACCCATTCAGTTTTCATTATTTTTAAATTTGTTGTCTCAAAAACATAGCTTATGATCCCTCATTGGAACGAGCTCCTTGAGCTCGTTCCAATGAGGAGTCACAAAGCTATGTTTTTGACACCAAAAATGCGAAAAAATAGTTATGCAAGAATTTTGTTTGCAAGTGTCGTCTGCTTTTCGTGTAAGGTAAAGGGTTAATACCTGATTGCATTATGGGAAAAATTTGCTGCTTGAACTTTCAGCATTTTGACATCAGTGTGCAACAGGGGGTTAATTTGTAAATGTTATTGTTTCCCCAAAGTAAAAATTAAATAATACCAAGATGTTTGTCAATATTGACAATAAGCCGTCCCATAAATTGTCTGGCGAGATAACTTCGAATGGCGAGAGTTTCAGAAAGTATTCAAAATGACTTACCTCGTCCTCAGGTGTTGTGTTCACGGAATCCATGCTCTGTGACAGGGCAATTGTCGTTTCGTTGTTCAATGTTGATAGAGGATGAGAATTCATCGTGTCCGTTCTCATCTCGATAATTACTCGACTTAGAAAAAAAAATTCAACACTCTTTGTCACTCACTATTGTTTTAGTAATATCGGAAGAAAAATGAATTTCACATTCACAAAAATAAATTTCCTGTTTTATTATCCCGACAAACAATCCAGATTTTCTAAAACTACTGTCAGTTAGGACGGGAACCTGTACGTCGCTCCCTGGGTGCGCACCTTGTGACTCGCGTGCTGTTAGTACCTCAATGTTGTGATTGTTGTCTGAAATTGACAGTGAACGCCTCCCCGTGTCTCACAGCAAGCTTTCTCTATTCCAGTGTGTGCAATCTATATTCTAACTGTGGAGTGTAGTTTTTCAGAGCGAGAATGAAGGTAGAAAAAAATCGATTCACAACTCTGACTAGATTAGTTGTTCCATCCTTCACGTGTATCGTGCGCGAGTCAATTGAATACTCTCCGTTTTTCTCTCCTGTATTCATCTATCTAAGGTTTATTTTCGTTATTCAAACACACGCACATTTACACGGTGACGTCACACACTCTCTACTTCTCTGGGCTATATCACGGCGCAATCGCATTGACCTCTGACCCTTCTATTATACATTTTAACATCTCGAAATTGAATGGGGAAAATCGACGATTTGTTCTCATCTATGAGAATTTTCAAATAACATGTTAAAGCCCCACAAGTTAGGACAAAGTACATTTACAACAAGAAAGGCGAACCTAACTGTCTTTTACATACAAGAGGTTTTATTCCCATTCTGTGATTAGTGATTAGAACTGGAGAAGGCTAAAAGTCGCTTGAGCGTGAAAGCCGGTTTTTCACGGCGCAGTTATTAAAGGCGAACAAAAGCTTTTGTTCGGCATTAATAATTACGGTATAAAAATTCTCAATTCACATACAATTTCTAAGTGTAAAGAAATGGTTCGACTTCAGTCTTGGCATGTTGTACTGTTAGAGACAATGTGATATGCCGACAAACTGTATTACTAGGTTAACCCTTTACCTAACATGAAAAGCAGACGACACTTGCTAAAAAAAATTCGTGAATAATTTTTTGTCTCAGACAAAAAATGAAAAAAATAATGAAAATTAATTGGCGATTTTTGAGAATAGCTCTGACAGTTTTGGCCGTTATGTTGGGTAAAGGGTTAAACCTCCATCCAACATAACAGTCAGAATTATCCAGTGGCGCAGATGGCGGGGCGGGGTGGGCGGGGGATGGGGGGGGGGGGGTCAAAAGCTTTGTCCGACAATTGTCGGTTCGTCGGAAAAACTTTGATGCGTTTTTTGTTAAACTTTGTAAATGAAGGGAAAAGTGTTAATATTTTTGTTAAACGTGTTTTAGACTGACGTTTCAATAACAGACACGTTTTTGGACACATTTTAAAATCAGTTGGGATAAAAATCAACTTAAATCAACTGGGTTGAGTGAATATGAACCCCATTGGGTTTATATTCACTCTCCCTAGGTAATTTTTTAACCCAACTGATTTTAGAGTGTACCAAAACGGTAGAAATTTGGTTGTCTAATCTGAAATCTGTCGAAGTCTTAAATTGGACAGTCGGGAAATTTTGGGTCCCTCCCTTCTCCGCCACCCCCGGCGAAAAGCTATCTAGAATCTCATACCAGCGCCCTTCATAAAACCAGTCATTCAAATTCCATTATTCTTTCAATTTCTGCCTCCAAAACAGAGCTTATAACCAATCACTGGTAGGCGCTAATCGAGCTCGTTTCCAGGGCTTATATTTCGACGAGAATCTGAGAATTGATTCAAGCAAAGATTCGCGCAACAAAACCAACGAGAATCCATGTAGATTCACACAGCACCTCTGCTGGTATTCGCTTCAAAAGAATTGAGTCAATTTAACCCTTTACCCAACATAGCAGCAGCAAATTAACCAATGCAAGGCTAACATGACCTGAAATATCCTGACACTTTGTTAATGAAATTGTACAAATGTGGCTGTCATTGGAACCAGCTCAATGAGCTAGTTCCAATGCCATCCATATTCATAAGGTTTTATTGGTAAATACTGTTTGTTTAGTTTTTTAAACTATCAAATTGAGTTTATGTTTTAAAAATTAAAATGCTGTGTTGGGTAAAGGGTTAACATGTGTTATCAGTGTACAACAGTGGTGTGGGGGATTTATGGGATCCCGGGACACTCATAGCAGGCATGGATTCTCGCAACCATTTTCGTAAGAATCCAAATAAATTCTCCCAAATTTAGATGAAATATAAGCCCTGCATTTCAGAAGCTTTTTCTCATCTTCATGATCTTCTTAGCAGACACATACCAAAATTTGGATGGAGAGGGATTTTACGATTTGTGGGTCCGTAGGATACGAGTGGCGGAGATAGCAGGAGTAACCAACCCGAGAGAACCAATGAGCTGTGGCAATCAATGACTGATTTTTGAATTTTAACGTTCTAACCGTGCACATGCAAGGCTTGGATCCATGAGGTATTATTTGAAAGCACAATGTGTCGCCACTGGTCACCCACTATAGAGCAAACGAGATTGAATATCTTGCTTCAGGCCACAACGCAAATGACACCAACCAGATCGGAAGAAACAAGCTCTCGATCAAAAATCCAACGCGCGAACCAGTGAGTCACTTGCACACCAAAACTAGCACTAATTAGACTACAGTTATTATATTCGATTACATAATTAGTTTACATCAATTAAACCTTAAGTTCGTTAATATCAGTTGTCCAAACAGATTGTAGAGGAACCGGGGTGTGGGGGGTGTTGGGTCGGAAATAATTTGCATTACCCAATGCCGCGGTGGGTGGGTCGTCAAATGGCTCAAAAGCACATTTTTTCCAATCCGTTACAAATTTTTTCGTGGTACCATTTTAAGCCTAAGTGAACATTTGAATGATTTCGACTTCATACACACACATTATCCCTTTACCCAACGAATCGGCCGCATCCGCCCGCGTAATATGCAAATTCAGCAGTTGAAAAAATATTATTTTTTTTAAAAATTCAACAAAACCATATCATGTGACCCCTCGTTGGAACGAGCTCGACGAGCTCGTTCCAACGAGGGGTCACATGATATGGTTTTGTTGAAATTGTTTGAAAAATTTGAAAAAATGATATTTAAAATAACAAATTTTGATATCGTCTGCGTTGGGTAAAGGGTTAAAGCACTAATAGAGTGTTGTATTAATGGATATGTTGAGCTATCTTTTTCATATCCTGTCAGTCGGGCCAAAGGTTTATCCCCTGACCAAGGCTTTAACTATATACAGAGGGCGCAGTGGCTCAGTAGGAAGAGGAGCAGGCTGCACGCCAAGAGGTCGTCGGTTTGAATCCCACCTGCGGCAACCGCATTGTGTCCTTGGGCAAGAAGACACTTCTCCCCCATTTTCCACGTGGGGGCACAACGGCGTTGTGTACTAAAGCGTACTGCACGTCGATGGTGCACTTGTCTTCAACCAATGCTAACCCTGCTTGTGTTGGAGAGCTGACAGTTACTCATCGTTGCTCGGTGGTTCTCTCTGGGTACTCCGGCTTCCTCCACCTGTCAAACTGTCGTGGTCATGATTAGCCATTGTGCAGAAATATGTGACCTTAAACACCGATAAATGAATAAATAACTGTACACAGAATTTATTATTAGGGCCCCGTGAAGCTTTGATATTCGATTAAATTCGATTTCGAATCTTAAGTTATTCGGTTCAATTCGAAATCGGCTGCGCGAATCGTTTCCTTTTGAATCTATTTACAGGAATATAGCTCGGTACCAGTTATCTACAAACTGTCCCAAAACGTATATCTGAGATGGAAATTGTAATTTATTTATTTATTTATTTATTTATTTATTTATTTATTTATTTATTTATTTATTTATTTATTCATTTATTTATTTATTTAACGACACTTTCGACAGCCAGTGTCACCTCACGTGGTTGTATGGTTGGAGGAAACCGGAGTACCCGAAGAGAACCACCGAGCAACTGCCAGACTCCCCAACGTACTAACTCCACAAGCAGGTTTAGCATTGGCTGAAGACAAGTGCACCATCGACGTGTAAAACGCGTTAGTACACAGCGCCAGCGTGCCCCCATGTAGGCAATCGGGATGAGGTGCCTTGCATAAGGACACAACGCAGTTACCCCTGACGGTATCGGACCGTGGCCCTATCCGTTTGAAGTCCAATTCCGTAATCACTGAGCCACCGCGCTCCCCGGAAATTGTACATAGACTGTGCTGAAAATTAAAGACTGAATGTAATTTCCTCTACATTAACCCTTTGAACTCTAGTGGTACCTTCCATGCTAGTGCAATTAGAAGAGTCCATATTCATTATTTCGGGTAGACCAAACAGTATTTCAACGTGCAGCCTCCAGCTGCACGTTGAAACAAGAGCACCGCTGGGCATTGCATCATACGCCCGTGAACTGTTCAAATTGTACCATTTTAACACATTTGCAATTTTTTTAGAGTGCGAGAAATTTATACTGGCATATATATATATGTTACGGTCAGACTTTGAAATCAGTGATTTTGTGAAATGACTAAATTTTTCAGTCATTTGAGAAAAAGACTAACAAGTTTGAAGCCAATCAGTGATTTTGTGAAATGACTAAATTTTTCAGTCATTTGAGAAAAAGACTGACAAGTTTGAAGCCAATCGAAAAACAAATACTAAAGTTATCATCCGGAAACCAAATATTTGACGAATTCTAAGTCCAACAGGGGCCATAATTCAGGCAAAAATTGTTCAGACCGACCCCATATTCGAACTTGACCTGTATTTTGTTGTGATTAAACCACATACCAAGTTTGGAGCCGATCGGAAAACAAATACTAAAGTTATCATCCGGAAACCAAATATTTGACGAATTCTAAGTCCAACAGGGGCCATAATTCAGGCAAAAATTGTTCAGACCGACCCCATATTTGAACTTGACCTGTATTTTGTTGTGATTAAACCACATACCAAATTTGGAGCCGATCGAAAAACAAATACTAAAGTTATCATCCGGAAACCAAATATTTGACGAATTCTAAGTCCAACAGGGGCCATAATTCAGGCGAAAAATGTTCGGACTGACCCCATATTCGAACTTGATCTGTATTTTGTTGTGATTAAACCACATACCAAATTTGGAGCCGATCGGAAAACAAATACTAAAGTTATCATCCGGAAACCAAATATTTGACGAATTCTAAGTCCAACTGGGGCCATAATTCAGGCGAAAAGTGTTCGGACCGACCCCATATTCGAACTTGACCTGTATTTTGTTGTGATTAAACCACATACCACATTTGGAGCCGATCAGAAAACAAATACTAAAGTTATCATCCGGAAACCAAATATTTGACAAATTCTAAGTCCAACTAGGGCCATAATTCAGGCGAAAAATGTTCGGACCGACCCCATATTCGAACTTGACCTGTATTTTGTTGTGATTAAACCACATATCACATTTGGAGCCGATCAGAAAACAAATACTAAAGTTATTGTTCGGAAACCAAACGGACGGACGGACGGACGGACGGACGGACAGACGGACAGACGAGACGGACAGACGGACGGACAACGCCATACTATAATACGTCCCGTTTTTCAAACGGGCGTATAAAAACTAATTGGCCTACACCACAATATTTACCGAATAGCCATCCTATATAATGACGTTATGGCGTCACTTGTTCCTGGCGTTCAAAGGGTTAACAAAATAGCAACAGCACCCATTACACCACCCATGCTAAATCCAGCTTCACTTGTCACTTCCAATGTTGAAAGCAAATTTAAATTTCCCAAACAATTTCGACGATGAGCTGTTGCCAGTGGCTATAGCCCTGTGCAGTGCCTCGTACCGGTAATTCCTGCACCCGATCCTGTTTCCGAACTATAATCCTTACTGGTTAATATTCCAACTTCATCACCAAGGCATGCATGCCTTCGACGAGGGCATGCCATGATGACGTAGTTGAAAATATTTTATCAGCTGGGACTTGCGCCATCACAGTCGGAACAAACAAGGTTTTGAGCACCACCCCCAACCCCCTATAATTAGTTACCTTCGAGACGGCCCTGATTCGATCCGAGGTTCGATTCAAGGTTCGATTCGAGTTTGAATAACAGACCCGATTGGATTCGAAAATCGATTCGAATCGAAATGAGTAGTTCCTAAGGATTATTACATCAATCAACTGATCCGATCTGTCATATTGTATCGAGCTGACGAGACCGTTTTAGTCAGATCAAACATTTTCTACCTATTAATATCACTGACTAAAATGAATCATTAGCATTTTAAAAGATATGGCAATTTGCCAACTGGCAAATTTAAAGTCGTAACTAGAAAATACAATTCTAGAAAATACAATTGTAAAAGCTTTATATTATTTGGCCCTGGTCTTGTCAATGAGACGTAATATGACAACACAGATTACTGCTGTAATAATTTGTTTATGATACGACAATGGATATTTAAAAAATGAATACGACACCTCAAATATAAACAGAGAAACGAAATTATAGGAATGTTTGTCCACGGTGTTAAAGACAAAGACACTCGAGTTTTTATTTTGCCGTTGTAAAATTGACGCATCGACAATCTATCTGCTCACGTCAATGACATCACACGAGCCTCGTTTCAAACAGGCATGATATGTATTTGGAAAAGTTGAGACTCCCATTTTCTGACAAGTCAGAATTGATGGGTAAACTGAAGCGGTGTTAACCCTTTACCTAACATGAAAAGCAGACGACACTTGCAAACAAAATTCTTGAATAACTATTTTTTTCTTCATTTTTTTTTGTCTCAAAAACATAGGTTATGACCCCTCATTGGAACGAACTCGACGAGCTCGTTCCAAAGAGGGGTCATAACCAATGTTTTTGAGACAAAAAATGAAAAAAATAATTAATTAGGGATTTTTGAGAAAAGCGCTGGCCGGTTTTGGCCGTTACGTTTGTAAAGGGTTAGGGAGCTATTTTGGGTTGTCATACAATTTATTTATTTATTGGTGTTTAAGGTCACATATTTCTGTATAATGGCAAATCTCGACCACAGAATGGAGATAAAGTCACGCAGTCAATTGTTTATACCCGTGTTGCTCATTTTAGAGCACTTCCACTCCAAACATTGATGACCGGGTCCTATTTTACCAGTAAAACACATCTTGATTACCGCAGGTGTCGGGCAATTTTACAGGTGTGGGGAGCTGCAGTACCCGGAGAGAACCACCGAGCAGCGGCAAGCAAATGTCAGCCTCGATGCCCAACGTATTAACTCCACACAAGCAGGGTTAGCATTGTTGAAGACAAGTACACCATCGGCATGCAGTACGCCTCAGCCCCACCGTTCCCCCCACCCCCAACACACACACACACACACAAACGTGGCTTGAAGTCCAATGCCGTGACCACTGAGCCACAGTGCTCCCTAATTTGAATAGTCCTAATTTGTTCAGATGTGTTTGTTTTGTTATAATTTAAACCCAAACTCTCGAGATTAATGTGGAAGAAGAAAATGAAAATCTACATGAACAAAACATTTTAGCTTTTAAATGGATATCATGCATATCCACAAAATATGACGCCTTTTAGCAGGGCCCATGTTTCGAATCGAATCTCAAATCGAATCAAGCAGAGGATTTCAAATCAAATCGAATCTTACGGATCTTCAAATTGTAAATATTGCACCTTACAACGGCTGCCTTACAACTGTAAATATAACACCTTACAACGGCTGCCTTACAACTGTAAATATTGCACCTTACAACGGCTGCCTTACAACTGTAAATATTGCACCTTACAACGGCTGCCTTACAACTGTAAATATTGCACCTTACAACGGCTGCCTTACAACTGTAAATATTGCACCTTACAACGGCTGCCTTACAACTGTAAATATTGCACCTTAGAACGGCTGCCTTACAACTGTAAATATTGCACCTTACAACGGCTGCCTTACAACTGTAAATATTGCACCTTACAACGGCTGCCTTACAACTGTAAATATTGCACCTTACAACGGCTGCCTTACAACTGTAAATATTGCACCCTACAACGGCTGCCTTACAACTATAAATATTGCACCTTACAACGGCTGCCTTACAACTATAAATATTGCACCTTACAAAGGCTCCTTTACAACAGTAAATATAGCACCCCTCAACGGCTGCATTACAACTATAAATATTGCACCCTACAACGTCTGCCTTACAACTGTAAATATTGCACCTTACAACGGCTGCCTTACAACTGTAAATATTGCACCTTACAACGTCTGCCTTACAACTGTAAATATTTTGCACCTTACAACGGCTGCCTTACAACTGTAAATATTGCACCTTACAACGGCTGCTTTACAACAGTAAATATAGCACCCCTCAACGGCTGCATTACAACTATAAATATTGCACCCTACAACGTCTGCCTTACAACTGTAAATATTGCACCTTACAACGGCTCCTTTACAACAGTGAATATAGAACCCTATATTGCACCTAACAACGGCAGTTTTACAGCAGTAAATATTGCACCTTAAAACGACTGCCCTACAACTGTAAATATTGCACCTACAACGGATGCCTTACAACTGTAAATAGTGCACCCAACAAAGGCTGCCTTACTACTGTACATATTGCACCCTACAACGACTGCCTTACAACTGTAAATATTGCACCTTACAACGGCTGCTTCACAACAGTGAATAGAGAACGCTACAACAGCTGCCTTACAACTGTAAATATTGCACCCTACAACGGATGCCTTACAACTCTAAATATTTCACCCTACAACGGCTGCCTTACAACTGTAAATATTGCACCCTACAACGGTTGCCTTACAACTGTAAATATTGCACCCTACAACGGTTGCCTTACAACTGTAAATATTGCACCCTGCAACGGCTGCCTTACAACTGTACATATTGCACCCTACAACGGTTGCCTTACAACTGTAAATATTGCACCCTACAACGGTTGCCTTACAACTGTAAATATTGCACCCTGCAACGGCTGCCTTACAACTGTACATATTGCGCCTCACAACGGCTGCCTTACAACTGTAAATATTGTACCCTACAACGGCTGCCTTACAACCGTAAATATTGCACCCTACAACGGCTGCCTTACAACTGTAAATATTGTACCCTATAACGACTGCCTTACAGCTGTACATATTGCACCCTACAACGGCTGTCTTACAACTGTACATATTGCACCCTACAACGGCTGCCTTACAACTGTACATATTGCACCCTACAACGGCTGTTTTACAACTGTAAATATTGTACCCTACAACGGCTGCCTTACAACTGTAAATATTGCACCCTGCAACGGCTGCCTTACAACTGTACATATTGCACCCTACAACGGTTGCCTTACAACTGTAAATACTGCACCCTACAACGGTTGCCTTACAACTGTAAATATTGCACCCTGCAACGGCTGCCTTACAACTGTACATATTGCACCTCACAACGGCTGCCTTACAACTGTAAACATTGTACCCTACAACGGCTGCCTTACAACTGTAAATATTGTACCCTACAACGGCTGCCTTACAACCGTAAATATTGCACCCTACAACGGCTGCCTTACAACTGTAAATATTGTACCCTATAACGACTGCCTTACAGCTGTACATATTGCACCCTACAACGGCTGTCTTACAACTGTACATATTGCACCCTACAACGGCTGCCTTACAACTGTACATATTGCACCCTACAACGGCTGTCTTACAACTGTACATATTGCACCCTACAACGGCTGTCTTACAACTGTACATATTGCACCCTACAACGGCTGCCTTACAACTGTAAATATTGCACCCTGTAACGGCTGCCTTACAACTGTACATAATGCACCCTACAACGGCTGTCTTACAACTGTACATATTGTACCCTACAACGACTGCCTTACAACTGTAAATATTGCACCCTGTAACGGCTGCCTTACAACTGTACATATTGCACCCTACAACGGCTGCCTTACAACTGTACATAATGCACCCTACAACGGCTGCCTTACAACTGTACATACTGCACTCTACAACGGATGCCTTACAACTATAAATATTTCACCTTACAACGGCTGCCTTACAACTGTAAATATTGTACCCTACAACGGCTGCCTTACAACTGTAAATATTGTACCCTACAACGGCTGCCTTACAACCGTAAATATTGCACCCTACAACGGCTGCCTTACAACTGTAAATATTGTACCCTATAACGACTGCCTTACAGCTGAACATATTGCACCCTACAACGGCTGTCTTACAACTGTACATATTGCACCCTACAACGGCTGCCTTACAACTGTACATATTGCACCCTACAACGGCTGTCTTACAACTGTACATATTGCACCCTACAACGGCTGTCTTACAACTGTACATATTGCACCCTACAACGGCTGCCTTACAACTGTAAATATTGCACCCTGTAACGGCTGCCTTACAACTGTACATAATGCACCCTACAACGGCTGTCTTACAACTGTACATATTGTACCCTACAACGGCTGTCTTACAACTGTACATATTGCACCCTACAACGGCTGCCTTACAACTGTAGATATTGCACCCTGTAACGGCTGCCTTACAACTGTACATAATGCACCCTACAACGGCTGTCTTACAACTGTACATATTGTACCCTACAACGACTGCCTTACAACTGTAAATATTGCACCCTGTAACGGCTGCCTTACAACTGTACATATTGCACCCTACAACGGCTGCCTTACAACTGTACATAATGCACACTACAACGGCTGCCTTACAACTGTACATACTGCACTCTACAACGGATGCCTTACAACTGTACATACTGCACTCTACAACGGATGCCTTACAACTATAAATATTTCACCTTACAACGGCTGCCTTACAACTGTAAATATTGTACCTATAACAGATGCCTTACTACTGTACATATTGCACCTTACAACGACAGTTTTACAGCTGTAAATATTGAACCTTACAACGGATGCCTTACAACTGTAAATATTGCACTTTACAACAGATGCCTTACAACTATAAATATTGCACCCTGCAACGGCTGTCTTACTACTGTACATATTGCACCCTACAACGGCTGCCTTACAACTGTACATATTGCACCCTACAACGGCTGCCTTACAACTGTAAATATTGCACCCTATAACGGCTGCCTTACAGCTGTACATAATGCACCCTACCACGGATGCCTTATAACTCTAAAAATTGCACCCTATTACGGCTGCCTTACAACTGTACATATTGCACTTTACAACGGATGCTTTACAACTGTAAATGTGACCTTACACACAAATAAATAAATAATAATAATACAACTGTAAATATTGCACTTACAACGGCTGCCTTACAATTGTGAATATTGCAAGTTTCCCTCAAGTATTGTACTAAATCAAAAAAGCGGAATATTCTAGAGACGGAATTAAAGTAGTTTCGGAAGCGGTACCTCCACAATCTCTTCTTCTGTCATCAGGTGTCCTGTACAGGCGGGGGAGGGATGAGTGTCCTGTACAGGCGGGGGAGGGATGAGTGTCCTGTACAGGCGGGGGAGGGATGAGTGTCCTGTACAGGCGGGGGAGGGATGAGTGTCCTGTACAGGCGGGGGGGGGGGATGAGTGTCCTGTACAGGCGGGGGAGGGATGAGTGTCCTGTACAGGCGGGGGAGGGATGAGTGTCCTGTACAGGCGGGGGAGGGATGTGTGTCCTGTACAGGCGGGGGAGGGATGTGTGTCCTGTACAGGAAATCTGATGATTGAAGAAAAGTTCAAGGGTAGACACTTATTAGGATGATGGACATGTCGATGATTGGAACATTTACGAATCAGCTTGACTCGAATCGAATTTACGAATCAGCTTGACTCGAATCGAATCATCGGAACGACTTCGAAGGTTTGCATGATCCTACCTTTTAGTCTGTATCAGCAGCTTGCAACAGAATACAAATATGGCCGTCTAGATCTCAACCAGTTGAAGATTCTACATTTTCGTTCTTATTTATTTATTTATTTATTTATTTATTTATTTATTTATTTATTTATTTATTTATTTATTTATTTATTTATTTGTGTTTAATGTCACATACTTCTTCACAGTGGCTAATCGTGACTGCAACATGAATATGAAGTCAAATTTAACTAACTGTTTGCACCCATGTTGCCCATTTTAGAAGACTTTCGCCCCAAGCATTAGTGACTGTGTTCTATTTTGCCAGTAAAATGGAGCTTGTTTACTACAGTAAACAAGCACTGTTTCACTTCCCAGGATTCCAACGGGAACGTTGTTCGATATTAGTCATCTAAATGATATTAATCAGTTTTAGAGCCTACTATTATCAGCGAATGAAAAACCGGAGATTTTGTTGCTGCACTAATTCTCCAAATATTTTCTTTTGGCATTGTATTGATTAATATTTTCATTAGTGTCATGAAATTAAGTCAAATAGTCAGGTTCCATTAGATTTAGTGCGGTGTCGGTTTTCACCAGTAACAAATGTAGTGTTCACCAGGAGCCAGTACTATAAAACTTTTACAAATGTATTTTCTAGAATTGTATTTTCTACATAATAATATAACTAACTAAAATGAATCATTAGCATTTTCAAAGATATGGCAATTTGCCATTTGGCAAATTGCCATATCTTTGAAAATGCTTATAGTTCATTTCAACCCATTTAAAGTCATAACTAGAAAATATAATTCTGGAAAATACAATTTTAAAAGTTTTATAGTATTGGCTCCGGGAGTGTAACAATGAACTTATACTGATCGCAATAGGGGGCGCGGTGGCTCAGTTGGTAGAGGTGCAGGCTGCAAGCCGAGAGGCCCTCGGTTCGAATCCCACCTGCGGCAACCAAGTTGTGTTCTTGATCAAGACACTTCACCCACCATTGCCCACGTGGGGGCACGGTGGCGTTGTGTACTAGGGCGTACTGCACGTCGACGGTGCACCTGTCTTCAACCAATGCTAACCGTGCTTGTGTGGGGTCAGTATGTTAGGGAGTTGACAGTTGCTCGCCGTTGCTCGGTGGTTCTCTCCGGGTACTCCGGCTTCCTCCACTCATAAAACTGTCGCGGTCATGATTAGCCATTGTGCAGAAAAGTGTGACCTTAAACACCAATAAATAAATAAATAAATAAATAAATAAATAAATAAATAAATAAATAAATAAATACTACACAAGCAGATGGCGGGTACAGGGGCGGGCCACACACCCTTTTCTATAGACATGGTTCATGATTACATAATGGCTTTTACAATTTTAGACTATGCAAATGTTTTCAACACTCAGATAGTCTTGTACTTTGTCTACAAATGTAAATAAATTTAGTTTTATTTCTTCAATGAATTCCACTTTCGGCCCTGTAGTGGTTATGAAGGCTCTGCTTGTAGTGGTTGTGAAGGCTCGCCTTTTAGTGCTTGTAGAGCTTGTGGAGGCTAGATGTTATGTAGTGGTTATAGTGAATGTGAAGACAATTTAGTTAATTATTGATTGGGGTTTAACGACACTTTCGACAGCCAGGGCCACCTCTTGTCGGAAAATGTGAAGACTAGCCTTGTAATTGTTGTAGTGGCTGTGAATTGCTTGTAGTGGTTGTGCAGTCTTGTAGAGATTGTAGTGATTGTGACGGCTAATCTTGTAGTGGTTGTGGTGGTTGTGAATGCTAACCTTGTAGTGGTTGTGCAGGCTTGTAGTGATTGTGACGGCTAATCTTGTAGTGGTTGTGAATGCTAACCTTGCAGCGGTTGTGAAGGCTAACTTTGCAGTGCTTGTAGTGGCTGTGAAGGCTAACCTTGCAGTGCTTTTAGCGGATGTGAAGGCTAGCCTTGTAGTGCTTGTGGTGGTTGTGAAAGCTAACCTTGTAGTGGTTGTGAAGGCTAACTTTGCAGTGCTTGTAGTGGTTGTAAAGGCCAGCCTTGTAGTGCTTGTAGCGGTTGTGAAGGCTAACCGTGTCGTGGGCGTGAAGGCTATCTTTGCAGTGCTTGTAGTGGTTGTAAAGGCTAGCGTTGCAGTGCTTGTAGTGATTGTGAAGGCTAACCTTGTAGTGCTTGTAGTGGTTGTGAAGACTAGCCTTGTAGTGCTTGTAGTGGCCGTGAAGACTATCCTTGCAGTGCTTGTAGTGGCTATGAAGGCTCGCCTTGTAGAGCTTGTATTGGTTGTGAAGGCTAACCTTGCAGTGCTTGTAGTGGTTGTGAAGGCTAGCCTTGTAGTGCTTACGGAAGTTGATAAGGCTAACCTTGTAGTTCTTCTAGTAATTGTGAAGGCTCGTCTTATAGTGTCTGTTGTGGTTGAGAAGGCTACCCTTGCAGTGCTTGTAGTTATTGTGAAGGCTAATCTTGTAGTTGTGAAGACTAGCCTTGTAGTGCTTGCTTGTAGTGGTTGTGAAGACTAACCTTGCAGTGCTTGTAGTGGCTATGAAGGCTCGCCTTGTAGTGTTTGTATTGGTTGTGAAGACTAACCTTGCAGTGCTCGTAGTGGCTATGAAGGCTCGCCTTGTAGTGCTTGTATTGGTTGTGAAGACTAACCTTGCAGTGCTTGTAGTGGCTATGAAGGCTCGCCTTGTAGTGCTTGTATTGGTTGTGAAGACTAACCTTGCAGTGCTTGTAGTGGCTATGAAGGCTCGCCTTGTAGTGCTTGTATTGGTTGTGAAGACTAGGCTGACTAGCCTTGCAGTGCTCGTAGTGGCTATGAAGGCTCGCCTTGTAGTGCTTGTATTGGTTGTGAAGGCTAACCTTGCAGTACTTGTAGTGGTTGAGAAGGCTAGTCCTGTAGTGCTTGTAGTGGTTGTAAAGAATATACTCTAAAATCAGCTCTAAAATTAACCCAAATCAACTGAGTTGAGTGAATATGAACCCAACTGTGTTCATATTTACTCAACCCAGTTGATATGGGTTTATCCAATTAGGTTCACATTCACTCAACCCAGTTGATTTGGGTTAATTTTTAACCGAACTGATTTGAGAGTGTAGCCTTGTAGTGCTTATAATAGTTGTGAAGGCTAGCCTTGTTGTACCTGTAGTGGTTGGGATGACTAACCCTGTAGAGCTTGTAGTGGTTGTGAAGTATAGATTGTAGTGCTTGTAGTGGTTATGAAGGCTAGTCTGTGGTGGTTATGAAGCCTAGCCTTGTAGTGCTTGTGGTGGTTGTGAGGGCTAGCCTTGTAGTGCTGGTAGTGGTTGTGAAGACTAGCCTTCTAGTTGGAAGATGGTTGAAGTAGGTAGAAGAAATGAACGAAACCATGCCCAGATCATGCGCACTAAAAATGAAAAGACAAACAACATGTGCTGGCATGCGACATTAGTACATGGGGTGGCAGGAGAAACGTCATCGTCTTTCTCGTATGCATAGTGTTAATCTATCGGTATCTCCTACACACGTTTAACGGCTTCCGCCGAACTCTCCAAAACCAGTGAATCGAGGAAAGGCCTGTCTTTTGTTTCCTTTTTAGAAATCTTTTTACAGGGTCTGCGAACCATATTAGGTCAGTGTGTCTTCAGCATTTATGCCCCTACACATTAAAGCAGTCTCAATTGCCTCTGGATGCACATCGCATGAAACGATACGTGTCACAATACATGCGATATATACCTGTTGTGCTTCATGGTGTACGAATTAAGGGTGACCACATCTAAAACGGTTTCAGGGATACCAATACACCACCGATCTGTTCAGTTTAAGAGCAACATATATAGTCCATAAATAATTATTACCAGCGAAACACCCGCAAAGTGAAATTCCCACGAGGGAGATAATTCGTATATTATGATAGGGCATAAAGGACACAAGTGGGTCTTAGCTTCTGCTTGTGTCTTAGCAAAGGCTTAGCCAATCGAACACCCGATTGAACATGAAAGTCTGTTGGCTGAAACTTTGCGGGACCTAGACCCGAAAGTGTCCTATAGTGTTTGTGTTGTTTTTCGTCCAAGTCTTGAAATTATTTCAACTAAACATTTCGACTGAGAAGTAGAGAGAAAGGAAACAATAAATTCAATGTCATCCGCCCGGTCCTTATTAGCTAATAGCGGCGTGGTATCCACGAGGGGGGGGGGGCTTAAATTGTCCCCACCCTCCCTAAAAACACAGCCAATGCAACTTTCGGACAACTCAGAGTTCTAAATAGTCTCTAGTATAGGGTTACACACATTACTAATACCTCAGATTCGTTTTTAGGCCACTTCCTTTCAGGGGCGGATGGGTAACGACCGAAGGAACCCAGTAAGAACTAGAGGGAACTGTTTTAGTGAACTAAAACACATGTCTTCCCTTCGATTAGTCCCATGCTTCCAACTTACGACTAACAAAGATCAAACTAAAGGTCAAATGTCAAGATCATGGAAGTTCAAGATAGAATGTGACACATCAGCCTGGCTGTTGCATTCATATGCCAAATATCATAAACCTAGCTGAACAATTCAATAATTTGACCTTGATGTCAAAGATCAAGGCCATCTGTCATCACAACAGTACATGATACAATGTTGTCTTATGTTGATACACTCACATGCCAAATATCATAAGCCTAGGTGAAAAGATAAAAAAAAGTTCTTGCCCCAACAAGCTAACTTGCCAAAAATTCAATAATTTGACCTTGAGGTCAAAGGTCAATGTCATATTTGGGTCATGATGGTACATCGTCTCATGATGATACACCCACATGCCAAATATCATAAGCTTGGGTCAAAAGATTAAAAAATCAATAATTTGACCTTGAGGTCAAAGGTCAAAGTGATGTGTGGGTCATGATAGAACTCAACACATCGCCTCATGGTGATACACCCACATGCCTAATATCATAAGCCAATGTGAAAAGGTAAATAAGTTCTTGCCCGGACAAGCTTACTTGCCAAAAAATCAGTAATTTGACCTTGAGGTCAAAGGTCAATGTCATATGTGGGTCATGACGCTACGCGACACATCGTCTCATCGTGATACACCCACATGCCAAATATCATAACACAAAAATCATATGCCTAGGTCAAAAGATTTTTTTTTAAAGTCAATAATGTGACCTTGAGGTCAAATGTCAAGATCACTGAAGTTCAAGATAGAATGTGACACATCAGCCTGGCTGTTGCATTCATATGCCATATATCATAAACCTAGCTGAACAATTCAATAATTTGACCTTGATGTCAAAGATCAATGTTATCTGTCATCACAACAGTACATGATACAATGTCGTCTTATATTGATACACTCACATGACAAATACCATAAGCCCAAGTGAAAAGATAAAAAAGTTCTTGCCCCAACAAGCTTACTTGCCAAAAATCCAATAATTTGACCTTGAGGTCAAAGGTCAATGTCATATTTGGGTCATGATGGAACATCGCCTCATGATGATACACCCACATGCCAAATATCATAAGCTTAGGTCAAAAGATTAATTAAAAAAAAATCAATAATTTGACCTTGAGGTCAAAGGTCAAAGTCATATGTGGACCATCATGGTACGTGATACATTGTCTCATGGTGATACACCCACATGCCTAATATTATAAACCGAGGTGAAAAGGTAAAAACGTTCTGGCCCGGACAAGCTTACTTGCCAAAAAATCAGTAATTTGACCTTGAGGTCAAAGATCAATGTCATATATGAGTCATGAAGGTACGCGACACATCGTCTTATGGCGATACACTCGCATGTCAAATATCACAAGCCAAGGTGAAAAGGTAAATAAGTTCTTGCCCGGACAATGTTACTTGCCAAAAAATCAGTAATTTGACCTTGAGGTCAAAGGTCAATGTCATATGTGGGTCGTGATGTTACATCGTCTCATAGTGATATACCCACATGCCAAATACCATTAGCCAAGGTCAAAAGATAAAATAAAATCAGTAATTTGACCTTGAGGTCAAAGGTCAATGTCATATGTGGGCCATGATGGTACACGAACATAGTCTCATGGTGATACATCCACATGCCAAATATCATAAGCCGAGGTGAAAATGTAAATAAGTTCTGGACGGACAAGCTGACTTGCCAAAAATACAGTAATTTGACCCGGATGTCAAAGGTCAAGGTCATATGTGGGTCATGATGGTGCGCGACACATCGTCTGATGGTGATACACCCACATGCTAAATGTCATAAGCCTAGGTCAAAAGATAAAAAGGTTCTGGCCCGGACACGGTTGTTTGAGAAGAAGAACAACAACAAGAACAACGAGAAAGAGAAGAATTCAGTGTAAAACAATATGCCTCCCTTCGGTGAAGGGGAAACATAATTAGGGGCCCACAACAGCCTTAGAAATACATTTGCCCCCTCCGCCCCCCCCCCCCCCCCCGAAAAAAAGACAGGGTAGGGAAACCTATTATAGAATCCTGGCAACGCGCCTCGTCCGTATCACGATGATTCGATACTATCACCGCCCGAACCATGACTTTATCTTCAACTGATGTTTCGCGATTCATCGATGAATTGTACACCGCTACTAATCACGCCGTGATACATGACTGGCAATACACAACACAATAACGATACAGAAACATTTACCCAACGAATCGGCCGCATCCGCCCGCGTAATATGCAAATTCAGCAGTTGAAAAAATAGTATTTTTAAAAAGATTTCAACAAAACCATATCATTTGTCCCCTCGTTGGAACGAGCTCTTTCCAACGAGGGGTCAAAGGATATGGTTTTGTTGAAATTTTTGGAAAAAATTAAAAAATGATATTTAAAATAAATTTTGATATCGTCTGCGTTGAGTAATGGGTTATTCCGTCTACTGTAACGCCACACCTTCTCACACACACCAAATACCATCAAATGGCTGTCATGAAGATGGATACTGGCATCTGATTGGCCGTCAGCCATCCAAAACTTATTTGGGTCCCAAAGCGGATTTGATCCAATGTTTTTTTCTTGACTTGAATCAAAATTCAACAAATTTTGATATGCTTCTTAAAATTTTCACTGTATCTTGTATTAGATCGCGGTAATTTGTCAAACAATCAAACATGTTACCGTCAACCATAACAATAACGTATATGTTCCAATAGGAGCCCCTACCCATAGCCCAAAACCCACATCGTGAAGTGAACAGACAGCTTCTAACGATGACAAGTTTAAGAAATCAGCCTATCATACCACCCCCTCCCCTCTTTCCACGGCGTCACGTGACAATCAATAAATCAGATAAGGTCGAAGTCACTCCTTCTTTGTTCAAATCGTAAATTGATTTGTAATTCAAACAACACTTCATTCGAAACATTGTCTGCTGCACGTGTGAAAAATCTACAAAAATGGAGCACTTTTCAAGTCACTCCGTTGATGCAATAATTGCGAAACGGATAACCTCATTTCAAATATTTCGTGTGGTGAAGTCAAACGGTAGCATGTGCTACTGGGGCTGTAAACATAGAAAAAACCACGTGGGCTCTCGTCCAGTCAGTGGGCGAGGATTTCAGTCTTATTGGAATATAACAGACTGAGACGAAAACAACTTATTACTTTATCGCCTCCATCGTTCCTTGTACGTAAAAAAGCCTTAACCCTTTACCTAACATGAAAAGCAGACGACACTTGCAAACAAAATTCTTGAATAACTATTTTTTTTTTCATTTTTGTCTCAAAAACATAGGTTATGACCCCCTCTTTGGAACGAGCTCGACGAGCTCGTTCCAAAGAGGGGTCATACCCTATGTTTTTGAGACAAAAAAAAATAAAAAAAATAATGAAAATTAATTGGCGATATTTATAAATAGCGCTGGCCGGTTTCGGCCGTTACGTTGGGTAAAGGGTTAAACCGTAGTGTAAGATCACTGAGTTGATGCCCAAGACAAACCTCAATAAGCTTTTAATGTTTAACTTCAAAATAAACTGAATGAACTAAGATTCGGTAAGAGTCTCGACCGTTCCAAGTGTGAAGTGTTTTTTATTTTTTATTTTTTTTTTTTAATTTGTTTTAGCCTGTTCTAATTTTTATGTTTTTTATATACCGAGTCAAAAAAGAAAGTATAATAAACTTTGATGAGCAATGTTTTTAGTATTATCGACTTTAATCCCAAACAAATTATTGTAAATTCATATTTCGAGTCTAGCTGTATGAAGTTGCATAATTTCATATTCTTACTTTTGCCAGCGTCACGCCAGGACGTCGCAATTCAGACATGGGGTGAAATGAAAAGTTCACACATGCAGTCAATAGCGTGTATGTCCACCGTTTGCCTCTTGGATGGCAAGACATCGACGGAGCATGGACTTGATAAGTCTCTGGATGTCACCCTGTGGTATTGAGTTCCACTCCTGCTTTAGAACATTACGTAAATTGCCTTACGTCTGAAGATCGTGAAGTCGTACCCGACGGTCCAATTCATCCCAAAGATGGTCGATTGGCGACACATCCGGCGAAAGTGGGGGCCAGGGAAGAAGTTCGATGCTCTGCTCCACACGAAAGTCACGCCAGATAAGCGCCACGTGACATCGGGCATTGTCTTGCAGGCGTAACTGCAATCCGACGTTAGCGTTGAACAACGGGACAACAGCAGCGTTAAGAATTTCGTCCCTATATCGCTGTCCATTCAGCTTACCATCGATGAAGATCAACTGCGTTCGATGGTGCAAGGAAATTCCTGCCCAAACCACTACATTACCTCCGTCGAAACGGTCGCATTCCTGCACGCAAGCATCCGAAAACCGTTCTCCTCGTCGGCGATACACTCTTGCCCTACCATCACTGCACCAAAGACAAAACCGTGATTCATCACTAAAAAGAACAGTGCTCCAGTGCTGCTGAGTCCAGCGAACACGCTGACGTACCTATTCCATTCTGACGATGCGATGACGTTGTGCAAGGATTGGTACGTGGTATGGACGCCTACTTGGGATGCCGTGTTCAGAGAGTCTGTTGCGGACAGTTTGTGCACTAATTCTATTGTTAGTTCTACCAGGAGTAATTGCTGCAGTCCTCGTCGCCGGGAGGAAGCAAGCGACCCCGCAAGTGAGACGTCCTGATGTATCGGTCTTGTACAGTCGTAACTCTTGGACGACCTGAACGCGGTCGGTCGGCAGTAGAACCAGTAGTTCTATACCTTCCAATGAGACGGTAAATAGTGGCCACAGTGACTCCGAACTCAGCAGCGAGCTCATCTGGAGGTATCCCAGCCTCATGCATACCAATGGCACGCAACCTCTGATTTTCGGTTAACCCTGACTTTTTTAAAATGCCGGAAGACAAAATCTAGCGTGTTTTCTCAATAACCCAGTCTCTCTAGCACAACATAACACAAAGCAATTCGTCGGTCACCCATTCGATTTGACATTCTCTGGTAGCACGTGCTATTTTGAAGTCCGTAGCAAAATTGTATACGGTTGGGTGGACAACAAGAACATGTCATTAAACTCTTTGCACGACTTCACGTCCACACACATGCACCATTAGAACTATTATATTTCATCCTTTATGCTATTTTTCACATTTGTTTCTGTTATACTTTCTTTTTTGCCCCAGTATATAAAAATACCGCTATTGTGTCAAACAGGCACGAAGGACGGACTAAATTTGATTTTGTATTACAGGAGCATATAACCGACGGCTTGGGTAATGTGGACGCCTCCCGAAGGAGTCAGTTACAGGTTCCTGTAATACCAATAAAACACTGCTTGCCTACAGCAATAGGCAAGAACTGCCCCATTAACTGGTTCCTAAGAGGAAAGGGAATTTGGAAGCGATAAGAGTTATTTTGATTATTATTCGCGAATTATACAGTGTAAGTCCGTAGATTCAGTGCCGTGTTTTATTAGAATCGTGTTCAACAACTGTATGCGTGTTTGCCATCTTTGACACTGCATGGCGTGAAAGTAATTATGTCCAATTAAATGTTAAATTTAAGTTTTCTGCAAGTCTTGTCAGAACTACCGACTCTACCTTTTGACTTGACAGCCCATACAGTACGCCCCGCCGTGTAGCTCACTCAAGAAAACACACTAATGAGGTTTTAAATATGAAAATGTCATTCAGTGAAGAACCGAGAGTTCTTCACTGAAGCAGTAAGTCGTAGCACGAAACTCCCATGGTGAGTTAAAGAAAACAACACATTTATTCGAAGTGTGAATAATAAATCGGTTATATTCACTGAAGTATGAATAAGCGACTGTGTTAATGGGAGGGGAGAGGGTAGGGAATATATTCACCCCAAACCTCAAACGCACTTTTCCCATCAGGGATGTGGCGACGGGGGGGGGGGGGGGTGTCCCCCACCCCACCAGTACTGTCAAAAATTTCCAATGGTTGGAAATTCGGAGGGCAAGTCATGAGTAGTTGGAAATTCCATCTATCTGGATTTTTGAGCTTCTTTCGTGATGCTGATGACTCCTTTACTTCCCAAATTCCAACTCGGTTTCAAATCGGCAAAAAATCCAACTGTTATTATTTAAAACTACAGTGTATGCAATATCGAGCTTCATAAGTACGCAGGATGTCAATCGGCACGGGATTTTGATAGTACGTTATTTATCTTAATAAAAAAATCCTCGAAATGTACTTCAAGAAAATCATATCATGTAAAATCATTATCCTGAGTTAATTCCATCATTCACAGTTACAAAAGGATGAAACATCGAGAAATGATCATTCCTGCATAAGATCTGATTTAATGTTAGGACAGCGTGAATTGTGAAAAGTTCTCAGCTTGAGCATTTGTTTAGCACATATTCAATTCCCAGAATAATACCAAATAATAATAACCTGATAATTCTATCATAAATGTGTTGGCATTTCAGTTACAAGAATCATTTTTATGCCCCCTTTCATGGCTTCATTTTCAAAATGTTTCTCGGTAGTGAATTTCCAACTATAGGGAGGGACCGGGAGATGGAATCCCCCCTCCTGCCACCCCCCCCCCCCCCCAGTTGGAAATTCACTACCCTACCCCCCCCCCCCCCCCCCAATCGGAAACCTCTAGCCACATCATTGTTTCCCATCTTACTTTAATGTGAGTTATTCTGTTTGTCGCGAGTCGCGACCTGCCCTATCTCCTCAGCCCCGATCGACTTCAAACTCGGCAGGTTTATGTATTTCTATCTGATATAACTAAATGTACAAGTTTGGTTGTAATATTTTGCGTTAATCCCCAAATCGGCAATTGTGTAACATGACTACTAGCATCCTGTGATATTCTGGTGACTTCTCAACTATCCAACATTTATTATTTCAGTATACTTAACTGTCCAACAATGCCTATATACACAATGGGATCAATGTGTTTATATAAGAACTACAGCTCATTTCAGTTTAATCGAGTGACTGTTAAAACCAGATAGCACATGCGCTGCAATTCAAACCACGTGAGATATACACTGCAGTTAAAAGTTTATTTCAGTAAAACTAGGTAGCACATAAGATGCAGTTCAAACGAGGTGAGACATGCGATGCAGTACAAAGATGTAATAATTTTATTTAACCCTTTACCCAAAGTAACATTCAAAACCGGCCACGTTATTGTCAAAAATAGCCAATTCATTTTCAATATTTTTTTATTTTTTGTCTCAAAAACATAGGTTATGACCCCTCATTGGAACGAGCTCGTTGAGCTCGTTCCAATGAGGGGTCATAACCTATGTTTTTGAGACAAAATATGAAAAAAAATGTTATTCAAGAATTTTTTTTGCAAGTGTCGTCTGCTTTTCATGTTAGGTAAAGGGTTAAAGGGAAAGCTATTCTTGATTTGTGATCTGCTTTCAAAATGGCAGCGGCCAAACTAAGAAATTCAGAATGGGATGCTGACTCTCTTCAGGTTGTTGAGACGTTTCCAACGTTTCCTTCCTGCAAAACGACACTGTACTCCCAGAAATCCCAACTCCTTCCACCCTTATCAGGGCTCCGACAACAAATTGATCTACAGGGCGAATGGACAGAAACAACATTAGGTGAACAATTCCTACTGTGTGGTGATGGGCAAATGATAAAAAAATTTGATCTTTGGAGCCATTGACACGGTAATGACACCCATTGACAACCTCCGACATCTTGCAGATGCATATAGTGTGTACGGCGATGAAACTTTTTATACATCCCCGGGGGTATTTATTCAGTTGCATACTATGCATGCCTTTGTTGATGGGTCCATGTTTCCTTTAGTGTTTGCCTTTCTTCCTGGAAAGAGTGCGACTATATATGCCAGATTCACACAGTTACCTAAAACTGCGGCGCAACAGCATCAGATTCAATTACAGCCAAATACATTCTTTGTTGACTTTGAAACAGCTGTAAAAATGCTGCTTCTTGTGTGCTACACATTTGAAGTCAATGTATATTGTGTTATATTTCATTCATTCATTCATTCATTCATTCATTCATTCATTCATTCATTCATTCATTCATTCATTCATTCATTCATTCATTCATTCATTCATTCATTCATTCATTCATGTACATATTATATATATCAATGTTTACATCAAAATCATTACTGTGAATAAATTATTCGAATAAATGTTGTAGAAAATCATACTGGTATTTGTATTTAATTCTATATTATCGGAAAAAATGAAGAACAGACTCTAGTCCAACCAGGCTAAATACCTATTGTTCTCCTTAAGTACCCATTTCTTAACTGTCCAACATTAACATCTTCAATTTACCACTACTACAACAATAGATGTTGTTCAGTATACAGATATTAGTCGCCATTAAAAAAAACAAGACCAACGCCCGGCCTGGCTAAATCCGCCAGTTGAGCAATTCTAATTTTAGCAATTTTTATTCCAAGGGCATTGAAAAATCTAGGTCCACCTGGCTATGACTTTGAAAGGGTTAATCGGATGAGCCTCCAAAGCACGGGTTCCTGTCGTGGTTATTATTCAAGACAAGTTTGGAGATGAACGGTTACAACACGATTGACAAAAAAGGGTTTACGGACTTCAGAGAGCAGCGAAAATTCCAAGTCCATAGGGCCATAACTTTGGTAGGGTTAGCCTGTCAACGTCAAAATCGCAGTAGCACAGGTTCCTAGTGTGGTTAATTTTCAAGCTAAGTTTGGAACATATCGGTTGAAAGACGACTGAGAAAACTTCCGGACAAAAACGTTTATGGATGGACAGACAAGCGGACGGACGGGCAGACAGACAGACGGACCAATTACACAATACGTCCCATTTTTTCAGCGGGCGTATAAAAAACGTACGTTGCGAGGGTCCTCATCCACCAATAGGAATAAAACAGGCACTTTCTTGTACTTGTCACTAATGGCACATCATCAGAACGAGTACGAGCTGTTTTTAGGCAAAAAATAATAAAATTTGACGGCGATTTTTTGTGAATAACTCTGGCCGATTTACGTTAGTTAAAGGGTTTAACTGAGCTTTCTGGCATAAAATTAACCCTTTACCCAACGTAACGAACAAAACCGACCAGCGCTATTCTCAAAAATCGCCAATTAATTTTTATTATTTTTTGTCTCAAAAACGTAGGTTATGACCCCACGTTGGAACGAGCTTGTCCAGCTCGTTCCAATGAGGGGTCATAACCTATGTTTTTGAGACAAAAATGAAAAAAAAATAGTTATTCAAGAAGTGTTTTTGCAAGTGTCGTCTGCTTTCCATGCAAACAAGGGGTTAAAGACTGTGTAAACTAACTGGCGTTCGTGCAGTATATTGCCCCTTGAGTGCAACAAGATGCCACCTGCAATTCTGTAATCGCTGTAAATTAGGGAGAAAAATGGGAACGGCAGTGAAAAGGAGCGTCAAATGTGTAATTAAGGAGTAGTGGATACCCTGAAACACTTTCTATTAGAATGTCCAAAATATCAGTTCTACAGAATAAGATTCACTGGAAGTATAATGAGAAAGTGGAATAGGAGAATGAAGGATATGTGGGTATCGGAGAGATTGGGAAGAATGCGGTACGTGATGTCAGCAAACAGTTTGTTTCCGGGTGTTGGGAGAGGAGGATAGACATGGGAATAAGGAGGCATTTGGAAGCACAGGGTTAGTCAAGGCCTTCTCACCCCCTAATCGCGATATATCATCGCCGGTCAAAGTGTTATTATTATATTATGATAACTTCAAACACTCGTGCGTCAAGCAGGATTGTATCAAACTGAATGGAAAGAGAGAGAACGAGAAGGGGTGGGGGGGGGGGATCAACAACTAAAGTTTGAGTCTTTAGGGGGTGTTTCACGACCATTGTAGGCGCGAGTGAAATATAGGAAACAGTACAAAAAGTTTGTTGATTTCAGTGCCCGTGCTCTACCGGAGTTGTGTTCTGTCTTTATAGAAGGAATAAACTCGAATTATTTGAATTGCCCTTTAAACAAAAACACCACCTTCGGCGGTCTCCGTATCTTCTTGCGTGACATTGTTGTTTTGTGTCGAAGCAATTCATTGGCTCAAAAGAACATTCCGGGAAGGAGTTTGTTTAAATTGTAATAACTTGTTCTTCAAACCTTTTTTGCATGGAAGTCTGGCAAATCAAATATGTTTAAACAAAGCATTCCATTGGCTCACGGGAATCCTCGATACCAATACCCACTGATGCGTAACGACCAAACAGATGCGTTCTTGCATACCGTTGGTCGCCTGGATAGAATACAGAACTCTCGACTCGTTTAATACATAAATGTCATATTGAAGAAACACTCATTTCATATCTTCTAAAAATGATCTGGCACCTCTGAAAATTTGATCAAAATGCTGTCTAGGCATGAAATGGTTTCGCGCGCCGAAGGCTCGCAGGGACGCTGTGAAGCAAGCCCCTTTCGATCCCCTTTAACTGTATAAGATCGTGTAGCTATATGCCTAGGCGCGATGAAGGAGGAAAAGGGTCGGGTACTTGGCAGATGTCCAGGATTAGATGATCTTAGGAGTGTTGGCTTGTCTTTATGGTGGTTGTTGGTCTGAACCCTCGGGTGAGGATAGAGCGAGACGGGGTCCTCTCGCGAAGGCGCTACCTCTCCCCGAGGGTGCTGTGATGGTGTTTTCAGGCAGGTATAGTTTGCCACTTAGGAGGTTATTCAAGCTGTGATGGGGGGGGGGGGGGGGGGGCATCATTGGCAAGTATAATCTGCCTCAGGCGGTCGGTGCCAACTGTAGTTGATTCAGTTTATTGGATTATGTTTCGTTGGATAGTGGAAAGAAAACAGCAACGGCCCCTTTCGGGGACCACCCAGAGAAAGACCCGAACTTCCCTGGTTCGGAGACAGGCCTGCGTTGTAGACTATTTGGCCAGGGCAGAGTGCGTTCTACTGACGCTTACACAAAGGGGTAAAAAGGGGACGCAGGACCGACGCTCGCCTCCCATGAGGTGGATGACCACCTCCTGGGAGGCGAGCGTTGGTCCTGCGTCCCCGGCATTTACTAAACTATGGCGTCTTGATACACTCGAGGGACGTTTGTACGTCGCGTTTCAACAATGAACCAATATGGCACGGCTTGGGTATTTGTGCTGTATTGTATAACAGAGATGACGAATACAAATGTGTGATTAATTATTTATTATGTCAATATACTTCTACAAGTGTTACTGATAGACGATAGAAAACAAAACACAACACAATAATCCTGTGTGAAATTTGATATGCATAAGCGCAGAAAAAGAAGTCTCCACGGACATGAATATGATTTCATATTCCACGTCCATAATAAAGCAGTGGTGTCATTATGTGGTATTGTTGTAAATGTATCTTGCTTCAGTCCCGCCTCGACTGGATCGTTATAATTCCACATTAATTATTCAGAAGTCAACGTCTAATTATGCATGATGGAAGAAAAGAATAAAAAGTTAAAAAGTGTTAAGGAAATGCCGTTTGGTGGGACCTGAAGTTGTTTCGTTCTGACTGGATACAAGAGGAGTGTACATTTCAAGCAAGGTGGGTTGGACAGCCCGTGTTGGAATAGTATAATATGAGATCCATGGGGCGAATTCACCCAATGGTCAGACAAGCAGTTGTGTGGTACCTGTTTCCCCGAATATGCTCAACATTCCAAACCACCTTTTAACACATCACCTAACTTAATGGACATATACGAACAGCATCATTCACAAAAATCAGGGATGAGACGGGGTGTCGTTAATTTCTTTCCGGGTGGGTGGGTGTTTGGATCTGAAAACATGTTTTTTCCATGCCTTGAATTTTTTTCCAATGAGCTCTTATCTTTCAAATAAGTGATGCAAATTGATCAGGGAAGCTTGTGTGGGCTTTTTATCACCACTCCATCTCCTCTTGGTTAACAGGGTGTGATTAGTAGTACAAGATAGGGGCTAGCAGTACGGAGATGTGGACAGACGTTCACCGTTTCCCATCACACCATCAGTGGTTCAGGATTTTGAAAAAAAAGTTAAAGCAATTTAACCGAATTAGCATTCATGTAATTTAACATAAACGTAATCTAACCAGGAGACAAAACTATAAAACTTTTACAACTGTATTTTCTCGCCCCAAGCATTGGTGACTGTGTTCTATTTTGCCAGTAAAATGGAGCTTGTTTACTACAGTAAACAAGCACTGTTTCACTTCCCAAGATTCCAACGGGAACGTTGTTCGATATAAGACACCTAAATGATATTAATCAGTTTTAGAGCCTACTATTATCAGCGAATGAAAAACCGGAGATTTTGTTGCTGCACTAATTCTCCAAATATTTTCTACAGGCATTGTATTGATTAATATTTTCATTAGTGTCATGAAATTTAAGTCAAATTGTCAGGTAACATTAGATTTAGTGCGGTGTCGGTTTTCACCAGTAACAAATGTAGTGTTCACCAGGAGCCAGTGCTATAAAACTTTTACAACTGTATTTTCTAGAATTGTATTTTCTGCATATTAATATAACTGACTAAAATGAATCTTTAGCATTTTCAAAGATATGGCAATTTGCCATTTGGCAAATTGCCATATCTTTGAAAATGCTAATAGTTCATTTCAATTCATTTAAAGTCATAACTAGAAAATACAATTCTGGAAAATTTATTTATTTATTGGTGTTTAAGGTCACATATTTCTGCACAATGGCTAACCATTACCGTGACAGTTTTACGGGTGGAGGAAGCCGGAGTACCCGGAGAGAACCATCGAGCAACGGCGAGCAACTGTAAGCTCCCCAACTCCACACAAGCAGGGTTAGTATTGGTTGAAGACAGGTGCACCATCGAGGTGCAGTACGGCTTAGTACACAACGTCACCGTGCCCCCACGTGGGCAATAGGGGTGAAGTGTCTTGCCCAAGGACACAACGCGGTTGCCGCAGGTGGGATTCGAACCGAGGACGTCTCGGCTTGCAGCCAGCACCTCTACCAACTGAGCCACCACGTCCCCTTCTGGAAAATACAATTGTAAAAGTTTTATAGTATTGGCCCCCAGATCAGACAATAAAAGGCCTCTTCTCACCATGAATAGTAGACATCATACAGTGGCATAATGCCATTTCCCAATGCAACTGACTACTTTCATGGATTCTCATTATGTAATTATGAATTTCAGTCACATACATATATGAGCAAAATGTAGGGTTGTTATTGATCATTCAAGCCTTAGGCTTAGTTGGTAGCCTTCAAATCAATCCCCCTCAATTTGTGATATACTGCCATATCAAATAGTCAGGACATAATATCTTATTGATAGCGGGTTATTGACAACGGAAACACTTATCTTATTGACAGAGAGTTTATCAACGGGGAAACTGATTCCCTGTTAACAAACTGTTTATACAATGGTATAAACAGTTTTCTAATAGGGAATCAGTTGAGTTAATATGAATTTCAGCAATTTACTCCTGGACCATAGTGTACTAGATACTGGATGTCTAGAGGGAAACCTGGCATATGAGATCTGAAAACTTTGCATAAGACACCTGATTGGGTTATCTTATAAGAGAAATCAAATTAACTTCTTTTAAAATAAACTATAGCAATCTGCTGTAACAAAGAATAAAATTAAATCATAGAATAAAGTGTGCTGGGGTCATCTGAGTCAGAAAGGATACGCATAAGTATTATGTTTCGGTGAGATCAAGCTGAATGTTGAAAAACTACTTGGAAAGTGACTCTCCCATCACTTGTCCTGTAACAGATTTTGAACAAATATGTTTCTACCGTCTGAGTTGAATGAACAGCCTCCAATATATTGTAGGATAACACTGACATTCATTGCGTAAAAGGTAATATTATATAAATCACAGGGGCTTCACTGGACATACCAAAGCACCCAAAATTTCAATAATGCATCCTAACCAAATTTGGAGAGATATGGTAGACCTTTTCAACTCAATGTGGTCACCATTTCTTTCGCACTTTCTCATCTGACTTGCTAAGATTAATGAACCAAAGCTTAATAACCGCTCCACCAACTGAAGCACTACTCAATTCGTCCAAGGTGCAACAGTGCAGTTTATGAGGGATGGATTTCCGATACCAAAAAATCACCCCTCATTATATTGACTATTGACAGGTTCAATACAACATTGAGCTAACTGCCTCTACGAATTGTGCACTTGATAATGCTTAATAAATTCAGATTAGGCTGACGAAACTAAAATCGAGTGTACAAATGGCTAGAAACAGAAAGAAATAGTAGAAATAGCAGTAAATACAGTGGTGATACCACGTAACACATTAAAAAGTTCAAAATATTTCACACCTGTTCCTGCTACACCTGTCCTAATACTGTTCAGGTAGAATGCCAGTATATGCTGTATACTCTCCTGATTACTCATGTATACACTGACTGTCAGTGTCTGTGAGAAAGTTTGAATAAATTCATAAACTTGCCAAGAAATGGGACCAAATTCCAGTTGCAAACTCTGGAGAACTCTGTTTTATCTCCATTAGCTAGTTGTGGGTAGATTAAATGTCAAGAATGGTTATTGGAACAATACAAACTATGTTCCATCAAAAACACCTGTTGAAACTGCCAATCAAAGCAGTTTATGTGCGATTTACTCTAATTTTTTTTTTTTTTTTTTTTTTTTTGGGGGGGGGGGGGGTACCAAATTTCAAACCTCCCAACAAACCAGAATGGTTTTGCCCATTTCACCATTGAGAGTATTGAAAGAAATAACACCTTCCAGGGCGCCTGTCTTCAAAGGGTTAACCATGTATCGCCCTTTGAATGCAGCAAGGTATCCACTGCAGTTCTGAAGCATTACAGATGGCGGACGCCGTGTTGCATTAGAAGTACGATATATTAAGTATTTAGTATAACCTGTCCCTTAAATATTTCACTTGCAAACAAACCCACAAATGAGTTATATATTCATTTATTTATTGGTGTTTAAGGCCACATACCTATGCACAATGGCCAATCGTGAGGATGACAGTTTTACGGGTGGAGAAAGCCGGAGCATCCAGAGAGAATCACCGCGCATCGATGACCAATTGTCAGCTCCTCAACATTCTAACTCTGTTCAAGCTCCTCCCAGGCAGGGTTACAGCGGTTGAAGACATGCGCACCATAGACGTGCAGTGCGCCTTAGTACACGGCGTCATCGTGCCCCCATGTAGACAACCTGAATAAAGTGCCTTGCCCGAGGACACAACGCGGGTCGTCCCGGACGGGGATCGAACTCGGGACTTCTAGCATAGAAGTCCAACAGTCTACCACTGAGCCACCTACTAAGTCTACTATTAACGTTCTACAAAATAATTTATTTCATAATTATTATTAAATTATTATTAAATGAATAAAGTTTTAATTCATTTCACCCATAACAAAAAGGCGTGATTATTGGCTGCCTATAGATTACTTGACAGCCGTCAATTCGGTATCGCTTGCGTCATCAGACAGCGATTTTATCAGTTACTGTGTACTGAAATAATAAACCACAATGTCTTTGAGACTTACCAAACTTATATTTTCGGAGCCAAATTTTGGTGCCAAATGCTGTATTTTTGGCAGGTGTGGCGGAACGATTTTCAAAGTGGGGAGGGGGAGGGGGAGGGGGAGGGGGCTGGATCGGGCCGTGGATGGTCGTCGGCATGAAAATTGTAAATTCCGGGGTCCCAAAATCCCCATTTCCATGCATCTGAGTGGATATTTTACAGGAGATGTATTTGAAAGATTTCACACTTTAAAAAATGTTGGTAAAGCATACATGCGAGGTCTATTTATCAGCTTTGGTCGTAACGACCAAAGCTGATAAATAGACCTCACCTGTATGCTTTACCAAACGTTTACAGCGATTATACTGTCTGTGGATTATCTTGTCTGGGGGTGGATTTGGTACTTGTATGTCTGTAAGATTACAATCTACTTCAGTTAACCGCGTTTTTAACAGACTGTATACATTTTAGCTTTCGCTGACACTTACTGCAAAAATGATCCGAAATCCATCGAAACTGAACCAGTGCGTGAGAAACATAGCTGGCGAAAATGTGGGGGGGGGGGGGGGGGAGGGGGGAGGGGGGCTCTGGATCCACCAGTCATTTGTTGTGTTAAAATATATGCATACAAAAAAACATGGCCCAACAAAAAAGTAGAGGGGCTGAAGCCCTCCCCTCCCCCCCCCCCCCCCTCTGATTTTTGGTGTCAAAAGAATTTTTAGCGCAAGTGGCAGCATCCTCACCCGACAGCGCGAACACAGTGGAAGATATCAGAAATATCTGAAATAAGCTGAAACTCTCGTAACTTAACCTAAACATTTTGTGAAAATGATGTTTTCCCAGAAAATCAGAGGACATATATTTATGTTCAAGTATAACTCAGTAGACATTTTATTGCTATAAATCTACATGAAAATGGTCTTTAATAGCATTTTAATGTAGATTTATGAAACATAAAACTTCATCATTCTGATAATAAAATACCTGAATTTGTCCTGAAATCAGCTAATCGAACTCGCTCCACCCGAATGGCTGTCGAAGTAACTGCTAAATTCAATAATTTTAGAAACGAAAATTGCTGATCATAAACTTGTTAGGGTCATAAGCTATGTGTTTGGGACAAAATTGAAAAATAAAATGTGAAAGGCAATTTTTTGGAAAAGATCTAGCAAAAATAATCGGACCGGAAGCCAATGGAGAGGGCAAAATATAGCCATGTAATTAGCATTATCCACTTGTCTCTGTACAACTGGATTGCTGGAACATCAGTGAAAAACGTCTCCACTCAAACTGTCCTTGTCCAAATGATGGCGTCAAGTCAAGTCACTCAAAGCTATAACTCCTCCCAATTCATGACGTTTGATTACGCGTAGCTGTTACACTGCAGCATACCAACTTTCACTTTAGGTTCCGCTCCACAAAAATGACGTGCCATACACTCTCTTCAAATACAAATATTTTGTAACTTAGTTATCTAACCCATAACATGTATTACAGTTCCCAAATCCACTAAAAACATATAACACTATCTGGCTAAGTAGAAATAAACAATCTGAATGTGGGTGAAATAATTTATTGTCAAAGGCAAGACTTCAACCTGCAAAATTGCATGAATAAAATGCCGAAACCAGTCATTTTCAGCCACCCAGCAGCCTCAAAAGCAGAATTTTCCCACCACCCCGCCTACCTACCTCTGGAGATAGCATCGCCTGTTTCTAAAATGCCAAAAAAAAAAATTATATGTTAATTCCATTTCATTTTTTAGTCGCATGTCTGGTAACAAACCCGTGTAAAAATGACATTTTAAAAATAGCCAATTTTTCGAAGCCACCGTTTCCCATAATACATCTGGCAATTTACCCCTAAGCATCAGTCTCCAACTTTGGGACAAATCTTCAAATTCTCTTGTCCAACAATTAGCCTAATGTACTCATATATCTGATACTAAAAATATATCTCCAATTTACTTTGCATTAGTCTCAATATATGCCCAGTGTTCAGAATTCCACCTCTGTGCAATAGTGCGAAACTGTAGAGCGGAACCTCAGCAAACGTCAAGGCGTTTACCTTACACCAAAACTAATAGCACTGTATCACAAAAAGCGATTGCGAGCGTTGGGGAAATTGAAAGCCATTGGGAAAATGTTGTTGCTGAGGATTGCTTATTAACAGTAGAGTCGCTGTGGAGCGGTCGTAATCCATACGTGTGCAGAGATGTCCACGCAAGCGTTTACCAGGTAATAAAAAATCATCAGCAGCAAAATTTTATTTAATGAAGCACCGGGTTGTACCCGGTGCTTCATTAATTAAATTTTTGATGATTATTCCTATAATTAGTGTTTGGAGCCTAATATTATTGCGTCCGTGGAAATATTGCCCACCCGTGGAAAGTGACCAGTCCACGGTAGCCGTACTGTAGAGCAACTTCCGTCCCACCTCCAAGATGGCGACAGAGGATGCACTTTTCTACGTGACCAATGAAAGTTCCAGCATTCCCGTTGTTTTGAGATCAGTGGGTTTATCTGAAAGTTTGTGATGCCGCGATGAACACTACTGGAAGAGTTGATTACATGAAAGTAGTTTGAAAACATGGACTATACGTCCCTCATAAATCAACGGGCCTGAACAAATTAATATGAACTTTGGTAAAACCAAGAAGCGCGCGCAACTCACAGTGTTTTTCAAATTATAATGACATAAACTTAACAAAATTTAAAACAGTGTTTAAGGTGTCGTCCAACAAAACATTTTGCGTTGTGAACTAATGCATGTACATTAATTAAATATGAGCTATTTGGACAATGGAGAAATATTTCAGGTTATCTGGGGTTTTTTTTATTTTCATCTGGTGCGAATTTAAAGAGAAAAAGAGTTTCACTGCAACATTTATTTTTATTGTTTTTTTTTTTTTTTTGGTGGAGGGGGGGGGGGGGGGAATAGGCGTTTTTAAATTTCACAAGTTGGACAGCTTTAGTAATGGTCGAGCACAATAAATTGTGCGCACAGAAAAAAACATTACAATTGTCAGAAACGAGAATGCATGCAGTCATTGTGATGGGTAAGGCGTCTTCGCCTGAAAATTGGCCTCGAAACGTCGAAAATTTATTGTTTTTGTTTCGCTGGGGTGCATACAGTGTGGAACGGAACTTCTGTTTTGGAAATGGTAATTCGTGGACGTTTGTCAGACAGTATGTCACTTCGACATCTTAGGTTCGTAATAACTGAATGAAAACGACCTTTGCCACAATCCGACCTGTGCGTACTTTTAAGTTACAACAAACGGACGTGTTGTTGATGCTCTTCATTCGGTAACTTTGTTCCAATAACACGCAGTGTTGGTTTGAAGTGAACAGCGTTTTGCACTTGTAAATGCAAAACAGATAAATCACGTGACAGAATACTCCGCAGAAACGAACAACAGCGGGATCCCGACAGCCAGCCAGCAGACGATGAAATCCAATGTGCATATATGGGAACATTTAGCTTTTCGACAATTTCTGTCATTTAGTCAGCAAAGCAAACGACAGTTGAGTTTGTTTGGAAAAACTTTAATTCTGAAAAGCATGTTCAATAAATTATTCACAGTCTGCATGGAATGATCTAAGGAGAAATCTCGCATTACACTTTTAGGGGGCGTCATTCGATTTGTTCGCTTCTGAAAACGAGAGCTGGGGTTCCCCATGTTTTTACTTCCGGTTTCCGGTTTAGATTGGATGGCATAGCATTCCTTGGTTTTTCCAATTTCACGTACACGTTGTCTATTAGGCTTGCTTCAAAGCAGCCCTTCGGGCTGCTTTTGCACGCGCTATTAAGTTCCATTTAGGGAGATCTACTAACAGATACACTTCGATTTAACTCCTTTTAAATCAGCTAAGGTTATGGCCCTGATACCTCAGCTTTGAAAATACACGTCGAACGAGGGTCAGAACTGCAGTAAACATCATCTGACTGAACGGAAGTGGAGAATTGACATGCACAGTACGATCATATGTTGAGTATCTGAAATTTAGGTAACGATTGGATGAACAGTAGAGTTAATTGCACGAAAGGGATATTTATATATTTATTGGAGTTTTATAATAACGACACTTTCGACAGCCAGGGTCACCTCGTGTCCGACAGTTTTAATGGGCGGACAAAGCCGGGGTACTCGGAGAGCAACAGTCAGACTCCCCAACGTACTAACTCCACACAACAGGGTTACCATTGGTTGAAGACAGATGCGCTATCGGCGCGTATTACGCCTCAGTACACAACGCCACCGTACCTTGCCCAAAGACACAACGCAGTTACCCCTGACATCGATCCGCTGACCTTTCGGTTTGAAGTTTAATACCATAACCACTGAGCCACCGCGCAAAGGGAATAGGAAGGCATTTGGGAGCACAAGGTTAATCAAGGCCTTGTCACATGGGAACCGCTGCAAAGCTGCGGCCATCCGAAGTGTTATTATTAAAATACAGGCATTTGAATGAATGTTCGTCATCCGCCTGCACATGTAATGAGTACAGATGTCCACATGTTATATACTAAGTCGTTTGCATGGAAAAATAAATAAAATAAAATAAATAATAATAAATAATCGTACATTGAGAGGGAAAAGGTGCCAACTGCAATGCTAAAGCATTGCAGTTGGCACCTTTTCCCTCTCAAGCGACGGAATGTTCTTGCTGTATCACAAAAAGGTCATGTATTATTGGTAAAGAGACGAAGCCAATAGTCCACCTCGTGACGCTTGTCCATACATTTTCGTTGTTTACCATGCTTACATATTAAACTAATAAATAATATTTATCTTTTACCAGTTTGAGATAGCACCTGTTAGTTCGTTTTCATCTTTATACAACACATGTGTATTTTAGATTTAAAAAGCGAGGTATATGCAAGACGACCTTTAACCTCATGTGTTTAGATTAACTTTAGGTAAGCAGATAGTGAAAGAAAGGTGTATTATGTTTGACTGGGTAAAAAGAAACAGATTAAAAAACAGAAATATGAAATTCAAAATCCCAGATCCACAAACTGAAAAAAAAACTCTTTTGACTGATTATAATTGTTCTATATATATATTTTGTTGAGTTTATAGTTTAATTACCTTTCGTCACTTTAATCGAATCCCGAAGGTTCCTATTTATTAGAATTGCTTTTTTTGTAAACAAAAGTTCCAAAACTGTGCATTTTCGTTTAAAAATTCTCTGAAAATCATGACTATATGGATGTTATAATATAAATACAACGTTGAAATGGTTTGTTCTATGACGTGAGTTATCTCAACTCGTTGAAAGTAGAATAAATATCTAACTTCCAATTCGCTGAGATAACTCAAATCTCAAAAAAACATCATGCTAATATCGAATATTTACTTATTATACTATGTAATTTAACCGCTAAATATCACTACTGTTTGACGATCTTTTCCTAGTCCCCGAAAAATCCACAGTCTGGAACCCGGTTCCGTATCACTATCGTATGACGGAGTATTTACGGGTGCGTTCGAATTCGCATAATTAGCTGTTCTGGTCGCAGAGAGTACTTTAATCCGAGCTGGAATGTGTGCGCTCGGAGTAATTCATGCTATTTTTTTTATCGTATTCATGCGCATCGGCGGATTGCCCGGAAGTGTGTACCTGTTACAAAAAGAAGTGTAAACAAAAATAGTTCTTTTTTATTTCAATCCAATTTACAAAAAAGGTGGGGGGAATATTGTTAATGCTAGAGTTGGCGTGCGATGTTGAACTATAAGTCATATAATAAACCTTTTATCGTTACAGTGAAGTGATCTGGGTCGTCGGATCACGTCTCGTTGAGGAGATCAGATCGCCGGATCAAACTCGCTGCCGCAGCTCGTTTGATCCGGCGATCTGGCCTCCTCAATTCGCCGTGATACTACGACCCAGATCACTTCACTGTAGCGATAATATACTGGGTCAAAAAAGAAAGTATAATGGAAACAAATGTGAAAAATAGCATAAAGGATGAAATATAATAGTTCTAATGTTGCATGTTTGTGGACAAGAAGTCGTGCAAAGAGTTTAATGACATGCTGTTGTTGTCCACCCAACTTAATACAATTTTGCTACGGATTTCAAAATAGCACGTGCAACCCGAGAATGTCAAATTGAATGGGTGACCGACGATTTTCTTTGAGTTATGTTGTGCTAGAGAGCCCGGGTTATTGAGAAAGCACGCTAGTTTTTGTCTTCCGATATTTTAAAAAAATGCCAATGTTAACCGAAAGTCAGAGGTTAGTATGCATGATGCTGAGTTCGAAGTCACTATGGCAACTCTTTATCGTCTCATTGGACGGAAAAGAACCAATGGATCTACTGTCGACCGACCACGTTCAGGTCGACCAAGAGTTGCGATCCCTGCACAAGACAGACACATCAGATCAGAACGTCTCACTTGTGGGATCGCTTCCTTCCGGCGACGAGGACAGCAGCAATTTCTCTTGATAGAACTAACAATAGAATCAGTGCACAAACTGTTCGCAACAGACTCGCTGAACACGGCATCCGAAGAAGGCGTCCATACCACGGACCAATCCTTACCCACGTCATCGTACCGTCAGAATGGAATGGGAACGTCAGCGTGTTCGCTGGACTCGGCAGTGTTGGAGCACAGTTCTTTTTAGTGATGAATCACGATTTTGTCTGCGGCGCGCTCATGGTAGGGCAAGAGCGTATCGCCGGCGAGGAGAACGGGTTTTTGATGCTTGTGTGTGGGAATGCGACCGTTTCGGGTGGGGTGGTGTAATGGTTTGGGCAGGAATTTCCTTGCACCATCGAACGCAGTTGACCTTCACCGATGGTAATCTGAATGGACAGCGATATAGGGACGAAATCTTAACGCTGTTGTTGTCCCGTTCTTCAACGCTAACGGCGGATTGAAGTTATTCCAGCAAGACATTGCCCGATGCCACGTGTCGCGTATCTGTCGTGACTTTCTTGAGGAGCAGAGCATCGAACTTCTTCCCTGGCCCCCAGTTTCGTCAGATTTGTCGCCAATCGAGCATCTTTGGGATCAATTGGACCGGCGGGTATGACTTCATGATCTTCAGACGTTAGACGATTTACGTAATGTTCTAAGGCAGGAGTGGAACGCAATACCACATGGTGACATTCAGAGACCTGTCAGGTCCATGCGCCGTCGATGTCTTGCCATCCAAGAGGCAAGCGGTGGACATACACGCTATTGACTGCATGTGTGAACTTTTCATTTCACCCCATGTCTGAATTGGACGTCCTGACGTGACGCTGGCAACAGTAAGAACATGAAATTATGCAGATTCATACAGCTAGACTCGAAATATGAATTTACAATAATTTGTTTGAGATTAAAGTCGATAATAATAAAAAAATTGCTCCACATAGTTTATTATACTTTCTTTTTTGACTCAGTATATGTATTGAATGAACACCCGGAAATGAAAACCAGAATAGAAGTGTAGATTGTAGAAAACAAGTGAAGTTTTAACTTCCAAAAGCCTGGAAAATAAGCGTGAATTTATTGGACACAAGACTACGAAAACCACGACCAGTGACGCAGCGCTGTTCAGGCAGTCGACATTTGACTTGGAACGGCTGCTCAGGTAAAGCAACCTTCCTGCACAAATCGATGGTAATCGACTTCAGTCTTATAGATGTTAATTTACAATTTGTATGATAACCTGATATGTTGTTAACCCTTTACCTAACCTGAAAAGCAGACGACACTTGCAAAAATAATTCTTGAATAACAATTTTTTTCATTTTTTGTCTCAAAAACATAGGTTATGACCCCTCGTTGGAACGAGATCGTTCCAATGAGGGGTCATAACCTATGTTTTTGAGACAAAAAATGAAAAAAAATAATGAAAATTAATTGGCGATTTTTGAGAATAGCGCTGGCCCGTTTGGCCGTTACGTTAGGTAAAGGGTTAACAGAGCCTGCTGGCGAGGGTATCGGAAACATCCAAAGGTAAGGGCACAGAGAATTAAAAATGGCACTCAACTCCAGGTGCTGAATAAATGTATAGGCTATAAACAACCACAACAAGGCAGACGGCGACAGAAACAAACCACAATATAATAGCAATACGGAAGAGACTTGTAATCCCATAAAGTTTCTTTTGAACGATGATATTTGCTTGAGTTTAATCCTCTGGAAAATTTCAGTTGGTCGTTGGTTCAGACGATTGAATCTAAAACATACCATAAAGATCATTTTCTTTAATCAACGCCAAAAATGTCAATCGAGACTCGATTTGACAAAATCTTGAATGACTCTATCAATATTATTAGACATTTTTGTCTACTAAGTAATTATGAATGGAGACTCATCACAACTGTAGTTTTATGATTACTCTGCGCAGGTCCACAAACTGGTTTCATATCTTGATGTTTTCAAGTGCAAGTAAACACCTATTGATTGGAATATCTATAACGGAAGCATGAAAGAATATGTGTTTATCTCTTAGTTTAAACAATATTTATTCACAATAATATCAAGTAGCAATGTACAATAGTATGTGGATTGGATTCGATAGTAAGCCACAGACTTATTATTGTCGTTTCCATATATAAAATAATATATTACAAAGACAGATTAGATCGGATATGACAGATATTAAGTGTATATTAATCGTCACGTTTGTCAAGATGTTGGGGCACTATGCGTTTGTTCGGGTATATTTTGGAAGTTTTGGTTTAAGAGAGAGAGAGAAAATAAATATTATTGATAACAATGAATAGCGAGAAAATACAAAACACCAACATAAGATGCATGGCAGTTGTACCAGCTTGATTAGCCAGCATTGACGCAACAAATTGTCCACAAAGCGCGCTTCGTAACGAGTTTGGGGATATTTTTACAATAGTTCACGACTCGAGTTCGATTTTTATCCTCTCTTGGGCCGCGCGGATTACTTCACTCGGCTAACGCCTCGTGAAATAATCCGCGCAGCCCAAGAGAGGACAAAATCGTACTCAAATCTGAGCAGTGAAGTTTTGTATTTATTTTATTTTCTCCTTATTTGTTTTCACAAAACAACCGTTTATAATTTATTTAACTCAACCGATTTGTAAACAATAAGAAAAAATATAGTCCGTCATCGCTGAGAGTGGAAAAAGATGCTGGGAGTGGAATACCATTTTCGGTGAGTGGGAGTACGAATACGATTTGTTTTGGGGGAAGAAAAAGGAATGTTTATCTCTTCGAGAAAAGGGAAACTACACTACATAAACGGTAGTCTGTGCGCACACTCAATGAACAGTGGGCGAAGAAACAGCCAATAAAAGCGCCAGATTCCTTACATAATTCGACTGGTGGTCTGAGAGCTTGACCTGGCATGTCAAAGTACCGCTGGTACCAACATAACCGGTACCGGGACGGAACAGAGCATGTCCCGCCGAAACCGGTGCCGGCACAAATCAACAATTGGATGACCTATCGCAATCAGATGGCAGAAATTCGCATTTAAACCGCGCCAGTCCCCAAGATCGCAAGACAAACATGGCATCGTCCAATTATTCTGCGTGGACATGAAAGTAATCATAGAGCACGAAGATCGTGCTTTATGATTACTTTGCTGTCACCACAGAATAATTTCTTTGAAGTAGCCGATGACGGCGCTCCCAGTGTCTTTGATGCGACATATGAAAAGTCAAATTGCTCGGCCTTATCAAGTTGTGGTGCAGACAGAACATGCACCTGTAGAGTGTTTTGACATATTCATTCACAAATAAGTTAAAAGTATGTCGTGCAAGTGCCATGCACGATTATCAGCCTGTTTACCCTTGTTCAGTTGGGAATTTCCCCATCAAATAATTTTGTCCCTGTACCGGCGGGACAAAAGCTTCAGTACTGGTACCAAAAGGAAAGGTTTCGCGCGCCGAAGGCGCGCAGAGACGGTATGGGGAACAAGCCCCTTTCGACCCTCAGTGACTGTAAATGATCAATTCTCACATGTCTAGGCGTGTCGAAGGAGGAACAGGTTCAGGTACTCTGCAGGTGTCACCGGTTGCGTCGCGGTGGTCTCTTGGCTGATGTCGGTTGAACCCTCGGGTGAGGACCAGTGTGAGATGTTGGGTCCTCTCACAAAGGTACTACCTCTCCCCGAGGGTGCAGTCGATCTGGATTTTCAGGCAAGTATAGTCTGCCGCTTCGAGGATGATTTTGAGTGATGGCCATCACTGGCAAATATAATCTGCCTCAGGCTGTCTCTGTTTGGTTGGACTATTTGAAAGAAAACAACAACGACCCCTTTTGGGGACCACCAGAAAGAAGACCCGAACTTCCCTGGTTCGGGGGCAGGCCTGCATTGTAATCATATTGGGTTGGGACAAAAGATGCGCAATGTGCTTACAAAAAAGGGGCAGAGGCGGGACGCAGGACCAAAGCTCGCCTCCCTTAAAGTGGTCGACCACTTTTGGGGATGCAGTGGAGGATGTTCAGGAACCATGGGGGTTACTGTTTCCATAACGGTTATAGTGTCCATCGCGGTTATTGGGGTGCTGGTCAAAAAGTATCTTCTTTGTACCTGCTTAAAAGAAGAAGGCAGAATTAGTTTTCATTAGAGTATGTAAAATATAAAAAAATAAAAATAGCACATTTTGTTTAATTTATGATCTAATGTTTAGCTGAGTCGGTAAAGGCAGCCCTTTCTGGTAGAAGGCCACAGTTAAGCTGTTAATCTGCTTGTTAGCTCACCTTTTTAGGCCGAGAGTGAGTTTGCAGTGGGAGGGTAACAGGTTTGGCACACTAAACCACACCCGAGGGTGTTTCTTTCCTGTTGTACCCTTCGCTGGTTGCGACCATATTTAGGTTAGTTTG